>JBBPBQ010000008.1:13065891-13099271 GCA_037974755.1 Cicer yamashitae | reverse complement strand
ATTTTGTGTCATTGGTTGAACATTTAGGTCATTTTCGTCCTCCCTAGGCTTATTCTAATCCAATTAACGTTTTTAACCAATCTTGTGCATCCAATGTGTGATTTCGTGTCATTGGTTGAACATTTAGGTCATTTTCGTACTCCCTAGGCTTATTGTAATCCAATTACGGTTTTTAACCAATCTTGTGCATCCAACATGTGATTTTTTGTCATTGGTTGAACATTTAGGTCATTTTCGTCCTCCCTAGGCTTATTCTAATCCAATTAGGGTTTCAAACCAATCTTGTGCATCCAATATGTGATTTTGTGTCATTGGTTGAACATTTAGGTCATTTTCGTCCTCCCTAGGCTTATTCTAACCAATTAGTGTTTTTAACCAATCTTGTGCATCCAATATGTGATTTTGTGTCATTGGTTGAACATTTAGGTCATTTTCGTCCTGCCTAGGCTTATTCTAATCCAATTAGGGTTTTAACCAATCTTGTGCATCCAATATGTGATTTTGTGTCATTTTGTGTCATTGGTTGAACATTTAGGTCATTTTCGTCCTCCCTAGGCTTATTCTAATCCAATTAGGGTTTTTAACCAATCTTGTGCATCCAATATGTGATTTTGTGTCATTGGTTGAACATTTAGGTCATTTTCGTCTTCCCTAGGCTTATTGTAATCGAATTAGGGTTTTTAACCAATCTTGTGCATCCAATATGTGATTTTGTGTCATTTTGTGTCATTGGTTGAACATTTAGGTCATTTTCGTCCTCCCTAGGCTTATTCTAATCCAATTAGGGTTTTTAACCAATCTTGTGCATCCAATATGTGATTTTGTGTCATTGGTTGAACATTTAGGTCATTTTCGTCCCCCCTAGGCTTATTATAATCCAATTAGGGTTTTTAACCAATCTTGTGCATCCAATATGTGATTTTGTGTCATTTTGTGTCATTGGTTGAACATTTAGGTCATTTTCGTCCTCCCTAGGCATATTCTAATCCAATTAGGGTTTTTAACCAATCTTGTGCATCCAATATGTGATTTTGTGTCATTGGTTGAACATTTAGGTCATTTTCGTCGTCCCTAGGCTTATTATATTCCAATTAGGGTTTTTAACCAATCTTGTGCAACCAATTTGTGATTTTGTATCATTGGTTGAACATTTAGGTCATTTTCGTCCTCCCTAGGCTTATTCTAATCCAATTAGGGTTTTTAACCAATCTTGTGCATCCAATATGTGATTTTGTGTCATTGGTTGAACATTTAGGTCATTTTCGTCCTCCCTAGGCTTATTCTAATCCAATTAGGGTTTTAAACCAATCTTGTGCATCCAATATGTGATTTTGTGTCATTTTGTGTCATTGGTTGAACATTTAGGTCATTTTCGTCCTCCCTAGGCTTATTCTAATCCAATTAGGGTTTTTAACCAATCTTTTGCATCCAGTATGTGATTTTATGTCATTTTGTGTCATCGATTGAACATTTAGGTCATTTTCGTCCTCCCTAGGCTTATTCTAATCCAATTAGGGTTTTTAACCAATCTTGTGCATCCAATATGTGATTTTGTGTCATTGGTTAAACATTTAGGTCATTTTCGTCCTCCCTAGGCTTATTCTAATCCAATTAGGGTTTTTAACCAATCTTCTGCATCCAATATGTGATTTTGTGTCATTTTGTGTCATCGGTTGAACATTTAGGTCATTTTCGTCCTCCCTAAACTTATTCTAATCCAATTAGGGTTTTTAACCAATCTTGTGCATCCAATATGTGATTTTGTGTCATTTTGTGTCGTTGGTTGAACATATAGATCATTTTCGTCCTCCATAGGCTTATTCTAATCCAATTAGGGTTTTTAACCAATCTTGTGCATCCAATATGTGATTTTGTGTCATTGGTTGAACATTTAGGTCATTTTCGGCCTCCCTAGGATTATTATAATCCAATTAGGGTTTTTAACCAATCTTGTGCATCCAATATGTGATTTTGTGTCATTGGTTGAACATTTAGGTCATTTTCGTCCTCCCTAGGCTTATTCTAATCCAATTAGGGTTTTTAACCAATCTTGTGCATCCAATATGTGATTTTGTGTCATTGGTTGAACATTTAGGTCATTTTCATGCTCCAAAGGCTTATTCTAATCCAATTAGGGTTTTTAACCAATCTTGTGCATCCAATATGTGATTTTGTGTCATTGGTTGAACATTTAGGTCATTTTCGTCCTCCCTAGGCTTATTCTAATCCAATTAGGGTTTTTAACCAATCTTGTGCATCCAATATGTCATTTTCTGTCATTGGTTGAACATTTAGGTCATTTTCGTCCTCCCTAGGCTTATTCTAATCCAATTAGGGTTTTTAACCAATCTTGTGCATCCAATATGTGATTTTGTGTCATTGGTTGAACATTTAGGTCATTTTCGCCTTGCTAGGCTTATTCTAATCCAATAAGGGTTTTTAACCAATCTTGTGCATCCAATATGTGATTTTGTGTCATTGGTTGAACATTTAGGTCATTTTCGTCCTCCCTAGGCTTATTCTACTCCAATTAGGGTTTTTAACCAATCTTGTGCATCCAATATGTGATTTTGTGTCATTGGTTGAACATTTAGGTCATTTTCGTCCTCCCTAGGCTTATTCTACTCCAATTAGGGTTTTTAACCAATCTTGTGCATCCAATATGTGATTTTGTGTCATTTTGTGTCATTGGTTGAACATTTAGGTCATTTTCGTCCTCCCTAGGCTTATTCTAATCCAATTAACGTTTTTAACCAATCTTGTGCATCCAATGTGTGATTTTGTGTCATTGGTTGAACATTTAGGTCATTTTCGTACTCCCAAGGCTTATTTTAATCCAATTAGGGTTTTTAACCAATCTTGTGCATCCAATATGTGATTTTTTGTCATTGGTTGAACATTTAGGTCATTTTCGTCCTCCCTAGGCTTATTCTAATCCAATTAGGGTTTTAAACCAATCTTGTGCATCCAATATGTGATTTTGTGTCATTGGTTGAACATTTAGGTCATTTTCATCCTCCCTAGGCTTATTCTACTCCAATTAGGGTTTTTAACCAATCTTGTGCATCCAATATGTGATTTTGTGTCATTGGTTGAACATTTAGGTCATTTTCGTCCTCCCTAGGCTTATTCTAATCCAATTAGGGTTTTAAACCAATCTTGTGCATCCAATATGTGATTTTGTGTCATTGGTTGAATATTTAGGTCATTTTTGTCCTCCCTAGGCTTATTCTAATCCAGTTAGGGTTTTTAACCAATCTTGTGCATCCAATATGTGATTTTGTGTCATTTTGTGTCATTTGTTGAACATTTAGGTCATTTTTGTCCTCAGTAGGCTTATTCTAATCCAATTAGGGTTTTTAACCAATCTTTACCATCCAATATGTGATTTTGTGTCATTGGTTGAACATTTAGGTCATTTTCGTCCTCCCTAGGCTTATTCTAATCCAATTAGGGTTTTAAACCAATCTTGTGCATCCAATATGTGATTTTGTGTCATTTTGTGTCATTGGTTGAACATTTAGGTCATTTTCGTCCTCCCTAGGCTTATTCTAATCCAATTCGGGTTTTTAACCAATCTTGTGCATCCAATATGTGATTATGTGTCGTTTTGTGTCATTGGTTGAACATTTAGGTCATTTTCGTCCTCCCTAGGCTTATTCTAATCCAATTAGGGTTTTTAACCAATCTTGTGCATCCAATATGTGATTTTGTGTCATTGGTTGAACATTTAGGTCATTTTCGTCCTCCATAGGCTTATTCTAATCCAATTAGGTTTTTAACCAATCTTGTGCATCCAATATGTGATTTTGTGTCATTTTGTGTCATTGGTTGAACATTTAGGTCATTTTCGTCCTCCCTAGGCTTATTCTAATCCAATTAGGGTTTTTAACCAATCTTGTGAATCCAATATGTGATTTTGTGTCATTGGTTGAACATTTAGGTCATTTTCGTCCTCCTTAGGCTTATTCTAATCCAATTAGGGTTTTTAACCAATCTTGTGCATCCAATATGTGATTTTGTGTCATTTTGTGTCATTGGTTGAACATTTAGGTCATTTTCGTCCTCCCTAGGCTCTTTTTAATCCAATTAGGGTTTTTAACCAATCTTGTGCATCCAATATGTGATTTTGTGTCATTGGTTGAACATTTAGGTCATTTTCGTCCTCCCTAGGCTTATTCTAATCCAAATAGGGTTTTAACCAATCTTGTGCATCCAATATGTGATTTTGTGTCATTTTGTGTCATTGGTTGAACATTTAGGTCATTTTCGTCCTCCCTCGGCTTATTCTAATCCAATTAGGGTTTTTAACCAATCTTGTGCATCCAATATGTGATTTTGTGTCATTGGTTGAACATTTAGGTCATTTTCGTCCTCGCTAGGCTTTTTCTAATCCAATTCGGGTTTTTAACCAATCTTGTGCATCCAATATGTGATTTTGTGTCATTGGTTGAACATTTAGGTCATTTTCGTCTTCCCTAGGCTTATCCTAATCCAATAAGGGTTTTTAACCAATCTTGTGCATCCAATATGTGATTTTGTGTCATTTTGTGTCATTGGTTGAACATTTAGGTCATTTTCGTCCTCCCTAAGCTTATTCTAATCCAATTAGGGTTTTTAACCAATCTTGTGCATCCAATATGTGATTTTGTGTCATTGGTTGAACATTTAGGTCATTTTCGTCCTCCCTAGACTTATTCTAATCCAATTAGGGTTTTTAACCAATCTTGTGCACCCAATATGTGAGTTTGTGTCATTTTGTGTCATTGGTTGAACATTTAGGTCATTTTCGTCCTCCCTAGGCTTATTCTAATCCAATTAGGGTTTTTAACCAATCTTGTGCATCCAATATGTGATTTTGTGTCATTGGTTGAACATTTTGGTCATTTTCGTCCTCGCTAGGCTTTTTCTAATCCAATTCGGGTTTTTAACCAATCTTGTGCATCCAATGTGTGATTTTGTGTCATTGGTTGAACATTTAGGTCATTTTCGTACTCCCTAGGCTTATTGTAATCCAATTAGGGTTTTTAACCAATCTTGTGCATCCAATATGTGATTTTTTGTCATTGGTTGAACATTTAGGTCATTTTCGTCCTCCCTAGGCTTATTCTAATCCAATTAGGGTTTTAAACCAATCTATTGCATCCAATATGTGATTTTGTGTCATTGGTTGAACATTTAGGTCATTTTCGTCCTCCCTAGGCTTATTCTACTCCAATTAGGGTTTTTAACCAATCTAATGCATCCAATATGTGATTTTGTACCATTGGATGAACATTTAGGTCATTTTCGTCCTCCCGATCCTTATTCTAATCCAATTAGTGTTTTTAACCAATATTGTGCATCCAATATGTGATTTTGTGTCATTTTGGGTCATTGGTTGAACATTTAGGTCATTTTCGTCCTCCCTAGGCTTATTCTAATCCAATTAGGGTTTTTAACCAATCTTGTGCATCCAATATGTGATTTTGTGTCATTGGTTGAACATTTAGGTCATTTTCGTCCTCCTTAGGCTTATTCTAAACCAATTAGGGTTTTTAACCAATCTTGTGCATCCAATATGTGATTTTGTGTCATTGGTTGAACATTTAGGTCATTTTCATCCTCGCTATGCTTATTCTAATCCAATTAGGGTTTTTAACCAATCTTGTGCATCCAATATGTGATTTTGTGTCATTTTGTGTCATTGGTTGAACATTTAGGTCTTTTTCGTCCTCCCTAGGCTCTTTTTAATCCAATTAGGTTTTTAACCAATCTTGTGTATCCAATATGTGATTTTGTGTCATTGGTTAAACATTTAGGTCATTTTCGTCCTCCCTATGCTTATTCTAATCCAATTAGGGTTTTTAACCAATCATGTGCATCCAATATGTGATTTTGTGTCATTTTGTGTCATTGGTTGAACATTTAGGTCATTTTCGTCCTCCATAGGCTTATTTTAATCCAATTAGGGTTTTTAACCAATCTTGTGCATCCAATATGTGATTTTGTGTCATTTTGTGTCATTGGTTGAACATTTAGGTCATTTTCGTCCTCCCTAGGCTTATTCTAATCCAATTAGGGTTTTTAACCAATCTTGTGCATCCAGTATGTGATTTTGTGTCATTGATTGAACATTTAGGTCATTTTCGTCCTCCCTAGGCTTATTCTAATCCAAATAGGGTTTTTAATCAATCTTGTGCATCCAATATGTGATTTTGTGTCATTGGTTGAACATTTAGGTCATTTTCGTCCTCCCTAGGCTTATTCTAATCCAATTAGGGTTTTTAACCAATCTTGTGCATCCAATATGTGATTTTGTGTCATTGGTTGAACATTTAGGTCATTTTCGTCCTCCCTAGGCTTATTCTAATCCAATTAGGGTTTTTAACCAATCTTGTGCATCCAATATGTGATTTTGTGTCATTGGTTGAACATTTAGGTCATTTTCGTCCTCCCTAGGCTTATTCTAATCCAATTAGGGTTTTAAACCAATCTTGTGCATCCAATATGTAATTTTGTGTGATTTTGTGTCATTGGTTGAACATTTAGGTCATTTTCGTCCTCCCTAGGCTTATTCTAATCCAATTAGGGTTTTTAACCAATCTTGTGCATCCAATATGTGATTTTGTGTCATTGGTTGAACATTTAGGTCATTTTCGTCGTCCCTAGGCTTATTCTAATCCAATTAGGGTTTTTAACCAATCTAGGGCATCCAATATGTGAATTTGTGCCATTGGTTGAACATTTAGGTCATTTTCGTCCTCCCTAGGCTTATTCTAATCCAATTAGGGTTTTTAACCAATCTTGTGCATCCAATATGTGATTTTGTGTCATCTTGTGTCATTGGTTGAACATTATGACATTTTCGTCCTCCATAGGCTTATTCTAATCCAATTAGGGTTTTTAACCAATCTTGTGCATCCAATAGGTGATTTTGTGTCATTTTGTGTCATTCGTTGAAAATTTAGGTCATTTTCGTCCTCCCTAGGCTTATTCTAATCCGATTTGGGTTTTTAACCAATCTTGTGCATCCAATATGTGATTTTGTGTCATTGGTTGAACATTTAGGTCATTTTCGTCCTCCCTAGGCTTATTCTAATCCAATTAGGGTTTTTAACCAATCTTGTGCATCCAATATGTGATTTTGTGTCATTGGTTGAACATTTAGGTCATTTTCGTCCTCCCTAGGCTTATTTTAATCCATTTAGGGTTTTTAACCAATCTTGTGCATCCAATATGTGATTTTGTGTCATTTTGTGTCATTGGTTGAACATTTAGGTCATTTTCGTCCTCCCTAGGCTTATTCTAATCCAATTAGGGTTTTTAACCAATCTTGTGCATCCAATATGTGATTTTGTGTCATTGGTTGAACATTTAGGTCATTTTCGTCCTCCCTAGGCTTATTCTAATCCAATGAGGGTTTTTAACCAATCTTGTGCATCCAATATGTGATTTTGTGTCATTGGTTGAACATTTAGGTCATTTTCGTCCTCCCTAGGCTTATTCTAATCCAATTAGGGTTTTTAACCAATCTTGTGCATCCAATATGTGATTTTGTGTCATTTGTTTAACATTTAGGTCATTTTCGTCCTCCCTAGGCTTATTCTACTCCAATTAGGGTTTTTAACCAATCTTGTGCATCCAATATGTGATTTTGTGTCATTTTGTGTCATTGGTTGAACATTTAGGTCATTTTCGTCCTCCCTAGGTTTATTCTAATCCAATTAGGGTTTTTAACCAATGTTGTGCATCCAATATGTGATTTTGTGTCATTTTGTGTCATTGGTTGAACATTTAGGTCATTTTCGTCCTCCCTAGGCTTATTCTAATCCAATTAGGGTTTTTAACCAATCTTGTGCATCCAATATGTGATTTTCTGTCATTTAGTGTCATTGGTTGAACATTTAGGTCATTTTCGTCCTCCCTAGGCTTATTCTAATCCAATTAGGGTTTTTAACCAATCTTGTGCATCCAATATGTGATTTTGTGTCATTGGTTGAACATTTAGGTCATTTTCGTCCTCCCTAGGCTTATTCTAATCCAATTACGGTTTTTAACCAATCATGTGCATCCAATATGTGATTTTGTGTCATTTTGTGTCATTGGTTGAACATTTAGGTCATTTTCGTCGTCCCTAGGCTTATTCTAATCCAATTACGGTTTTTAACCAATCTTGTGCATCCAATATGTGATTTTGTATCATTTTGTGTCATTGGTTGAACATTTAGGTCATTTTCGTCGTCCCTAGGCTTATTCTAATCCAATTAGGGTTTTTAGCCAATCTTGTGCATCCAATATCTGATTTTGTGTCATTGGTTGAACATTAGGTCATTTTCGTCCTCCCTAGGCTTATTCTAATCCAATTAGGGTTTTAACCAATCTTGTGCATCCAATATGTGATTTTGTGTCATTTTGTGTCATTGGTTGAACATTTAGGTCATTTTCGTCCTCCCTAGGCTTATTCTAATCCAATTAGGGTTTTTAACCAATCTTGTGCATCCAATATGTGATTTTGTGTCATTGGTTGAACATTTAGGTCATTTTCGTCCTCCCTAGGCTTATTCTACGCCAATTAGGCTTTTTAACCAATCTTGTGCATCCAGTATGTGATTTTGTGTCATTGGTTGAACATTTAGGTCATTTTCGTCCTCCCTAGGCTTATTCTAATCCAATTAGGGTTTTTAACCAATCTTGTGCATCCAATATGTGATTTTGTGTCATTTTGTGTCATTGGTTAAACATTTAGGTCATATTCGTCCTCCCTAGGCTTATTCTAATCCAATTAGGGTTTTTAACCAATCTTGTGCATCCAATATGTGATTTTGTGTCATTGGTTGAACATTTAGGTCATTTTCGTCCTCCCTAGGCTTATTCTAATCCAATTAGGGTTTTTAACCAATCTTGTGCATCCAATATGTGATTTTGTGTCATTGGTTGAACATTTAGGTCATTTGCGTCCTCCATAGGCTTATTCTAATCCAATTAGGGTTTTTAACCAATCTTGTGCATGCAATATGTAATTTTGTGTCATTTTGTATCATTGGTTGAACATTTAGGTCATTTTCGTCCTCCCTAGGCTTATTCTAATCCAATTAGGGTTTTTAACCAATCTTGTGCATCCAATATGTGATTTTGTGTCATTTTGTGTCATTTGTTGAACATTTAGGTCATTTTTGTCCTCCGTAGGCTTATTCTAAACCAATTAGGGTTTTTAACCAATCTTGACCATCCAATATGTGATTTTGTGTCATTGGTTGAACATTTAGGTCATTTTCGTCCTCCCTAGGCTTATTCTAATCCAATTAGGGTTTTAAACCAATCTTGTGCATCCAATATGTGATTTTGTGTCATTTTGTGTCATTGGTTGAACATTTAGGTCATTTTCGTCCTCCCTAGGCTTATTCTAATCCAATTAGGGTTTTTAACCAATCTTGTGCATCCAATGTGTGACTTTGTGTCATTGGTTGAACATTTAGGTCATTTTCGTCCTCGCTAGGCTTTTTCTAATCCAATTCGGGTTTTTAACTAATCTTGTGCATCCAATATGTGACTTTGTGTCATTGGTTGAACATTTAGGTCATTTTCGTCCTCCCTAGGCTTATCCTAATCCAATTAGGGTTTTTAACCAATCTAGTGCATCCAATATGTGATTTTGTACCATTGGATGAACATTTAGGTCATTTTTGTCCTCCCGAGCCTTATTCTAATCCAATTAGGGTTTTTAACCAATATTGTGCATCCAATATGCGATTTTGTGTCATTTTGGGTTATTGGTTGAACATTTAGGTCATTTTCGTCCTCCCTAGGCTTATTCTAATCCAATTAGGGTTTTTAACCAATCTTGTGCATCCAATATGTGATTTTGTGTCATTGGTTGAACATTTAGGTCATTTTCACCTTGCTAGGCTTATTCTAATCCAATTAGGGTTTTTAACCAATCTTGTGCATCCAATATGTGATTTTGTGTCATTGGTTGAACATTTATGTCATTTTCGTCCTCCATAGGCTTATTCTAATCCAATTAACGTTTTTAACCAATCTTGTGCATCCAATGTGTGATTTTGTGTCATTGGTTGAACATTTAGGTCATTTTCGTACTCCCTAGGCTTATTTTAATCCAATTAGGCTTTTTAACCAATCTTGTGCATCCAATATGTGATTTTTTGTCATTGGTTGAACATTTAGGTCATTTTCGTCCTCCCTAGGCTTATTCTAATCCAATTAGGGTTTTAAACCAATCTTATGCATCCAATATGTGATTTTGTGTCATTGGTTGAACATTTAGGTCATTTTCGTCCTCCCTAGGCTTATTCTACTCCAATTAGGGTTTTTAACCAATCTTGTGCATCCAATATGTGATTTTGTGTCATTTTGTGTCATTGGTTGAACATTTAGGTCATTTTTGTCCTCCCTAGGCTTATTCTAATCCAATTAGGGTTTTTAACCAATCTTGTGCATCCAATATGTAATTTTGTGTCATTTTGTGTCACTGGTTGAACATTTAGGTCATTTTCGTCCTCCCTAGGCTTATTCTAATCCAATTAGGGTTTTTAACCAATCTTGTGCATCCAATATGTGATTTTGTGTCATTTTGTGTCATTGGTTGAACATTTAGGTCATTTTCGTCCTCCCTTGGCTTATTCTAATCCAATTAGGGTTTTTAACCAATCTTGTGCATCCAATATGTGATTTTGTATAATTTTGTGTCATTGGTTGAACATTTAGGTCATTTCCGTCGTCCCTAGGCTTATTCTAATCCAATTAGGGTTTTTAACCAATCTTGTGCATCCAATATGTGATTTTGTGTCATTGGTTGAACATTTAGGTCATTTTCGTCCTCCCTAGGCTTATTCTAATCCAATTAGGGTTTTTAACCAATCTTGTGCATCCAATATGTGATTTTGTGTCATTGGTTGAACACTTAGGTCATTTTCGTCCTCCCTAGGCTTATTCTAATCCAATTAGGGTTTTAAACCAATCTTGTGCATCCAATATGTGATTTTGTTTCATTTTGTGTCGTTGGTTGAACATATAGATCATTTTCGTCCTCCATAGGCTTATTCTAATCCAATTAGGGTTTTTAACCAATCTTGTGCATCCAATATGTGATTTTCTGTCATTTTGTGTCATTGGTTGAACATTTAGGTCATTTTCGTCCTCCCTAGGCTTATTCTAATCCAATTAGGGTTTTTAACCAATCTTGTGCATCCAATATGTGATTTTGTGTCATTGGTTGAACATTTAGGTCATTTTCGTCCTCCCTAGGCTTATTCTAATCCAATTAGGGTTTTTAACCAATCTTGTGAATCCAATATCTGATTTTGTGTCATTGGTTGAACATTTAGGTCATTTTCGTCCTCCCTAGGCTTATTCTAATCCAATTAGGGTTTTTAACCAATCTTGTGCATCCAATATGTGATTTTGTGTCATTGGTTGAACATTTAGGTCATTTTCGTCGTCCCTAGGCTTATTCTAATCCAATTAGGGTTTTTAACCAATCATGTGCATCCAATATGTGATTTATTGTCATTGGTTGAACATTTAGGTCATTTTCGTCCTCCCTAGGCTTATTCTAATCCAATTAGGGTTTTTAACCAATCTTGTGCATCCAATATGTGATTTTGTGTCATTGGTTGAACATTTAGGTCATTTTCGTCCTCCCTAGGCTTATTCTAATCCAATTAGGGTTTTTAACCAATCTTGTGCATCCAATATGTGATTTTGTGTCATTGGTTGAACATTTAGGTCATTTTCGTCCTCGCTATGCTTATTCTAATCCAATTCGGGTTTTTAACCAATCTTGTGCATCCAATATGTGATTTTGTGTCATTGGTCGAACATTTAGGTCATTTTCGTCCCCCCTAGGCTTATTCTAATCCAATTAGGGTTTTTAACCAATCTTGTGCATCCAATATGTGAATTTGTGTCATTTTGTGTCATTGGTTGAACATTTAGGTCATTTTCGTCCTCCCTAGGCTTATTCTAATCCAATTAGGGTTTTTAACCAATCTTGTGCATCCAATATGTGATTTTGTGTCATTGGTTGAACATTTAGGTCATTTTCGTCCTCCCTAGGCTTATTCTAATCCAATTAGGGTTTTTAACCAATCTTGTGCATCCAATATGTCATTTTGTGTCATTCGTTGAACATTGAGGACATTTTCGTCCTCTCTAGGCTTATTCTAATCCAATTAGGGTTTTAACCAATCTTGTGCATCCAATATGTGATTTTGTGTCATTTTGTGTCATTGGTTGAACATTTAGGTCATTTTCGTCCTCCCTAGGCTTATTCTAATCCAATTAGGGTTTTAACCAATCTTGTGCATCCAATATGTGATTTTGTGTCATTTTGTGTCATTGGTTGAACATTTAGGTCATTTTCATCCTCCCTAGGCTTATTCTAATCCAATTAGGGTTTTTAACCAATCTTGTGCATCCAATATGTGATTTTCTGTCATTTTGTGTCATTGGTTGAACATTTAGGTCATTTTCGTCCTCCCTAGGCTTATTCTATTCCAATTAGGGTTTTTAACCAATCTTGTTCATCCAATATGTGATTTTGTGTCATTGGTTGAACATTTAGGTCATTTTCGTCCTCCCTAGGCTTATTCTAATCCAATTAGGGTTTTTAACCAATCTTGTGCATCCAATATGTGATTTTGTGTCATTGGTTGAACATTTAGGTCATTTTCGTCCACTTTAGGCTTATTCTAATCCAATTAGGGTTTTTAACCAATCTTGTGCATCCAATATGTGATTTTGTGTCATTGGTTGAACATTTAGGTCATTTTCGTCCTCCCTAGGCTTATTCTAATCCAATTAGGGTTTTTAACCAATCTTGTGCATATAATAAGTGATTTTGTGTCATTGGTAATCCAATTAAGTCATTTTCGTCCTCGCTAGGCTTATTCTAATCCAATTAGGGTTTTTAACCAATCTTGTGCATATAATAAGTGATTTTGTGTCATTGGTAATCCAATTAGGTCATTTTCGTCCTCCCTAGGCTTATTCTAATCCAATTAGGGTTTTTAACCAATCTTGTGCATCCAATATGGGATTTTGTGTCATTGGTTGCACATTTAGGTCATTTTCGTGCTCCCTAGGCTTATTCTAATCCAATTAGGGTTTTTAACCAATCTTGTGCATATAATAAGTGATTTTGTGTCATTGGTATTCCAATTAGGTCATTTTCGTCCTCGCTAGGCTGATACTAATCCAATTAGGGTTTTTAACCAATCTTGTGCATCCAATATGTGATTTTGTGTCATTGGTTGAACATTTAGGTCATTTTCGTCCTCCCTAGGCTTATTCTAATCCAATTAGGGTTTTTAACCAATCTTGTGCATCCAATATGTGATTTTGTGTCATTGGTTGAACATTTAGGTCATTTTCGTCCTCCCTAGGCTTATTCTAATCCAATTAGGGTTTTTAACCAATCTTGTGCATCCAATACGTGATTTTGTGTCATTGGTTGAACATTTAGGTCATTTTTGTCCTCCCTAGGCTTATTCTAATCCAATTAGGGTTTTTAACCAATCTTGTACATCCAATATGTGATTTTGTATCATTGGTTGATTATTTATGTCATTTTCGTCGTCCCTAGGCTTATTCTAATCCAACTACGGTTTTTAACCAATCTTGTGCATCCAATATGTGATTTTGTGTCATTTTGTGTCATTGGTTGAACATTTAGGTCATTTTCGTCCTCCCTAGGCTTATTCTAATCCAATTAGGGTTTTTAACCAATCTTGTGCATCCAATATATGATTTTCTGTCATTTTGTGTCATTGGTTGAACATTTAGGTCATTTTTGTCCTCCCTAGGCTTATTCTAATCCAATTAGGGTTTTTAACCAATCTTGTGCATCCAATATGTGATTTTGTGTCATTGGTTGAACATATAGGTCATTTTCGTCCTCCCTAGGCTTATTCTAATCCAATTAGAGTTTTTAACCAATCTTGTGCATCCAATATGTGATTTTGTGTCATTGGTTGAACATTTAGGTCATTTTCGTCGCCCTAGGCTTATTCTAATCCAATTAGGGTTTTTAACCAATCTTGTGCATCCAATATGTGATTTTGTGTTATTGGTTGAACATTTAGGTCATTTTCATCCTCCCTAGGCTTATTCTAATCATATTAGGATTTTTAACCAATCTTGTGCATCCAATATGTGATTTTGTGTCATTTTGTGTCATTTGATGAAAATTTAGGTCATTTTCGTCCTCCCTAGGCTTATTCTAATCCAATTAGGGTTGTTAACCAATCTTGTGCATCCAATATGTGATTTTGTGTCATTTTGTGTCATTGGTTGAACATATAGGTTATTTTCGTCCTCCCTAGGCTTATTCTAATCCAATTAGTGTTTTTAACCAATCTTGTGCATCCAATATGTGATTTTGTGTCATTGGTTGAACATTTAGGTCATTTTCGTCCTCCCTAGGCTTATTCTAATCCAATTAGGGTTTTAACCAATCTTGTGCATCCAATATGTGATTTTGTGTCATTTTGGGTCATTGGTTGAACATTTAGGTCATTTTCGTCCTCCCTAGGCTTATTCTAATAAAATTAGGGTTTTTAACCAATCTTGTGCATCAAATATGTGATTTTGTGTCATTGATTGAATATTTAGGTCATTTTCACCTTGCTAGGCTTATTCTAATCCAATTAGGGTTTTTAACCAATCTTGTGC
This sequence comes from Cicer yamashitae, assembly GCA_037974755.1. Lineage (NCBI taxonomy): Eukaryota > Viridiplantae > Streptophyta > Magnoliopsida > Fabales > Fabaceae > Cicer > Cicer yamashitae. The sequence goes on along the minus strand of JBBPBQ010000008.1, from coordinate 13,084,598 downwards.
ATCAAATATGTGATTTTGTGTCATTTTGTGTCATTGGTTGAACATTTAGGTCATTTTCGTCCTCCCTAGGCTTATTCTAATCCAATTAACGTTTTTAACCAATCTTGTGCATCCAATGTGTGATTTTGTGTCATTGGTTGAACATTTAAGTCATTTTCGTACTCCATAGGCTTATTTTAATCCAATTAGGGTTTGAACCAATCTTGTGCATCCAATATGTGATTTTGTGTCATTTTGGGTCATTGGTTGAACATTTAGGTCATTTTCGTCCTCCCAAGGCTTATTCTAATCCAATTAGGGTTTTTAACTAATCTTGTGCATCCAATATGTGATTTTGTGTCATTGACTGAACATTTAGGTCATTTTCACCTTGCTAGGCTTATTCTAATCCAATTAGGGTTTTTAACCAATCTTGTGCATCCAATATGTGATTTTGTGTCATTTTGTGTCATTGGTTGAACATTTAGGTCATTTTCGTCCTCCCTAGGCTTATTCTAATCCAATTAACGTTTTTAACCAATCTTGTGCATCCAATGTGTGATTTTGTGTCATTGGTTGAACATTTAGGTCATTTTCGTACTCCCAAGGCTTATTTTAATCCAATTAGGGTTTTTAATCCAATTAGGGTTTTTAACCAATCTTGTGCATCCAATATGTGATTTTTTGTCATTGGTTGAACATTTAGGTCCTTTTCGTCCTCCCTAGGCTTATTCTAATCCAATTAGGGTTTTAAACCAATCTTGTGCATCCAATATGTGATTTTGTGTCATTGGTTGAACATTTAGGTCATTTTCGTCCTCCCTAGGCTTATTCTACTCCAATTAGGGTTTTTAACCAATCTTGTGCATCCAATATGTGATTTTGTGTCATTGGTTGAACATTTAGGTCATTTTCGTCCTCCCTAGGCTTATTCTAATCCAATTAGGGTATTAAACCAATCTTGTGCATCCAATATGTGATTTTCTGTCATTGGTTGAACATTTAGGTCATTTTCGTCCTCCCTAGGCTTATTCTAATCCAATTAGGGTTTTTAACCAATCTTGTGCATCCAATATGTGATTTTGTGTCATTGGTTGAACATTTAGGTCATTTTCGCCTTGCTAGGCTTATTCTAATCCAATAAGGGTTTTTAACCAATCTTGTGCATCCAATATGTGATTTTGTGTCATTGGTTGAACATTTGGGTCATTTTCGTCCTCCCTAGGCTTATTCTAATCCAATTAAGGTTTTTAACCAATCTTGTGCATCCAATATGTGATTTTGTGTCATTTTGTGTCATTGGTTGAACATTTAGGTCATTTTCGTCATCCCTAGGCTTATTCTAATCCAATTAGGGTTTTTAACCAATCTTGTGCATCCAATGTGTGATTTTGTGTCATTGGTTGAACATTTAGGTCATTTTCGTACTCCCTAGGCTTATTTTAATCCAATTAGGGTTTTTAACCAATCTTGTGCATCCAATATGTGATTTTTTGTCATTGGTTGAACATTTAGGTCATTTTCGTCCTCCCTATGCTTATTCTAATCCAATTAGGGTTTTAAACCAATCTTGTGCATCCATTATGTGATTTTGTGTCATTGACTGAACATTTAGGTCATTTTCACCTTGCTAGTCTTATTCTAATCCAATTAGGGTTTTTAACCAATCTTGTGCATCCAATATGTGATTTTGTGTCATTTTGTGTCATTGGTTGAACATTTAGGTCATTTTCGTCCTCCCTAGGCTTATTCTAATCCAATTAGGGTTTTTAACCAATCTTGTGCATCCAATGTGTGATTTTGTGTCATTGGTTGAACATTTAGGTCATTTTCGTACTCCCTAGGCTTATTTTAATCCAATTAGGGTTTTTAACCAATCTTGTGCATCCAATATGTGATTTTTTGTCATTGGTTGAACATTTAGGTCATTTTCGTCCTCCCTATGCTTATTCTAATCCAATTAGGGTTTTAAACCAATCTTGTGCATCCAATATGTGATTTTGTGTCATTGACTGAACATTTAGGTCATTTTCACCTTGCTAGGCTTATTCTAATCCAATTAGGGTTTTTCACCAATCTTGTGCATCCAATATGTGATTTTGTGTCATTTTGTGTCATTGGTTGAACATTTAGGTCATTTTCGTCCTCCCTAGGCTTATTCTAATCCAATTAACGTTTTTAACCAATCTTGTGCATCCAATGTGTGATTTTGTGTCATTGGTTGAACATTTAGGTCATTTTCGTACTCCCAAGGCTTATTTTAATCCAATTAGGGTTTTTAACCAATCTTGTGCATCCAATATGTGATTTTTTGTCATTGGTTGAACATTTAGGTCCTTTTCGTCCTCCCTAGGCTTATTCTAATCCAATTAGGGTTTTAAACCAATCTTGTGCATCCAATATGTGATTTTGTGTCATTGGTTGAACATTTAGGTCATTTTCGTCCTCCCTAGGCTTATTCTACTCCAATTAGGGTTTTTAACCAATCTTGTGCATCCAATATGTGATTTTGTGTCATTGGTTGAACATTTAGGTCATTTTCGTCCTCCCTAGGCTTATTCTAATCCAATTAGGGTTTTAAACCAATCTTGTGCATCCAATATGTGTTTTTGTGTCATTTTGTGTCATTGGTTGAACATTTAGGTCATTTTCGTCCTCCCTAGGCTTATTCTAATCCAATTAGGGTTTTTAACCAATCTTGTGCATCCAATATGTGATTTTGTGTCATTTTGTGTCATTGGTTGAACATTTAGGTAATTTTCGTCCTCCCTAGGCTTATTCTAATCCAATTAGGGGTTTTAACCAATCTTGTGCATCCAATATGTGATTTTATGTCATTTTGTGTCATTGGTTGAACATTTAGGTCATTTTCGTCCTCCCTAGGCTTATTCTAATCCAATTAGGGTTTTTAACCAATCTTGTGCATCCAATATGTGATTTTGTGTCATTGGTTGAACATTTAGGTCATTTTCGTCCTCCCTAGGCTTATTCTAATCCAATTAGGGTTTTTAACCAATCTTGTGCATCCAATATGTGATTTTGTGTCATTGGTTGAACATTTAGGTCTATTTCGTCCTCCCTAGGCATATTCTAATCCAATTAGGGTTTTTAACCAATCTTGTGCATCCATCATGTGATTTTGTGTCATTGGGTGAACATTTAGGTCATTTTCGTCCTCCCTAGGCTTATTCTAATCCAATAAGGGTTTTTAACCAATCTTGTGCATCCAATATGTGATTTTGTGTAATATTGTGTCATTGGTTGAACATTTAGGTCATTTTCGTCCTCCCTAGGCTTATTCGAATCTAATTAGCGTTTTTAAATAATCTTGTGCATCCAATATGTGATTTTATGTCATTTTGTGTCATTGGTTGAACATTTAGGTCATTTTCGTCCTCCCTCGGCTTATTCTAATCCAATTAGGGTTTTTAACCAATCTTGTGCATCCAATATGTGATTTTGTGTAATTTTGTGTCATTGGTTGAACATTTAGGTCATTTTCGTCCTCCCTAGGCTTATTCTAATCCAATTAGGGTTTTTAACCAATCTTGTGCATCCAATATGTGATTTTGTGTCATTTTATGTCTTTGGTTGAACATTTAGGTCATTTTCGTCCTCCCTAGGCTTATTCTAATCCAATTAGGGTTTTTAACCAATCTTGTGCATCCAATATGTGATTTTGTGTCATTGGTTGAACATTTAGGTCATTTTCGTCCTCCCTAGGCTTATTTTAATCCGATTAGGGTTTTTAACCAATCTTGTGCAACCAATATGTGATTTTGTGTCATTGGTTGAACATTTAGGTCATTTTCGTCCTCCCTAGGCTTATTCTAATCCAATTAGGGTTTTTAACCAATCTTGTGCATCCAATATGTGATTTTGTATCATTGGTTGAATATTTAGGTCATGTTTGTCCTCCCTAGGCTTATTCTATTCCAATTAGGGTTTTTAACCAATCTTGTGCATCCAATACGTGATTTTGTGTCATTTTGTGTCATTTGTTGAACATTTAGGTCATTTTCCTCCTCCGTAGGCTTATTCTAATCCAATTAGGGTTTTTAACCAATCTTGTGCACCCAATATGTGATTTTCTGTCATTTTGTGTCATTGGTTGAACATTTAGGTCATTTTCGTCCTCCCTAGGCTTATTCTAATCCAATTAGGGTTTTTAACCAATCTTGTGCATCCAATATGTGATTTTGTGTCATTGGTTGAACATTTAGGTCATTTTCGTCCTCGCTAGGCTTATTCTAATCCAATTAGGATTTTTAACCAATCTTGTGCATCCAATATGTGATTTTGTGTCATTTTATGTCATTGGTTGAACATTTAGGTCATTTTCGTCCTCCCTAGGCTTATTCTAATCCAATTAGGGTTTTTAACCAATCTTGTGCATCCAATATGTGATTTTGTGTCATTGGTTGAACATTTAGGTCATTTTCGTCCTCCCTAGGCTTATTCTAATCCAATTAGGGTTTTTAACCAATCTTGTACATCCAATATGTGATTTTGTATCATTGGTTGAACATTTATGTCATTTTCGTCGTCCCTAGGCTTATTCTAATCCAACTACGGTTTTTAACCAATCTTGTGCATCCAATATGTGATTTTGTGTCATTTTGTGTCATTGGTTGAACATTTAGGTCATTTTCGTCCTCCCTAGGCTTATTCTAATGCAATTAGGGTTTTTAACCAATCTTGTGCATCCAATATGTGATTTTGTGTCATTGGTTGAACATTTAGGTCATTTTCGTCCTCCCTAGGCTTATTCTAATCCAATTAGGGTTTTTAACCAATCTTGTGCATCCAATATGTGATTTTGTGTCATTGGTTGAACATTTAGGTCATTTTCGTCCTCCCTAGCCTTATTCTAATCCAATTAGGGTTTTTAACCAATCTTGTGCATATAATAAGTGATTTTGTGTCATTGGTAATCCAATTAGGTCATTTTCGTCCTCGCTAGGCTTATTCTAATCCAATTAGGGTTTTTAACCAATCTTGTGCATCCAATATGTGATTTTGTGTCATTTTGTGTCATTGGTTGAACATTTAGTTCATTTTCGTTCTCCCTAAGCTTATTCTACTCCAATTAGGGTTTTTAACCAATCTTGTGCATCCAATATGTGATTTTGTGTCATTTTGTGTCATTGGTTGAACATTTAGGTCATTTTCGTCCTCCCTAGGCTTATTCTAATCAAATTAGGGTTTTTAACCAATCTTGTGCATCCTATATGTGATTTTGTGTCATTGGTTGAACATTTAGGTCATTTTTGTCCCCCATAGGCTTATTCTAATCCAATTAAGGTTTTTAACCAATCTTGTGCATCCAATATGTGATTTTGTGTCATTGGTTGATCATTTAGGTCATTTTCGTCCTCCCTAGGCTTATTCTAATCCAATTAGGGTTTTTAACCAATCTTGTGCATCCAATATGTGATTTTGTGTCATTGTGTGTCATTGGTTGAACATTTAGGTCATTTTCGTCCTCCCTAGGCTTATTCTAATCCAATTAGGGTTTTTAACCAATCTTGTGCATCCAATATGTGATTTTGTGTCATTGGTTGAACATTTAGGTCATTTTCGTCATCGCTAGGCTTATTCTAATCCAATTAGGATTTTTAACCAATCTTGTGCATCCAATATGTGATTTTGCGTCATTTTGTGTCATTGGTTGAACATTTAGGTCATTTTCGTCCTCCCTAGGCTTATTCTAATCCAATTAGGGTTTTTAACCAATCTTGTGCATCCAATATGTGATTTTGTGTCATTGGTTGAACATTTAGGTCATTTTCGTCATCCCTAGGCTTATTCTAATCTAATTAGGGTTTTTAACCAATCTTGTGCATCCAATATGTGATTTTGTGTCATTTTGTGTCATTGGTTGAACATTTAGGTCATTTTCGTCCTCCCTAGGCTTATTCTAATCCAATTAGGGTTTTTAACCAATCTTGTGCATCCAATATGTGATTGTGTGTCATTGGTTGAACATTTAGGTCATTTTCGTCCTCCCTAGGCTTATTCTAATCCAATTAGGGTTTTTAACCAATCTTGTGCATCCAATATGTGATTTTGTGTCATTGGTTGAACATTTAGGTCATTTTCGTCCTCCCTAGGCTTATTCTAATCCAATTAGGGTTTTTAACCAATCTTGTGCATCCAATATGTGATTTTGTGTCATTGGTTGAACATTTAGGTCATTTTCGTCCTCCCTAGGCTTATTCTCATCCAATTAGGGTTTTTAACCATTCTTGTGCATCCAATATGTGATTTTGTGTCATTTTGTGTCATTGGTTGAACATTTAGGTCATTTTCGTCCTCCCTAGGCTTATTCTAATCCAATTAGGGTTTTTAACCAATCTTGTGCATCCAATATGTGATTTTGTGTCATTTTGTGTCATTGGTTGAACATTTAGGACATTTTCGTAATCCCTAGCCTTATTTTAATCCAGTTAGGGTTCTTAACAAATCTTGTGCATCCAATATGTGATTTTGTGTCATTGGTTGAACATTTAGGTCATTTTCGTTCTCCCTAGGCTTATTCTAATCCAATTAGGGTTTTTAACCAATCTTGTGCATCCAATATGTGATTTTGTGTCATTTTGTGTCATTGATTGAACATTTAACTCATTTTCGTCCTCCCTAGGCTTATTCTAATCCAATTAGGGTTTTTAACCAATCTTGTGCATCCAATATGTGATTTTGTGTCATTTTGTGTCATTGGTTGAACATTTTGGTCATTTTCGTCCTTCCTAGGCTTATTCTAATCCAATTAGGGTTTTTAACCAATCTTGTGCATCCAATATGTGATTTTGTGTCATTTTGTGTCATTGGTTGAACATTTAGGTCATTTTCGTCCTCCCTAGGCTTATTCTAATCCAATTAGGGTTTTTAACCAATCTTATGCGTCCAATATGTGATTTTGTGTCATTGGTTGAACATTTAGGTCATTTTCGTCCTCCCTAGGCTTATTCTAATCCAATTAGGGTTTTAAACCAATCTTGTGCATCCAATATGTGATTTTGTGTCATTGGTTGAACATTTAGGTCATTTTCGTCCTCCCTAGGCTTATTCTAATCCAATTAGGGTTTTTAACCAATCTTGTGCATCCAATGTGTGATTTTGTGTCATTGGTTGAACATTTAGGTCATTTTCGTCCTCGCTAGGCTTTTTCTAATCCAATTCGGGTTTTTAACTAATCTTGTGCATCCAATACGTGACTTTGTGTCATTGGTTGAACATTTAGGTCATTTTCGTCCTCCCTAGGCTTATCCTAATCCAATTAGGGTTTTTAACCAATCTAGTGCATCCAATATGTGATTTTGTACCATTGGATGAACATTTAGGTCATTTTTGTCCTCCCGAGCCTTATTCTAATCCAATTAGGGTTTTTAACCAATATTGTGCATCCAATATGCGATTTTGTGTCATTTTGGGTTATTGGTTGAACATTTAGGTCATTTTCGTCCTCCCTAGGCTTATTCTAATCCAATTAGGGTTTTTAACCAATGTTGTGCATCCAATATGTGATTTTGTGTCATTGGTTGAACATTTAGGTCATTTTCACCTTGCTAGGCATATTCTAATCCAATTAGGGTTTTTAACCAATCTTGTGCATCCAATATGTGATTTTGTGACATTTTGTGTCATTGGTTGAACATTTAGGTCATTTTCGTCCTCCCTAGGCTTATTCTAATCCAATTAACGTTTTTAACCAATCTTGTGCATCCAATGTGTGATTTTGTGTCAGTGGTTGAACATTTAGGTCATTTTCGTACTCCCTAGGCTTAATTTAATCCAATTAGGGTTTTTAACCAATCTTGTGCATCCAATATGTGATTTTTTGTCATTGGTTGAACATTTAGGTCATTTTCGTCCTCCCTATGCTTATTCTAATCCAATTAGGGTTTTAAACCAATCTTGTGCATCCAATATGTGATTTTGTGTCATTGGTTGAACATTTAGGTCATTTTCGTCCTCCCTAGGCTTATTCTACTCCAATTAGGGTTTTTAACCAATCTTGTGCATCCAATATGTGATTTTGTGTCATTGGTTGAACATTTAGGTCATTTTCGTCCTCCCTAGGCTTATTCTATTCCAATTAGGGTTTTTAACCAATCTTGTGCATCCTATATGTGATTTTGTGTCATTGGTTGAACATTTAGGTCATTTTCGTCCTCCCTAGGCTTATTCTAATCCAATTAGGGTTTTTAACCAATCTTGTGCATCCAATAAGTGATTTTGTGTCATTGGTTGCACATTTAGGTCATTTTCGTCCTCCCTAAGCTTATTCTAATCCAAGTAGGGTTTTTTACCAATCTTGTGCATCCAATATGTGATTTGGTGTCATTTTGTGTCATTGGTTCAACATTTAAGTCATTTTCGTCCTCCCTAGGCTTATTCTAATCCAATTAGGGTTTTTAACCAATCTTGTGCAGCCAATAAGTGATTTTGTGTCATTGGTTGAAAATTTAGGTCATTTTCGTCCTCGCTAGGCATATTCTAATGTAATTAGGGTATTTAACCAATCTTGTGCATTTAATATGTGATTTTGTGTCATTTTGGGTCATTGGTTGAACATTTAAGTCATTTTCGTCCTCCCTAGGCTTATTCTAATCCAATTAGGGTTTTTAACCAATCTTGTGCATCCAATATGTGATTTTGTGTTCTTGGTTGAACATTTAAGTCATTTTTGTCCTCCCTAGGCTTATTCTAATCAAATTAGGGTTTTTAACCAATCTTGTGCATCCAATATGTGATTTTGTGTCATTGGTTGAACATTTAGGTCATTTTCGTCCTCCCTAAGCTTATTCTAATCCAATTAGGTTTTTTAACCAATCTTGTGCATCCAATAAGTGATTTTGTGTCATTGGTTGAACATTTAGGTCATTTTCGTCCTCGCTAGGCTTATTCTAATCCAAATAGGGTTTTTAACCAATCTTGTGCATTTAATATGTGATTTTGTGTCATTTTGGGTCATTGGTTGAACATTTAAGTCATTTTCGTCCTCCCTAGGCTTATTCTAATCCAATTAGGGTTTTTAACCAATCTTGTGCATCCAATAAGTGATTTTGTGTCATTGTTTGCACATTTAGGTGATTTTTTTCCTCCCTAAGCTTATTCTAATCCAAGTAGGGTTTTTTACCAATCTTGTGCATCCAATATGTGATTTGGTGTCATTTTGTGTCATTGGTTGAACATTTAGGTCATTTTCGTCCTCCCTAAGCTTATTCTAATCCAATTAGGGTTCTTAACCAATCTTTTGCATATAATAAGTGATTTCGTGTCATTGGTTGAACATTTAGGTCATTTTCGTCCTCGCTAGGCTTATTCTAATCCAATTATGGTTTTTAACCAATCTTGTGCATTTAATATGTGATTTTGTGTCATTTTGGGTCATTGGTTGAACATTTAAGTCATTTTCGTCCTCCCTAGGCTTATTCTAATCCAATTAGGGTTTTTAACCAATCTTGTGCATCAAATATGTGATTTTGTGTTCTTGGTTGCACATTTAGGTCATTTTCGTCCTCGCTAGGCTTATTATAATCCAATTAGGGTTTTTAACCAATCTTGTGCATCCAATAAGTGATTTTGTGTCATTGGTTGAACATTTAGGTCATTTTCGTCCTCCCTAGGCATATTCTAATCCAATTAGGTTTTTTAACCAATCTTGTGCATCCAATAAGTGATTTTGTGTCATTGGTTGAACATTTAGGTCATTTTCGTCCTCGCTAGGCATATTCTAATCCAATTAGGGTTTTTAACCAATCTTGTGCATTTAATATGTGATTTTGTGTCATTTTGGGTCATTGGTTGAACATTTAAGTCATTTTCGTCCTCCCTAGGCTTATTCTAATCCAATTAGGGTTTTTAACCAATCTTGTGCATCCAATAAGTGATTTTGTGTCATTGGTTGCACATTTAGGTGATTTTCGTCCTCCCTAAGCTTATTCTAATCGAAGTAGGGTTTTTTACCAATCATGTGCATCCAATATGTGATTTGGTGTCATTTTGTGTCATTGGTTGAACATTTAGGTCATTTTCGTCCTCCCTCAGCTTATTCTAATCCAATTCGGGTTCTTAACCAATCTTTTGTATATAATAAGTGATTTTGTGTCATTGGTTGAACATTTAGGTCATTTTCGTCCTCGCTAGGCTTATTCTAATCCAATTAGGGTTTTTAACCAATCTTGTGCATTTAATATGTGATTTTGTGTCATTTTGGGTCATTGGTTGAACATTTAAGTCATTTTCGTCCTCCCTAGGCTTATTCTAATCCAATTAGGGTTTTTAACCAATCTTGTGCATCCAATATGTGATTTTGTTTTCTTGGTTGCACATTTAGGTCATTTTCGTCCTCGCTAGGCATATTCTAATCCAATTAGGGTTTTTAACGAATCTTGTGCATTTAATATGTGATTTTGTGTCATTTTGGGTCATTGGTTGAACATTTAAGTCATTTTCGTCCTCCCTAGGCTTATTCTAATCCAATTAGGGTTTTTAACAAATCTTGTGCATCCAATATGTGATTTTGTGTTCTTGGTTGCACATTTAGGTCATTTTCGTCCTCGCTAGGCTTATTATAATTGAATTAGGGTTTTTAACCAATTTTGTGCATCCAATAAGTGATTTTGTGTCATTGGTTGAACATTTAGGTTATTTTCGTCCTCCCTAGGCTTATTCTAATCCAATTAGGGTTTTTAACCAATCTTGTGCATCCAAAATGTGATTTTGTGTCATTGGTTGAACATTTAGGTCATTTTCGTCCTCCCTAGGCTTATTCTAATCCAATTAGGGTTTTTAACCAATCTTGTGCATCCAATATGTGATTTTGTGTCATTTTGTGTCATTTGTTGAATATTTAGGTCATTTTCGTCCTCCCTAGGCTTATTCTAATCCAATTAGGGTTTTTAACCAATCTTGTACCTCCAATATGTGATTTTGTGTCATTTTGTGTCATTGGTTGAACATTTAGGTCATTTTCGTCCTCCCTAGGCTTATTCTAATCCAATTAGGGTTTTTAACCAATCTTGTGCATCCAATGTGTGATTTTGTGTCATTGGTTGAACATTTAGGTCATTTTCGTCCTCGCTAGGCTTTTTCTAATCCAATTCGGGTTTTTAACTAATCTTGTGCATCCAATATGTGACTTTGTGTCATTAGTTGAACATTTAGGTCATTTTCGTCCTCCCTAGGCTTATCCTAATCCAATTAGGGTTTTTAACCAATCTAGTGCATCCAATATGTGATTTTGTACCATTGGATGAATATTTAGGTCATTTTTGTCCTCCCGAGCCTTATTCTAATCCAATTAGGGTTTTTAACCAATATTGTGCATCCAATATGCGATTTTGTGTCATTTTGGGTTATTGGTTGAACATTTAGGTCATTTTCGTCCTCCCTAGTCTTATTCTAATCCAATTAGGGTTTTTAACCAATGTTGTGCATCCAATATGTGATTTTGTGTCATTGGTTGAACATTTAGGTCATTTTCACCTTGCTAGGCATATTCTAATCCAATTAGGGTTTTTAACCATTCTTGTGCATCCAATATGTGATTTTGTGTCATTTTGTGTCATTGGTTGAACATTTAGGTCATTTTCGTCCTCCCTAGGCTTATTCTAATCCAATTAACGTTTTTAACCAATCTTGTGCATCCAATGTGTGATTTTGTGTCATTGGTTGAACATTTAGGTCATTTTCGTCCTCCCTAGGCTTATTCTAATCCAATTAGGGTTTTTAACCAATCTTGTGCATCCAATATGTGATTTTGTGTCATTGGTTAAACATTTAGGTCATTTTCGTCCTCCGTAGGCTTATTCTAATCCAATTAGGGTTTTTAACCAATCTTGTGCATCCAATATGTGATTTTGTGTCATTTTGTGTCATTGGTTAAACATTTAGGTCATTTTCGTCCTCCCTAGGCTTATTCTAATCCAATTAAGGTTTTTAACCAATCTTGTGCATCCAATATGTGATTTTGTGTCATTGGTTGAACATTTAGGTCATTTTCGTCCTCCCTAGGCTTATTCTACTCCAATTAGGGTTTTTAACCAATCTTGTGCATCCAATATGTGATTTTGTGTCATTGGTTGAACATTTAGGTCATTTTCGTCCTCCCTAGGCTTATTCTAATCCAATTAACGTTTTTAACCAATCTTGTGCATCCAATGTGTGATTTTGTGTCATTGGTTGAACATTTAGGTCATTTTCGTCCTCGCTAGGCTTTTTCTAATCCAATTCGGGTTTTTAACCAATCTTGTGCATCCAATATGTGATTTTGTGTCATTGGTTGAACATTTAGGTCATTTTCGTCCTCCCTAGGCTTATTCTAATCCAATTAGGGTTTTTAACCAATCTTGTGCATCCAATATGTGATTTTTTGTCATTTTGTGTCATTTGTTGAACATTTAGGTCATTTTCGTCCTCCCTAGGCTTATTCTAATCCAATTAGGGTTTTAAACCAATCTTGTGCATCCAATATGTGATTTTGTGTCATTGGTTGAACATTTAGGTCATTTTCGTCCTCCCTAGGCTTATTCTAATCCAATTAGGGTTTTTAACCAATCTTGTGCATCCAATGTGTGATTTTGTGTCATTGGTTGAACATTTAGGTCATTTTCGTCCTCGCTAGGCTTTTTCTAATCCAATTCGGGTTTTTAACTAATCTTGTGCATCCAATACGTGACTTTGTGTCATTGGTTGAACATTTAGGTCATTTTCGTCCTCCCTAGGCTTATCCTAATCCAATTAGGGTTTTTAACCAATCTAGTGCATCCAATATGTGATTTTGTACCATTGGATGAACATTTAGGTCATTTTTGTCCTCCCGAGCCTTATTCTAATCCAATTAGGGTTTTTAACCAATATTGTGCATCCAATATGCGATTTTGTGTCATTTTGGGTTATTGGTTGAACATTTAGGTCATTTTCGTCCTCCCTAGTCTTATTCTAATCCAATTAGGGTTTTTAACCAATGTTGTGCATCCAATATGTGATTTTGTGTCATTGGTTGAACATTTAGGTCATTTTCACCTTGCTAGGCATATTCTAATCCAATTAGGGTTTTTAACCATTCTTGTGCATCCAATATGTGATTTTGTGTCATTTTGTGTCATTGGTTGAACATTTAGGTCATTTTCGTCCTCCCTAGGCTTATTCTAATCCAATTAACGTTTTTAACCAATCTTGTGCATCCAATGTGTGATTTTGTGTCATTGGTTGAACATTTAGGTCATTTTCGTACTCCCTAGGCTTATTTTAATCCAATTAGGGTTTTTAACCAATCTTGTGCATCCAATATGTGATTTTTTGTCATTGGTTGAACATTTAGGTCATTTTCGTCCTCCCTATGCTTATTCTAATCCAATTAGGGTTTTAAACCAATCTTGTGCATCCAATATGTGATTTTGTGTCATTGGTTGAACATTTAGGTCATTTTCGTCGTCCCTAGACTTATTCTAATCCAATTAGGGTTTTTAACCAATCTTGTGCATCCAATATGTGATTTTGTGTCATTGGTTGAACATTTAGGTCATTTTCGCCTTGCTAGGCTTATTCTAATCCAATTAGGGTTTTTAACCAATCTTGTGCATCCAATATGTGATTTTGTGTCATTTTGTGTCATTGGTTGAAAATTTAGGTCATTTTCGTCCTCCCTAGGTTTATTCTAATCCAATTAAGGTTTTTAACCAATCTTGTGCATCCAATATGTGATTTTGTGTCATTTTATGTCATTGGTTGAAGATTTAGGTCATTTTCGTCCTCCCTAGGCTTATTCTAATCCAATTAAGGTTTTTAACCAATCTTGTGCATCCAATGTGTGATTTTGTGTCATTTTGTGTCATTGGTTGAACATTTAGGTCATTTTCGTCCTCCCTAGGCTCTTTTTAATCCAATTAGGGTTTTTAACCAATCTTGTGCATCCAATATGTGATTTTGTGTCATTGGTTGAACATTTAGGTCATTTTCGTCCTACTTAGGCTTATTCTAATCCAATTAGGGTTTTTAACCAATCTTGTGCATCCAATATGTGATGTTGTGTCATTTTGTGTCATTGGTTGAACATTTAGGTCATTTTCGTCCTCCCTAGGCTTATTCTAATCCAATTAGGGTTTTTAACCAATCTTGTGCATCCAATATGTGATTTTGTGTCATTTTGTGTCATTGGTTGAACATTTAGGTCATATTCGTCCTCCCTAGGCTTATTCTAATCCAATTAAGGTTTTTAACCAATCTTGTGCATCCAATATGTGATTTTGTGTCATTTTGTGTCATTGGTTGAACATTTAGGTCATTTTCGTCCTCCCTAGGCTTATTCTAATCCAATTAGGGTTTTTAACCAATCTTGTGCATCCAATATGTGATTTTGTGTCATTTTGTGTCATTGGTTGAACATTTAGGTCATTTTCGTCCTCCCTAGGCTTATTCTAATCCAATTAACGTTTTTAACCAATCTTGTGCATCCAATATGTGATTTTGTGTCATTGGTTGAACATTTAGGTCATTTTCGTCCTCCCTAGGCTTATTCTAATCCAATTAGGGTTTTTAACCAATCTTGTGCATCCAATATGTGATTTTGTGTCATTGGTTGAACATTTAGGTCATTTTCGTCCTCCCTTGGCTAATTCTAATCCAATTAGGGTTTTTAACCAATCTTGTGCATCCAATATGAGATTTTGTGTCATTTTGTGTCATTGGTTGAACATTTAGGTCATTTTCGTTCTCCCTAGGCTTATTCTAATCCAATTAGGGTTTTTAACCAATCTTGTGCATCCAATATGTGATTTTGTGTCATTTTGTGTCATTGGTTGAACATTTAGGTCATTTTCGTCCTCCCTAGGCTTATTCTAATCCAATTAGGGTTTTTAACCAATCTTGTGCATCCAATGTGTGATTTTGTGTCATTGGTTGAACATTTAGGTCATTTTCGTACTCCCTAGGCTTATTTTAATCCAATTAGGGTTTTTAACCAATCTTGTGCATCCAATATGTGATTTTTTGTCATTGGTTGAACATTTAGGTCATTTTCGTCCTCCCTATGCTTATTCTAATCCAATTAGGGTTTTAAACCAATCTTGTGCATCCAATATGTGATTTTGTGTCATTGACTGAACATTTAGGTCATTTTCACCTTGCTAGTCTTATTCTAATCCAATTAGGGTTTTTAACCAATCTTGTGCATCCAATATGTGATTTTGTGTCATTTTGTGTCATTGGTTGAACATTTAGGTCATTTTCGTCCTCCCTAGGCTTATTCTAATCCAATTAACGTTTTTAACCAATCTTGTGCATCCAATGTGTGATTTTGTGTCATTGGTTGAACATTTAGGTCATTTTCGTACTCCCAAGGCTTATTTTAATCCAATTAGGGTTTTTAACCAATCTTGTGCATCCAATATGTGATTTTTTGTCATTGGTTGAACATTTAGGTCCTTTTCGTCCTCCCTAGGCTTATTCTAATCCAATTAGGGTTTTAAACCAATCTTGTGCATCCAATATGTGATTTTGTGTCATTGGTTGAACATTTAGGTCATTTTCGTCCTCCCTAGGCTTATTCTACTCCAATTAGGGTTTTTAACCAATCTTGTGCATCCAATATGTGATTTTGTGTCATTGGTTGAACATTTAGGTCATTTTCGTCCTCCCTAGGCTTATTCTAATCCAATTAGGGTTTTAAACCAATCTTGTGCATCGAATATGTGATTTTGTGTCATTTTGTGTCATTGGTTGAACATTTAGGTCATTTTCGTCCTCCCTAGGCTTATTCTAATCCAATTAGGGTTTTTAACCAATCTTGTGCATCCAATATGTGAGTTTGTGTCATTTCGTGTCATTTGTTGAACATTTAGGTCATTTTCGTCCTCCGTAGGCTTATTCTAATCCAATTAGGGTTTTTAACCAATCTTGTGCATCCAATATGTGATTTTGTGTCATTGGTTGAACATTTAGGTCATTTTCGTCCTCCCTAAGCTTATTCTAATCCAATTAGGGTTTTTAACCAATCTTGTGCATCCAATATGTGATTTTGTGTCATTGTGTCATTGGTTGAACATTTAGGTCATTTTCGTCCTCCCTAGGCTTATCCTAACCAATTAGGGTTTTTAACCAATCTTGTGCATCCAATATGTGATTTTTTGTCATTGGTTGAACATTTAGGTCATTTTTGTCCTCCCTAGGCTTATTCTAATCCAATTAGGGTTTTTAACCAATCTTGTGCATCCAATATGTGATTTTGTGTCATTTTGTGTCATTGGTTGAACATTTAGGTCATTTTCGTCCTCCGTAGGCTTATTCTAATCCAATTAGGGTTTATAACCAATCTTGTGCATCCAATATGTGATTTTGTGTCATTGGTTGAACATTTAGGTCATTTTCGTCCTCCCTAGGCTTATTCTAATCCAATTAGGGTTTTTAACCAATCTTGTGCAACCAATATGTGATTTTGTGTCATTGGTTGAACATTTAGGTCATTTTCGTCCTCCCTAGGCTTATTCTACTCCAATTAGGGTTTTTAACCAATCTTGTGCATCCAATATGTGATTTTGTGTCATTGGTTGAACATTTAGGTCATTTTCGTCCTCCCTAGGCTTATTCTAATCCAATTAGGGTATTAAACCAATCTTGTGCATCCAATATGTGATTTTGTGTCATTGGTTGAACATTTAGGTCATTTTCGTACTCCCTAGGCTTATTTTAATCCAATTATGGTTTTTAACCAATCTTGTGCATCCAATATGTGATTTTTTGTCATTGGTTGAACATTTAGGTCATTTTCGTCCTCCCTATGCTTATTCTAATCCAATTAGGGTTTTAAACCAATCTTGTGCATCCAATATGTGATTTTGTGTCATTGGTTGAACATTTAGGTCATTTTCGTCCTCCCTAGGCTTATTCTACTCCAATTAGGGTTTTTAACCAATCTTGTGCATCCAATATGTGATTTTGTGTCATTGGTTGAACATTTAGGTCATTTTCGTCCTCCCTAGGCTTATTCTAATCCAATTAGGGTATTAAACCAATCTTGTGCATCCAATATGTGATTTTCTGTCATTGGTTGAACATTTAGGTCATTTTCGTCCTCCCTAGGCTTATTCTAATCCAATTAGGGTTTTTAACCAATCTTGTGCATCCAATATGTGATTTTGTGTCATTGGTTGAACATTTAGGTCATTTTCGCCTTGCTAGGCTTATTCTAATCCAATAAGGGTTTTTAACCAATCTTGTGCATCCAATATGTGATTTTGTGTCATTGGTTGAACATTTGGGTCATTTTCGTCCTCCCTAGGCTTATTCTAATCCAATTAAGGTTTTTAACCAATCTTGTGCATCCAATATGTGATTTTGTGTCATTGGTTGAACATTTAGGTCATTTTCGTCCTCCCTAGGCTTATTCTAATCCAATTAGTGTTTTTAACCAATCTTGTGCATCCAATATGTGATTTTGTGTCATTTTGTGTCATTGGATGAACATTTAGGTTATTTTCGTCCTCCCTAGGCTTATTCTAATCCAATTAGGGTTTTTAACCAATCTTGTGCATCCAATATGTGATTTTGTGTCATTGGTTGAACATTTAGGTCATTTTCGTCCTCCCTAGGCTTATTCTAATCCAATTAGGGTTTTTAACCAATCTTGTGCATCCAATATGTAATTTTGTGTCGTTGGTTGAAAATTTAGGTCACTTTCGTCCTCCCTAGGCTTATTCTAATCCAATTAGGGTTTTTAACCAATCTTGTGCATCCAATATGTGATTTTGTGATTGGTTGAACATTTAGGTCATTTTCGTCCTCCCTAGGCTTATTCTAATCCAATTAGGGTTGTTAACCAATCTTGTGCATCCAATATGTGATTTTGTGACATTTTGTGTCATTGGTTGAACATTTTGGTCATTTTCGTCCTCCCTAGGCTTATTCTAATCCAATTAGGGTTTTAAACCAATCTTGTGCATCCAATATGTGATTTTGTGTCATTGGTTGAACATTTAGGTCATTTTCGTCCTCCCTAGGCTTATTCTAATCCAATTAGGGTTTTTAACCAATCTTGTGCATCCAATGTGTGATTTTGTGTCATTGGTTGAACATTTAGGTCATTTTCGTCCTCGCTAGGCTTTTTCTAATCCAATTCGGGTTTTTAACTAATCTTGTGCATCCAATACGTGACTTTGTGTCATTGGTTGAACATTTAGGTCATTTTCGTCCTCCCTAGGCTTATCCTAATCCAATTAGGGTTTTTAACCAATCTAGTGCATCCAATATGTGATTTTGTACCATTGGATGAACATTTAGGTCATTTTTGTCCTCCCGAGCCTTATTCTAATCCAATTAGGGTTTTTAACCAATATTGTGCATCCAATATGCGATTTTGTGTCATTTTGGGTTATTGGTTGAACATTTAGGTCATTTTCGTCCTCCCTAGGCTTATTCTAATCCAATTAGGTTTTTTAACCAATGTTGTGCATCCAATATGTGATTTTGTGTCATTGGTTGAACATTTAGGTCATTTTCACCTTGCTAGGCATATTCTAATCCAATTAGGGTTTTTAACCATTCTTGTGCATCCAATATGTGATTTTGTGTCATTTTGTGTCATTGGTTGAACATTTAGGTCATTTTCGTCCTCCCTAGGCTTATTCTAATCCAATTAACGTTTTTAACCAATCTTGTGCATCCAATGTGTGATTTTGTGTCATTGGTTGAACATTTAGGTCATTTTCGTACTCCCTAGGCTTATT
>JBBPBQ010000008.1:13040924-13056480 GCA_037974755.1 Cicer yamashitae | reverse complement strand
GACGAAAATGACCTAAATGTTCTACCAATGACAGAAAATCACATATTGGATGCACAAGATTGGTTTAATACCCTAATTGGATTAGAATAAGCCTAGGGAGGACGAAAATGACCTAAATGTTCAACCAATGACACAAAATCACATATTGGATGCACAAGATTGGTTAAAAACCCTAATTGGAGTAGAATAAGCCTAGGGAGGACGAAAATGACCTAAATGTTCAACCAATGACACAAAATCACATATTGGATGCACAAGATTGGTTAAAAACCCTTATTGGATTAGAATAAGCCTAGCAAGGCGAAAATGACCTAAATGTTCAACCAATGACACAAAATCACATATTGGATGCACAAGATTGGTTAAAAACCCTAATTGGATTAGAATAAGCCTAGGGAGGACGAAAATGACCTAAATGTTCAACCAATGACAGAAAATCACATATTGGATGCACAAGATTGGTTTAATACCCTAATTGGATTAGAATAAGCCTAGGGAGGACGAAAATGACCTAAATGTTCAACCAATGACACAAAATCACATATTGGATGCACAAGATTGGTTAAAAACCCTAATTGGAGTAGAATAAGCCTAGGGAGGACGAAAATGACCTAAATGTTCAACCAATGACACAAAATCACATATTGGATGCACAAGATTGGTTAAAAACCCTAATTGGAGTAGAATAAGCCTAGGGAGGACGAAAATGACCTAAATGTTCAACCAATGACACAAAATGACACAAAATCACATATTGGATGCACAAGATTGGTTAAAAACCCTAATTGGATTAGAATAAGCCTAGGGAGGACGAAAAAGACCTAAATGTTCAACCAATGACACAAAATCACATATTGGATGCACAAGATTGGTTTAAAACCCTAATTGGATTAGAATAAGCCTAGGGAGGACGAAAATGACCCAAATGTTCAACCAATGACACAAAATGACACAAAATCACATATTGGATGCACAAGATTGGTTAAAAACCCTAATTGGATTAGAATAAGCCTAGGGAGGACGAAAATGACCTAAATGTTCAACCAATGACACAAAATGACACAAAATCACATATTGGATGCACAAGATTGGTTAAAAACCCTAATTGGTTTAGAGCCTAGGGAGGACGAAAATGACCTAAATGTTCAACCAATGACACAAAATTACATATTGGATGCACAAGATTGGTTAAAAACCCTAATTGGATTAGAATAAGCCTAGGGAGGACGAAAATGACCTAAATGTTCAACCAATGACAAAAAATCACATATTGGATGCACAAGATTGGTTAAAAACCCTAATTGGATTAGAATAAGCCTATGGAGGACGAAAATGACCTAAATGTTCAACCAATGACACAAAATCACATATTGGATGCACAAGATTGGTTTAAAACCCTAATTGGATTAGAATAAGCCTAGGGAGGACGAAAATGACCTAAATGTTCAACCAATGACAAAAAATCACATATTGGATGCACAAGATTGGTTAAAAACCCTAATTGGATTAGAATAAGCCTAGCAAGGCGAAAATGACCTAAATGTTCAACCAATGACACAAAATCACATATTGGATGCACAAGATTGGTTAAAAACCCTAATTGGATTAGAATAAGCCTAGGGAGGACGAAAATGACCTAAATGTTCAACCAATAACCCAAAATGACACAAAATCGCATATTGGATGCACAATATTGGTTAAAAACCCTAATTGGATTAGAATAAGGCTCGGGAGGACAAAAATGACCTAAATGTTCATCCAATGGTACAAAATCACATATTGGATGCACTAGATTGGTTAAAAACCCTAATTGGATTAGGATAAGCCTAGGGAGGACGAAAATGACCTAAATGTTCAACCAATGACACAAAGTCACATATTGGATGCACAAGATTAGTTAAAAACCCGAATTGGATTAGAAAAAGCCTAGCGAGGACGAAAATGACCTAAATGTTCAACCAATGACACAAAATCACACATTGGATGCACAAGATTGGTTAAAAACCCTAATTGGATTAGAATAAGCCTAGGGATGACGAAAATGACCTAAATGTTCAACCAATGACACAAAATGACACAAAATCACATATTGGATGCACAAGATTGGTTTAAAACCCTAATTGGATTAGAATAAGCCTAGGGAGGACGAAAATGACCTAAATGTTTAACCAATGACACAAAATCACATATTGGATGCACAAGATTGGTTAAAAACCCTAATTGGAGTAGAATAAGCCTAGGGAGGACGAAAATGACCTAAATGTTCAACCAATGACACAAAATCACATATTGGATGCACAAGATTGGTTAAAAACCCTAATTGGAGTAGAATAAGCCTAGGGAGGACGAAAATGACCTAAATGTTCAACCAATGACACAAAATCACATATTGGATGCACAAGATTGGTTAAAAACCCTTATTGGATTAGAATAAGCCTAGCAAGGCGAAAATGACCTAAATGTTCAACCAATGACACAAAATCACATATTGGATGCACAAGATTGGTTAAAAACCCTAATTGGATTAGAATAAGCCTAGGGAGGACGAAAATGACCTAAATGTTCAACCAATGACAGAAAATCACATATTGGATGCACAAGATTGGTTTAATACCCTAATTGGATTAGAATAAGCCTAGGGAGGACGAAAATGACCTAAATGTTCAACCAATGACACAAAATCACATATTGGATGCACAAGATTGGTTAAAAACCCTAATTGGAGTAGAATAAGCCTAGGGAGGACGAAAATGACCTAAATGTTCAACCAATGACACAAAATCACATATTGGATGCACAAGATTGGTTAAAAACCCTAATTGGATTAGAATAAGCCTAGGGAGGACGAAAAGGACCTAAATGTTCAACCAATGACACAAAATGACACAAAATCACATATTGGATGCACAAGATTGGTTAAAAACCCTAATTGGATTAGAATAAGCCTAGGGAGGACGAAAATGACCTAAATGTTCAACCAATGACATAAAATGACATAAAATCACATATTGGATGCACAAGATTGGTTAAAAACCCTAATTAGATTAGAATAAGCCTAGGGAGGACGAAAATGACCTAAATGTTCAACCAATGACACAAAATCACATATTGGATGCACAAGATTGGTTTAAAACCCTAATTGGATTAGAATAAGCCTAGGGAGGACGAAAATGACCTAAATGTTCAACCAATGACAAAAAATCACATATTGGATGCACAAGATTGGTTAAAAACCCTAATTGGATTAAAAAGAGCCTAGGGAGGACGAAAATGACCTAAATGTTCAACCAATGACACAAAATGACACAAAATCACATATTGGATGCACAAGATTGGTTAAAAACCCTAATTGGATTAGAATAAGCCTAGGGAGGACGAAAATGACCTAAATGATCAACGAATGACACAAAATCACATATTGGATGCACAAGATTGGTTAAAAACCCTAATTGGATTAGAATAAGCCTAGGGAGGACGAAAATGACCTAAATGTTCAACCAATGACACAAAATCACATATTGGATGCACAAGATTGGTTAAAAACCCTAATTGGATTAGAATAAGCTTAGGGAGGGCGAAAATGACCTAAATGTTCAAGCAATGACACAAAATGACACAAAATCACATATTGGATGCACAAGATTGGTTAAAAACCCTAATTGGATTAGAATAAGCCTAGGGAGGACGAAAATGACCTAAATGTTCAACCAATGACACAAAATCACATATTGGATGCACAAGATTGGTTAAAAACCCTAGTTGGATTAGAATAAGCCTAGGGATGACGAAAATGACCTAAATGTTCAACCAATGACACAAAATCACATATTGGATGCACAAGATTGGTTAAAAACCCTAATTGGATTAGAATAAGCCAAGGTAGGACGAAAATGACCTAAATGTTCAACCAATGACACAAAATCACATATTGGATGCACAAGATTGGTTAAAAACCCTAATTGGATTAGAATAAGCCTAGGGAGGACGAAAATGACCTAAATGTTCAACCAATAACCCAAAATGACACAACATCGCATATTGGATGCACAATATTGGTTAAAAACCCTAATTGGATTAGAATAAGGCTCGGGAGGACGAAAATGACCTAAATGTTCATCCAATCGTACAAAATCACATATTGGATGCACTAGATTGGTTAAAAACCCTAATTGGATTAGGATAAGCCTAGGGAGGACGAAAATGACCTAAATGTTCAACCAATGACACAAAGTCAGATATTGGATGCACAAGATTGGTTAAAAACCCGAATTGGATTAGAAAAAGCCTAGCGAGGACGAAAATGACCTAAATGTTCAACCAATGACACAAAATCACACATTGGATGCACAAGATTGGTTAAAAACCCTAATTGGATTAGAATAAGCCTAGGGATGACGAAAATGACCTAAATGTTCAACCAATGACACAAAATGACACAAAATCACATATTGGATGCACAAGATTGGTTAAAAACCTTAATTGGATTAGAATAAGCCTAGGGAGGACGAAAATGACCCAAATGTTCAACCAATGACACAAAATCACATATTGGATGCACAAGATTGGTTAAAAACCCTTATTGGATTAGAATAAGCCTAGCAAGGCGAAAATGACCTAAATGTTCAACCAATGACACAAAATCACATATTGGATGCACAAGATTGGTTAAAAACCCTAATTGGATTAGAATAAGCCTAGGGAGGACGAAAATGACCTAAATGTTCAACCAATGACACAAAATCAGATATTGGATGCACAAGATTGGTTTAATACCCTAATTGGATTAGAATAAGCCTAGGGAGGACGAAAATGACCTAAATGTTCAACCAATGACACAAAATCACATATTGGATGCACAAGATTGGTTAAAAACCCTAATTGGAGTAGAATAAGCCTAGGGAGGACGAAAATGACCTAAATGTTCAACCAATGACACAAAATCACATATTGGATGCACAAGATTGGTTAAAAACCCTAATTGGATTAGAATAAGCCTAGGGAGGACGAAAATGACCTAAATGTTCTACCAATGACAGAAAATCACATATTGGATGCACAAGATTGGTTTAATACCCTAATTGGATTAGAATAAGCCTAGGGAGGACGAAAATGACCTAAATGTTCAACCAATGACACAAAATCACATATTGGATGCACAAGATTGGTTAAAAACCCTAATTGGAGTAGAATAAGCCTAGGGAGGACGAAAATGACCTAAATGTTCAACCAATGACACAAAATCACATATTGGATGCACAAGATTGGTTTAAAACCCTAATTGGATTAGAAAAAGCCTAGCGAGGACGAAAATGACCTAAATGTTCAACCAATGACACAAAATCACACATTGGATGCACAAGATTGGTTAAAAACCCTAATTGGATTAGAATAAGCCTAGGGATGACGAAAATGACCTAAATGTTCATCCAATCGTACAAAATTACATATTGGATGCACTAGATTGGTTAAAAACCCTAATTGGATTAGGATAAGCCTAGGGAGGACGAAAATGACCTAAATGTTCAACCAATGACACAAAGTCACATATTGGATGCACAAGATTGGTTAAAAACCCGAATTGGATTAGAAAAAGCCTAGCGAGGACGAAAATGACCTAAATGTTCAACCAATGACACAAAATCACACATTGGATGCACAAGATTGGTTAAAAACCCTAATTGGATTAGAATAAGCCTAGGGATGACGAAAATGACCTAAATGTTCAACCAATGACACAAAATGACACAAAATCACATATTGGATGCACAAGATTGGTTAAAAACCTTAATTGGATTAGAATAAGCCTAGGGAGGACGAAAATGACCCAAATGTTCAACCAATGACACAAAATCACATATTGGATGCACAAGATTGGTTAAAAACCCTTATTGGATTAGAATAAGCCTAGCAAGGCGAAAATGACCTAAATGTTCAACCAATGACACAAAATCACATATTGGATGCACAAGATTGGTTAAAAACCCTAATTGGATTAGAATAAGCCTAGGGAGGACGAAAATGACCTAAATGTTCTACCAATGACAGAAAATCACATATTGGATGCACAAGATTGGTTTAATACCCTAATTGGATTAGAATAAGCCTAGGGAGGACGAAAATGACCTAAATGTTCAACCAATGACACAAAATCACATATTGGATGCACAAGATTGGTTAAAAACCCTAATTGGAGTAGAATAAGCCTAGGGAGGACGAAAATGACCTAAATGTTCAACCAATGACACAAAATCACATATTGGATGCACAAGATTGGTTAAAAACCCTTATTGGATTAGAATAAGCCTAGCAAGGCGAAAATGACCTAAATGTTCAACCAATGACACAAAATCACATATTGGATGCACAAGATTGGTTAAAAACCCTAATTGGATTAGAATAAGCCTAGGGAGGACGAAAATGACCTAAATGTTCAACCAATGACAGAAAATCACATATTGGATGCACAAGATTGGTTTAATACCCTAATTGGATTAGAATAAGCCTAGGGAGGACGAAAATGACCTAAATGTTCAACCAATGACACAAAATCACATATTGGATGCACAAGATTGGTTAAAAACCCTAATTGGAGTAGAATAAGCCTAGGGAGGACGAAAATGACCTAAATGTTCAACCAATGACACAAAATCACATATTGGATGCACAAGATTGGTTTAAAACCCTAATTGGATTAGAATAAGCATAGGGAGGACGAAAATGACCTAAATGTTCAACCAATGACAAAAAATCACATATTGGATGCACAAGATTGGTTAAAAACCATAATTGGATTAAAATAAGCCTAGGGAGTACGAAAATGACCTAAATGTTCAACCAATGACACAAAATCACACATTGGATGCACAAGATTGGTTAAAAACGTTAATTGGATTAGAATAAGCCTAGGGAGGACGAAAATGACCTAAATGTTCAACCAATGACACAAAATGACACAAAATCACATATTGGATGCACAAGATTGGTTAAAAACCCTATTTGTTTTAGAATATGCCTAGCAAGGTGAAAATGACCTAAATGTTCAACCAATGACACAAAATCACATATTGGATGCACAAGATTGGTTTAAAACCCTAATTGGATTAGAATAAGCATAGGGAGGACGAAAATGACCTAAATGTTCAACCAATGACAAAAAATCACATATTGGATGCACAAGATTGGTTAAAAACCCTAATTGGATTAAAATAAGCCTAGGGAGTACGAAAATGACCTAAATGTTCAACCAATGACACAAAATCACATATTGGATGCACAAGATTGGTTAAAAACCCTAATTGGATTAGAATAAGCCTAGGGAGGACGAAAATGACCTAAATGTTCAACCAATGACACAAAATCACATATTGGATGCACAAGATTGGTTTAATACCCTAATTGGATTAGAATAAGCCTAGGGAGGACGAAAATGACCTAAATGTTCAACCAATGACAAAAAATCACATATTGGATGCACAAGATTGGTTAAAAACCCTAATTGGATTAAAAAGAGCCTAGGGAGGACGAAAATGACCTAAATGTTCAACCAATGACACAAAATGACACAAAATCACACATTGGATGCACAAGATTGGTTAAAAACCTTAATTGGATTAGAATAAGCCTAGGGAGGGCGAAAATGACCTAAATGTTCAACCAATGACACAAAATAACATATTGGATGCACAAGATTGGTTAAAAACCTTAATTGGATTATTATAAGCCTAGGGAGGACGAAAATAACCTAAATGTTCAACCAATGACACAAAATCACATATTGGATGCACAAGATTGGTTAAAAACCCTAATTGGATTAAAAAGAGCCTAGGGAGGACGAAAATGACCTAAATGTTCTACCAATGACACAAAATCACATATTGGACGCACAAGATTGGTTAAAAACCCTAATTGGATTAGAATAAGCCTAGGGAGGACGAAAATGACCTAAATGTTCAACCAATGACACAAAATGACACAAAATCACATATTGGATGCACAAGATTGGTTAAAAATACTAATTGGATTAGAATAAGCCTAGGGAGGATGAAAATGACCTAAATGTTCAACCAATGACACAAAATCACATATTGGATGCACAAGATTGGTTAAAAACCCTAATTGGATTAGAATAAGCCTAGGGAGGACGAAAATGACCTAAATGTTCAACCAATGACACAAAATCACATATTGGTTGCACAAGATTGGTTAAAAACCCTAATTGGATTAGAATAAGCCTAGGTAGGACGAAAATGACCTAAATGTTCAACCAATGACACAAAATCACATATTGGATGCACAAGATTGGTTAAAAACCCTAATTGGATTAGAATAAGCCTAGGGAGGACGAAAATGACCTAAATGTTCAACCAATAACCCAAAATGACACAACATCGCATATTGGATGCACAATATTGGTTAAAAACCCTAATTGGATTAGAATAAGGCTCGGGAGGACGAAAATGACCTAAATGTTCATCCAATCGTACAAAATCACATATTGGATGCACTAGATTGGTTAAAAACCCTAATTGGATTAGGATAAGCCTAGGGAGGACGAAAATGACCTAAATGTTCAACCAATGACACAAAGTCAGATATTGGATGCACAAGATTGGTTAAAAACCCGAATTGGATTAGAAAAAGCCTAGCGAGGACGAAAATGACCTAAATGTTCAACCAATGACACAAAATCACACATTGGATGCACAAGATTGGTTAAAAACCCTAATTGGATTAGAATAAGCCTAGGGATGACGAAAATGACCTAAATGTTCAACCAATGACACAAAATGACACAAAATCACATATTGGATGCACAAGATTGGTTAAAAACCTTAATTGGATTAGAATAAGCCTAGGGAGGACGAAAATGACCCAAATGTTCAACCAATGACACAAAATCACATATTGGATGCACAAGATTGGTTAAAAACCCTTATTGGATTAGAATAAGCCTAGCAAGGCGAAAATGACCTAAATGTTCAACCAATGACACAAAATCACATATTGGATGCACAAGATTGGTTTAAAACCCTAATTGGATTAGAATAAGCCTAGGGAGGACGAAAATGACCTAAATGTTCAACCAATGACATAAAATGACACAAAATCACATATTGGATGCACAAGATTGGTTAAAAACCCTAATTGGATTAGAATAAGCCTAGGGAGGACGAAAATGACGTAAATGTTCAACCATTGACACAAAATGACACAAAATCACATATTGGATGCACAAGATTGGTTAAAAACCCTAAGTGGATTAGAATAAGCTTAGGGAGGACGAAAATGACCTAAATGTTCAACCAATGACACAAAATCACATATTGGATGCACAAGATTGGTTAAAAACCCTAATTGGATTAGAATAAGCCTAGGGAGGACGAAAATGACCTAAATGTTCAACCAATGACACAAAATGACAGAAAATCACATATTGGATGCACAAGATTGGTTAAAAACCCTAATTGGATTAGAATAAGCCTATGGAGGACGAAAATGATCTATATGTTCAACCAACGACACAAAATGAAACAAAATCACATATTGGATGCACAAGATTGGTTTAAAACCCTAATTGGATTAGAATAAGCCTAGGGAGGACGAAAATGACCTAAGTGTTCAACCAATGACACAAAATCACATATTGGATGCACAAGATTGGTTAAAAACCCTAATTGGATTAGAATAAGCCTAGGGAGGACGAAAATGACCTAAATGTTCAACCAATGACACAAAATCACATATTGGATGCACAAGATTGGTTAAAAACCCTAATTGGATTAGAATAAGTCTAGGGAGGACGAAAATGACCTAAATGTTGAACCAATGACACAAAATCACATATTCGATGCACAAGATTGGTTAAAAGCCCTAATTGGATTAGAATAAGGCTAGGGAGGACGAAAATGACCTTAATGTTCAACCAATGACACAAAATCACATATTGGATGCACAAGATTGGTTAAAAACCCTAATTGGATTAGAATAAGCCTAGGGAGGACGAAAATGACCTAAATGTTCAACCAATGACACAAAATCACATATTGGATGCACAAGATTGGTTAAAAACCCTAATTGGAGAAGAATAAGCCTAGGGAGGACGAAAATGACCTAAATGTTCAACCAATGACACAAAATGACACAAAATCACATATTGGATGCACAAGATTGGTTAAAAACCGTAATTGGATTAGAATAAGCCTAGGGAGGACGAAAATGACATAAATGTTCAACCAATGACACAAAATTACATATTGGATGCACAAGATTGGTTAAAAACCCTAATTGGATTAGAATAAGCCTAGGGAGGACGAAAATGACCTAAATGTTCAACCAATGACACAAAATGACACAAAATCACATATTGGATGCACAAGATGGATTAAAAACCCTAATTGGATTAGAATAAGCGTAGGGAGGACGAAAATGACCTAAATGTTCAACCAATGACACAAAATCACATATTGGATGCACAAGATTGGTTTAAAACCCTAATTGGATTAGAATAAGCCTAGGGAGGACGAAAATGACCTAAATGTTCAACCAATGACACAAAATCACATATTGGATGCACAAGATTGGTTAAAAACCCTAATTGGAGTAGAATAAGCCTAGGGAGGACGGAAATGACCTAAATGTTCAACCAATGACACAAAATCACATATTGGATGCACAAGATTGGTTTAAAACCCTAATTGGATTAGAAAAAGCCTAGCGAGGACGAAAATGACCTAAATGTTCAACCAATGACACAAAATCACACATTGGATGCACAAGATTGGTTAAAAACCCTAATTGGATTAGAATAAGCCTAGGGATGACGAAAATGACCTAAATGTTCAACCAATGACACAAAATGACACAAAATCACATATTGGATGCACAAGATTGGTTTAAAACCCTAATTGGATTAGAATAAGCCTAGGGAGGACGAAAATGACCTAAATGTTTAACCAATGACACAAAATCACATATTGGATGCACAAGATTGGTTAAAAACCCTAATTGGAGTAGAATAAGCCTAGGGAGGACGAAAATGACCTAAATGTTCAACCAATGACACAAAATCACATATTGGATGCACAAGATTGGTTAAAAACCCTAATTGGAGTAGAATAAGCCTAGGGAGGACGAAAATGACCTAAATGTTCAACCAATGACACAAAATCACATATTGGATGCACAAGATTGGTTTAAAACCCTAATTGGATTAGAATAAGCCTAGAGAGGACGAAAATGACCTAAATGTTCAACCAATGACAAAAAATCACATATTGGATGCACAAGATTGGTTAAAAACCCTAATTGGATTAAAATAAGCCTAGGGAGTACGAAAATGACCTAAATGTTCAACCAACGACACAAAATGACACAAAATCACACATTGGATGCACAAGATTGGTTAAAAACCTTAATTGGATTAGAATAAGCCTAGGGAGGACGAAAATGACCTAAATGTTCAACCAATGACACAAAATGACACAAAATCACATATTGGATGCACAAGATTTGTTAAAAACCCTAATTGGATTAGAATAAGCCTAGCAAGGCGAAAATGACCTAAATGTTCAACCAATGACACAAAATCACATATTGGATGCACAAGATTGGTTAAAAACCCTAATTGGATTAGAATAAGCCTAGGGAGGACGAAAATGACCTAAATGTTCAAACAATGACACAAAATCACATATTGGATGCACAAGATTGGTTAAAAACCCTAATTGGATTAGAATAAGCCTAAGGAGGATGAAAATGACCTAAATGTTCAACCAATGACACAAAATCACATATTGGATGCACAAGATTGGTTAAAAACCCTAATTGGATTAGAATAAGCCTAGGGAGGGCGAAAATGACCTAAATGTTCAACCAATGACACAAAATGACACAAAATCACATATTGGATGCACAAGATTGGTTAAAAACCCGAATTGGATTAGAATAAGCCTATGGAGGACGAAAATGACCTAAATGTTCAACCAATGACACAAAATCACATATTGGATGCACAAGATTGGTTAAAAACCCTAATTGGATTAGAATAAGCCTAGGGAGGACGAAAATGACCTAAATGTTCAACCAATGACACAAAATGACACAAATTCACATATTGGATGCACAAGATTGGTTAAAAACCCTAATTGGATTAGAATAAGCCTAGGGGGGACGAAAATGACCTAAATGTTCGACCAATGACACAAAATCACATATTGGATGCACAAGATTGGTTAAAAACCCGAATTGGATTAGAATAAGCATAGCGAGGACGAAAATGACCTAAATGTTCAACCAATGACACAAAATCACATATTGGATGCACAAGATTGGTTAAAAACCCTAATTGGATTAGAATAAGCCTAGGGAGGACGAAAATGACCTAAATGTTCAACCAATGACACAAAATCACATATTGGATGCACAAGATTGGTTTAATACCCTAATTGGATTAGAATAAGCCTAGGGAGGACGAAAATGACCTAAATGTTCAACCAATGACAAAAAATCACATATTGGATGCACAAGATTGGTTAAAAACCCTAATTGGATTAAAAAGAGCCTAGGGAGGACGAAAATGACCTAAATGTTCAACCAATGACACAAAATGACACAAAATCACACATTGGATGCACAAGATTGGTTAAAAACCTTAATTGGATTAGAATAAGCCTACGGAGGACGAAAATGACCTAAATGTTCAACCAATGACACAAAATGACACAAAATCACACATTGGATGAACAAGATTGGTTAAAAACCTTAATTGGATTAGAATAAGCCTAGGAAGGACGAAAATGACCTAAATGTTCAACCAATGACCCAAAATGACACAAAATCACATATTGGATGCACAAGATTGGTTAAAAACCCTAATTGGATTAGAATAAGCCTAGGGAGGACGAAAATGACCTAAATGTTCAACCAATGACACATAATGACACAAAATCACATATTGGATGCACAAGATTGGTTAAAAACCCTAATTGGATTAGAATAAGCCTAGGGATGACGAAAATGACCTAAATGTTCAACCAATGACACAAAATGACACAAAATCACATATTGGATGCACAAGATTGGTTTAAAACCCTAATTGGATTAGAATAAGCCTAGGGAGGACGAAAATGACCTAAATGTTCAACCAATGACACAAAATCACATATTGGATGCACAAGATTGGTTAAAAACCCTAATTGGATTGGAATAAGCCTAGGGAGGACGAAAATGACCTAAATGTTCAACCAATGACACAAAATCACATATTGGATGCACAAGATTGGTTAAAAACCCTAATTGGATTAGAATAAGCATAGGGAGGACGAAAATGACCTAAATGTTCAACCAATGACAAAAAATCACATATTGGATGCACAAGATTGGTTAAAAACCCTAATTGGATTAAAATAAGCCTAGGGAGTACGAAAATGACCTAAATGTTCAACCAATGACACAAAATCACACATTGGATGCACAAGATTGGTTAAAAACCCTAATTGGATTAGAATAAGCCTAGGGAGGACGAAAATGACCTAAATGTTCAACCAATGACACAAAATGACACAAAATCACATATTGGATGCACAAGATTGGTTAAAAACCCTAATTGGATTAGAATAAGCCTAGGGAGGACCAAAATTACCTAAACGTTCAACCAATGACACAAAATGACACAAAATCACATATTTGATGCACAAGATTGGTTAAAAACCCTAATTGGATTAGAATAAGCCTAGGGAGGACGAAAATGACCTAAATGTTCAACCAATGACACAAAATGACATATTGGATGCACAAGATTGGTTAAAAACCCTAATTGGATTAGAATAAGCCTAGGGAGGATGAAAATGACCTAAATGTTCAACCAATGACACAAAATGACACAAAATCACATATTGGATGCACAAGATTGGTTAAAAACCCTAATTGGATTAGAATAAGCCTAGCGAGGACGAAAATGAACTAATTGGATTACCAATGACACAAAATCACTTATTATATGCACAAGATTGGTTAAAAACCCTAATTGGATTGGATTAAGCCTAGGGAGGACGAAAATGACCTAAATGTTCAACCAATGACACAAAATCACATATTGGATGCACAAGATTGGTTAAAAACCCTAATTGGATTAGAATAAGCCTAGGGAGGACGAAAATGACCTAAATGTTCAACCAATGACACAAAATCACATATTGGATGCACAAGATTGGTTTAAAACCCTAATTGGATTAGAATAAGCATAGGGAGGACGAAAATGACCTAAATGTTCAACCAATGACAAAAAATCACATATTGGATGCACAAGATTGGTTAAAAACCATAATTGGATTAAAATAAGCCTAGGGAG
Organism: Cicer yamashitae; assembly: GCA_037974755.1. Taxonomy (NCBI): domain Eukaryota; kingdom Viridiplantae; phylum Streptophyta; class Magnoliopsida; order Fabales; family Fabaceae; genus Cicer; species Cicer yamashitae. The sequence goes on along the minus strand of JBBPBQ010000008.1, from coordinate 13,042,133 downwards.
TACGAAAATGACCTAAATGTTCAACCAATGACACAAAATCACACATTGGATGCACAAGATTGGTTAAAAACGTTAATTGGATTAGAATAAGCCTAGGGAGGACGAAAATGACCTAAATGTTCAACCAATGACACAAAATGACACAAAATCACATATTGGATGCACAAGATTGGTTAAAAACCCTATTTGTTTTAGAATATGCCTAGCAAGGTGAAAATGACCTAAATGTTCAACCAATGACACAAAATCACATATTGGATGCACAAGATTGGTTAAAAACCCTAATTGGATTAGAATAAGCCTAGGGAGGACGAAAATGACCTAAATGTTCAACCAATAACCCAAAATGACACAACATCGCATATTGGATGCACAATATTGGTTAAAAACCCTAATTGGATTAGAATAAGGCTCGGGAGGACGAAAATGACCTAAATGTTCATCCAATCGTACAAAATCACATATTGGATGCACTAGATTGGTTAAAAACCCTAATTGGATTAGGATAAGCCTAGGGAGGACGAAAATGACCTAAATGTTCAACCAATGACACAAAGTCAGATATTGGATGCACAAGATTGGTTAAAAACCCGAATTGGATTAGAAAAAGCCTAGCGAGGACGAAAATGACCTAAATGTTCAACCAATGACACAAAATCACACATTGGATGCACAAGATTGGTTAAAAACCCTAATTGGATTAGAATAAGCCTAGGGATGACGAAAATGACCTAAATGTTCAACCAATGACACAAAATGACACAAAATCACATATTGGATGCACAAGATTGGTTAAAAACCTTAATTGGATTAGAATAAGCCTAGGGAGGACGAAAATGACCCAAATGTTCAACCAATGACACAAAATCACATATTGGATGCACAAGATTGGTTAAAAACCCTTATTGGATTAGAATAAGCCTAGCAAGGCGAAAATGACCTAAATGTTCAACCAATGACACAAAATCACATATTGGATGCACAAGATTGGTTAAAAACCCTAATTGGATTAGAATAAGCCTAGGGAGGACGAAAATGACCTAAATGTTCAACCAATGACACAAAATCAGATATTGGATGCACAAGATTGGTTTAATACCCTAATTGGATTAGAATAAGCCTAGGGAGGACGAAAATGACCTAAATGTTCAACCAATGACACAAAATCACATATTGGATGCACAAGATTGGTTAAAAACCCTAATTGGA
>JBBPBQ010000008.1:12995075-13040424 GCA_037974755.1 Cicer yamashitae | reverse complement strand
TATGTGATTTTGTGTCATTGGTTGAACATTTAGGTCATTTTCGTCCTCCCTAGGCTTATTCTAATCCAATTAGGGTTTTAACCATTCTTGTGCATCCAAAATGTGATTTTTTGTCATTGGTTGAACATTTAGGTCATTTTCGTCCTCCCTAGGCTTATTCTAATCCAATTAGGGTTTCTAACCAATCTTGTGCATCCAATATGTGATTTTTTGTCATTGGTTGAACATTTAGGTCATTTTCGTCCTCCCTAGGCTTATTCTAATCCAATTAGGGTTTTTAACCAATCTTGTGCATCCGATATGTGATTTTGTGTCATTGGTTGAACATTTAGGTCATTTTCATCTTGCTAGGCTTATTCTAATCCAATTAGGGTTTTTAACCAATCTTGTGCATCCAATATGTGATTTTGTGTCATTTTGTGTCATTGGTTGAACATTTAGGTCATTTTCGTCCTCCCTAGGCTTATTCTAATCCAATTAGGGTTTTTAACCAATCTTGTGCATCCAATATGTGATTTTGTGTCATTTTGTGTCATTTAGGTCATTTTCGTCCTCTCTAGGCTTATTCTAATCCAATTAGGGTTTTTAACCAATCTTGTGCATCGAATATGTGATTTTGTGTCATTGGTTGAACATTTAGGTCATTTTTGTCCTCCCTAGGCTTATTCTAATCCAGTTAGGGTTTTTAACCAATCTTGTGCATCCAATATGTGATTTTGTGTCATTTTGTGTCATTGGTTGAACATTTAGGTCATTTTCGTCCTCCCTAGGCTTATTCTAATCCAATTAGGGTTTTTAACCAATCTTGTGCATCCAATATGTGATTTTGTGTCATTTTGTGTCATTGGTTGAACATTTAGGTCATTTTCGTCCTCCCTAAGCTTATTCTAATCCGATTAGGGTTTTTAACCGATCTTGTGCATCCAATATGTGATTTTGTGTCATTGGTTGAACATTTAGGTCATTTTCGTCCTCCCTAGGCTTATTCTAATCCAATTAGGGTTTTTAATTAATCTTGTGCATCCAATATGTGATTTTGTGTCATTGGTTGAACATTTAGGTCATTTTCGTCCTCCCTAGGCTTATTCTAATCCAATTAGGGTTTTTAACCAATCTTGTGCATCCAATATGTGATTTTGTGTCATTGGTTGAATATTTAGGTAATTTACGTCCTCCTTAGGCTTATTCTAATCCAATTAAGGTTTTTAACCAATCTTGTGCATCCAATATGTGATTTTGTGTCATTTTGTGTCATTGGTTGAACATTTAGGTCATTTTCGTCCTCCCTTGGCTTATTCTAATCCAATTAGGCTATTTAACCAACCTTGTGCTTCCAATATGTAATTTTGTGTCATTAGTTGAACATTTAGGTCATTTTCGTCCTCCCTATGCTTATTCTAATCCAACTAGAGTTTTTAACAAATCTTGTGCATCCAATATGTGATTTTGTGTCATTGGTTGAACATTTAGGTCATTTTCGTCCTCCCTAGGCTTATTCTAATCCAATTAGGGTTTTTAACCAATCTTGTGCATCCAATATGTGATTTTGTGTCATTGGTTGAACAATAAGGTCATTTTCGTCCTCCTTAGGCTTATTGTAATCCAATTAAGGTTTTTAACCAATCTTATGCATCCAATATGTGATTTTGTGTCATTTTGTGTCATTGGTTGAACATTTAGGTCATTTTCGTCCACCCTAGGCTTATTCTAATCCAATAAGGGTTTTTAAACAATCTTGTGCATCCAATATGTGATTTTGTGTCATTGGTTGAACATTTAGGTCATTTTCGTCCTCCCTAGGCTTATTATAATCCAATTAGGGTTTTTAACCAAACTTGTGCATCCAATATGTGATTTTGTGTCATTGGTTGAACATTTAGGTCATTTTCGTCCTCCCTAGGCTTATTCTAATCCAATTAGGGTTTTTAACCAATCTTGTGCATCCAATATGTGATTTTGTGTCATTGGTTGAACAATAAGGTCATTTTCGTCCTCCCTAGGCTTATTGTAATCCAATTAAGGTTTTTAACCAATCTTATGCATCCAATATGTGATTTTGTGTCATTTTGTGTCATTGGTTGAACATTTAGGTCATTTTCGTCCACCCTAGGCTTATTCTAATCCAATTAGGGTTTTTAACCAATCTTGTGCATCCAATATGTGATTTTGTGTCATTGGTTGAACATTTAGGTCATTTTCGTCCTCGCTATGCTTATTCTAATCCAATTAGGGTTTTTAACCAATCTTGTGCATCCAATATGTGATGTTGTGTCATTTTGTGTCATTGGTTGAACATTTAGGTCATTTTCGTCCTCCCTAGGCTTATTCTAATCCAATTAGGGTTTTTAACCAATCTTGTGCATCCAATATGTGATTTTGTGTCATTGGTTGAACATTTAGGTCATTTTCGCCTTGCTAGGCTTATTCTAATCCAATTAGGGTTTTTAACCAATCTTGTGCATCCAATATGTGATTTTGTGTCAATGGTTGAACATTTAGGTCATTTTCGCCTTGCTAGGTTTATTCTAATCCAATTAGGGTTTTTAACCAATCTTGTGCATCCAATACGTGATTTTGTGTCATTTTGTGTCATTGGTTGAACATTTAGGTCATTTTCGTCCTCCCTAGGCTTATTCTAATCCAATTAAGGTTTTTAACCAATCTTGTGCATCCAATGTGTGATTTTGTGTCATTTTGTGTCATTGGTTGAACAATTAGGTCATTTTCGTCCTCCCTAGGTTTATTTTATTCCAATTAAGGTTTTTAACCAATCTTGTGCATCCAATATTTGATTTTGTGTCATTGGTTGAACATTTAGGTCATTTTCGTCCTCCCTAGGCTTATTCTAATCGAATTAAGGTTTTTAACCAATCTTGTGCATCCAATGTGTGATTTTGTGTCATTTTGTGTCATTGGTTGAACATTTAGGTCATTTTCGTCCTCCCTAGACTCTTTTTAATCCAATTAGGGTTTTTAACCAATCTTGTGCATCCAATATGTGATTTTGTGTCATTGGTTGAACATTTAGGTCATTTTCGTCCTCCCTAGGCTTATTCTAATCCAATTAGGGTTTTTAACCAATCTTGTGCATCCAATATGTGATTTTGTGTCATTGGTTGAACATTTAGGTCATTTTCGTCCTCCATAGGCTTATTCTAATCCAATTAGGGTTTTTAACCCATCTAGTGCATCCAATATGTGATTTTGTGTCATTAATTGAACATTTACGTCATTTTCGTCCTCCCTAGGCTTATTCTAATACAATTAGGGTTTTTGACCAATCTTGTGCATCCAATATGTGATTTTGTGTCATTGGTAAAACATTGAGGTCATTTTCGTCCTCCCTAGGCTTATTCTAATCCAATTAGGGTTTTTAACCACTAGTGCATCCAATATGTGATTTTGTGTCATTTTGTGTCATTGGTTGAACATTTAGGTCATTTTCGTCCTCCCTAGTCTTATTCTAAACCAATTAGGGTTTTTAACAAATCTTGTGCATCCAATATATGATTTTGTGTCATTGGTTGAACATTTAGGTCATTTTCGTCCTCCCTAGGCTTATTCTAATCCAATTAGGGTTTTTAACCAATCTTGTGCATCCAATATGTGATTTTGTGTCATTGGTTGAACATTGAGGTCATTTTCGTCCTCCCTAGGCTTATTCTATTCCATTTAGGGTTTTTAACCAATCTTGTGCATCCAATAAGTGATTTTGTGTCATTGGTTGAACATTTTGGTCATTTTCGTCCTCCCTAGGCCAATTCTAATCCAATTAGGGTTCTTAACCAGTCTCGTGCATCCAATATGTGATTTTGTGTCATTGGTTGAACATTTAGGTCATTTTCGTCCTCCCTAGGCTTATTCTAATCCAATTAGGGTTTTTAACCAATCTTGTGCATCCAATATGTGATTTTGTGTCATTGGTTGAACATTTAGGTCATTTTCGTCCTCCCTAGGCTTATTCTAATCCAATTAGGGTTGTTTAATCTATCTTTTGCATCCAATATGTGATTTTGTGTCATTGGTTGCACATTTAGGTCATTTTCATCCTCTCTAGGCTTATTCTAATCCAATTAGGGTTTTTAACCAATCTTGTGCATATAATAAGTGATTTTGTGTCATTGGTAATCCAATTAGGTCATTTTCGTCCTCGCTAGGCTTATTCTAATCCAATTAGGGTTTTTAACCAATCTTGTGCTTCCAATATGTGATTTTGTATTATTTTGTGTCATTAGTTGAACATTTAGGTCTTTTTCGTCCTCCCTAGGCTTATTCTAATCCAATTAGGGTTTTTAACCAATCTTGTGCATCTAATATGTGATTTTTTGTCATTGGTTGAACATTTAGGTCATTTTCGTCCTCCCTAGACTTATTCTAATCCAATTAGGGTTTTTAACCAATCTTGTGCATCCAATATGTGATTTTGTGTCATTTTGTGTCATTGGTTGAACATTTAGGTCATTTTCGTCCTCCCTAGGCTTATTCTAATCCAATTAGGGTTTTTTAACCAATATTGGGTATCCAATCTGTGATTTTGTGTCATTTTGTGTCATTGGTTGAACATTTAGGTCATTTTCGTCCTCCCTAGGCTTATTCTAATCCAATTAGGGTTTTTAACCAATCTTGTGCATCCAATATGTGATTTTGTGTCATTGGTTGAACATTTAGGTCATTTTCGCCTTGCTAGGCTTATTATAATCCAATTAGGGTTTTTAACCAATCTTGTGCATCCAATATGTGATTTTGTGTCATTTTGTGTCATTGGTTGAACATTTAGGTCATTTTCGTCCTCCCTAGGCTTATTCTAATCCAATTAGGGTTTTTAACCATCCTTGTGCATCCAATATGTGATTTTGTGTCATTTTGTATCATTGGTTGAAAATTTAGGTCATTTTCGTCCTCCCTAGGCTTATTCTATTCCAATTAGGGTTTTTAACCAAACCTTTGCATCCAATATGTGATTTTGTGTCATCGGTTGAACATTTAGGTCATTTTCGTCCTCCCTAGGCTTATTCTAATCCAATTAGGGTTTTTAACCAATCTTGTGCATCCAATATGTGATTTTGTGTCATTGGTTGAACATTTAGGTCATTTTCGTCCTCCCTAGGCTTATTCTAAGCCAATTAGGGTTTTTAACCAATCTTGTGCATCCAATATGTGATTTTGTGTCATTGGTTGAACATTTAGGTCATTTTCGTCCTCCCTAGGCTTATTCTAATCCAATTAGGGTTTTTAACCAATCTTGTGCATCCAATATGTGATTTTTTTATCATTTTGTGTTATTGGTTGAACATTTAGGTCATTTTCGTCCTCCCTAGGCTTATTCTAATCCAATTAGGGTTTTTAACCAATCTGCTGCATCCAATATGTGATTTTGTGTCATTGGTTGAACATTTAGGTCATTTTCGTCCTCCCTAGGCTTATTCTAATCCAATTAGGGTTTTTAACCAATCTTGTGCATCCAATATGTGATTTTGTGTCATTGGTTGAACATTTAGGTCATTTTCGTCCTCCCTAGGCTTATTCTAATCCAATTAGGGTTTTTAACCAATCTTGTGCATCCAATATGTGATTTTGTGTCATTGGTTGAACACTTAGGTCATTTTCGTCCTCCCTAGGCTTATTCTAATCCAATTAGGGTTTTAAACCAATCTTGTGCATCCAATATGTGATTTTGTTTCATTTTGTGTCGTTGGTTGAACATATAGATCATTTTCGTCCTCCATAGGCTTATTCTAATCCAATTAGGGTTTTTAACCAATCTTGTGCATCCAATATGTGATTTTCTGTCATTTTGTGTCATTGGTTGAACATTTAGGTCATTTTCGTCCTCCCTAGGCTTATTCTAATCCAATTAGGGTTTTTAACCAATCTTGTGCATCCAATATGTGATTTTGTGTCATTGGTTGAACATTTAGGTCATTTTCGTCCTCCCTAGGCTTATTCTAATCCAATTAGGGTTTTTAACCAATATTGAGCATCCAATATGTGATTTTGTGTCATTTTGTGTCATTGGTTGAACATTTAGGTCATTTTCGTCCTCCCTAGGCTTATTCTAATCCAATTAGGGTTTTTAACCAATCTTGTGCATCCAATATGTGATTTTGTGTCATTGGTTGAACATTTAGGTCATTTTCGTCCTCCCTAGGCTTATTCTAATCCAATTAGGGTTTTTAACCAATCTTGTGCATCCAATATGTGATTTTGTGTCATTGGTTGAACATTTAGGTCATTTTCGTCCTCGCTATGCTTATTCTAATCCAATTCGGGTTTTTAACCAATCTTGTGCATCCAATATGTGATTTTGTGTCATTGGTCGAACATTTAGGTCATTTTCGTCCCCCCTAGGCTTATTCTAATCCAATTAGGGTTTTTAACCAATCTTGTGCATCCAATATGTGAATTTGTGTCATTTTGTGTCATTGGTTGAACATTTAGGTCATTTTCGTCCTCCCTAGGCTTATTCTAATCCAATTAGGGTTTTTAACCAATCTTGTGCATCCAATATGTGATTTTGTGTCATTGGTTGAACATTTAGGTCATTTTCGTCCTCCTTAGGCCTATTCTAATCCAATTAGGGTTTCTAACCAATCTTGTGCATCCAATATGTGATTTTCTGTCATTTTATGTCAATGGTTGAACATTTACGTCATTTTCGTCCTCCCTAGGCTTATTATAATCCAATTAGGGTTTTTAACCAATCTTGTCCATCCAATATGTGATTTTGTGTCATTTTGTGTCATTGGTTGAACATTTAGGTCATTTTCGTCCTCCCTAGGCTTATTCTAATCCAATTAGGGTTTTTAACCAATCTTGTGCATCCAATATGTGATTTTGTGTCATCTTGTGTCATTGGTTGAACATTTAGGTCATTTTCGTCCTTCCTAGGCTTATTCTAATCCAATTAGGGTTTTTAACCAATCTTGTGCATCCAATATGTGATTTTGTGTCATTGGTTGAACATTTAGGTCATTTTCGTCCTCCCTAGGCTTATTCTAATCCAATTAGGGTTTTTAACCAATCTTGTGCATCCAATATGTGATTTTGTGTCATTGGTTGAACATTTAGGTCATTTTCGTCCTCCCTAGGCTTATTCTCATCCAATTAGGGTTTTTAACCATTCTTGTGCATCCAATATGTGATTTTGTGTCATTTTGTGTCATTGGTTGAACATTTAGGTCATTTTCGTCCTCCCTAGGCTTATTCTAATCCAATTAGGGTTTTTAACCAATCTTGTGCATCCAATATGTGATTTTGTGTCATTTTATGTCATTGGTATAACATTTAGGTCATTATCGTCCTCCCTAGGCCTATTCTAATCCAATTAGGGTTTTTAACCAATCTTGTGCATCCAATATGTGATTTTGTGTCATTTTGTGTCATTGGTTGAACATTTAGGTCATTTTCGTCCTCCCTAGGCTTATTCTAATCCAATTAGGGTTTTTAACCAATCTTGTGCATCCAATATGTGATTTTGTGTCATTATGTGTCATTGGTTGAACATTTAGGTCATTTTGGTCCTCCCTAGGCATATTCTAATCCAATTAGGGTTTTTAACCAATCTTGTGCATCCAATATGTGATTTTGTGTCATTTTGTGTCATTGGTTGAACATTTAGGTCATTTTCGTCCTCCCTAGGCTTATTCTAATCCAATTAGGGTTTTTAACCAATCTTGTGCATCCAATATGTGATTTTGTGTCATTGGTTGAACATTTTGGTCTTTTTCGTCCTCCCTAGGCTTATTCTAATCCAATAAGGGTTTTTAACCAATCTTGTGCATCCAATATGTGGTTTTGTGTCATTGGTTGAACATTTAGGTCATTTTCGTCCTCCCTAGGCTTATTCTAATCCAATAAGGGTTTTTAACCAATCTTGTGCATCCAATATGTGATTTTGTGTCATTTTGTGTCATTGGTTGAACATTTAGGTCATTTTCGTCCTCCCTTGGCTTATTCTAATCCAATTAGGATTTTTAACCAATCTTGTGCATCCAATATGTGATTTTGTGTCATTGGTTGAACAGTTAGGTCATTTTCGTCCTCCCTAGGCTTATTCTAATCCAATTACGGTTTTTAACCAATCTTGTGCATCCAATATGTGATTTTGTGTCATTGGTTGAACATTTAGGTCATTTTCGTCCTCCCTAGGCTTATTCTAATCCAATTAGGGTTTTAACCAATCTTATGCATCCAATATGTGATTTTGTGTCATTTTGTGTCATTGGTTGAACATTTAGGTCATTTTCGTCCTCCCTAGGCTTATTCTTTTCCAATAAGGGTTTTTAACCAATCTTGTGCATCCAATATGTGATTTTGTGTCATTTTGTGTCATTGGTTGAACATTTAGGTCATTTTCGTCCTCCCTAGGCTTATTCTAATCCAATTAGGGTTTTTAACCAATCTTGTGCATCCAATATGTGATTTTGTGTCATTTTGTGTCATTGGTTGAACATTTAGGTCATTTTCGTCCTCCCTAGGCTTATTCTAATCCAATTACGAGTTTTAACCAATCTTGTGCATCCAATATGTGATTTTGTGTCATTGGTTGAACATTTAGGTCATTTTCGTCAACCCTAGGCTTATTCTAATCCAATTTGGGTTTTTAACCAATCTTGTGCATTCAATATGTGATTTTTTGTCATTTTGTGTCATTGGTTGAACATTTAGGTCATTTTCGTCCTCCCTAGGCTTATTCTAATCCAATTAGGGTTTTTAACCAATCTTGTGCATCCAATATGTGATTTTGTGTCATTTTGTGTCATTGGTTGAATATTTAGGTCATTTTCGTCCTCCCTAGGCTTATTCTAATCCAATTACGATTTTTAACAAATCTTGTGCATCCAATATGTGATTTTGTGTCATTGGTTGATCATTTAGTTCATTTTCGTCCTCCCTAGGCTTATTATAATCCAGTTAGGGTTTTTAACCAATCTTGTGCATCCAATATGTGATTTTTTGTCATTTTGTGTCATTGGTTGAACATTTAGGTCATTTTCGTCCTCCCTAGGCTTATTCTAATCCAATTAGGGTTTTTAACCAATCTTGTGCATCCAATATGTGATTTTGTGTCATTGGTTGAACATTTAGGTCATTTTCACCTTGCTAGGCTTATTCTAATCCAATTAGGGTTTTTAACCAAACTTGTGCATCCAATATGTGATGTTGTGTCATTTTGTGTCATTGGTTGAACATTTAGGTCATTTTCGTCCTCCCTAGGCTTATTCTAATCCAATTAACGTTTTTAACCAATCTTGTGCATCCAATGTGTGATTTTGTGTCATTGGTTGAACATTTAGGTCATTTTCGTACTCCCTAGGCTTATTTTAATCCAATTAGGGTTTTTAACCAATCTTGTGCATCCAATATGTGATTTTTTGTCATTGGTTGAACATTTAGGTCATTTTCGTCCTCCCTATGCTTATTCTAATCCAATTAGGGTTTTAAACCAATCTTGTGCATCCAATATGTGATTTTGTGTCATTGACTGAACATTTAGGTCATTTTCACCTTGCTAGGCTTATTCTAATCCAATTAGGGTTTTTAACCAATCTTGTGCATCCAATATGTGATTTTGTGTCATTTTGTGTCATTGGTTGAACATTTAGGTCATTTTCGTCCTCCCTAGGCTTATTCTAATCCAATTAACGTTTTTAACCAATCTTGTGCATCCAATGTGTGATTTTGTGTCATTGGTTGAACATTTAGGTCATTTTCGTACTCCCAAGGCTTATTTTAATCCAATTAGGGTTTTTAACCAATCTTGTGCATCCAATATGTGATTTTTTGTCATTGGTTGAACATTTAGGTCATTTTCGTCCTCCCTAGGCTTATTCTAATCCAATTAGGGTTTTAAACCAATCTTGTGCATCCAATATGTGATTTTGTGTCATTGGTTGAACATTTAGGTCATTTTCGTCCTCCCTAGGCTTATTCTAATGCACTTAGGGTTTTTAACCAATCTTGTGCATCCAATATGTGATTTTGTGTCATTTTGTGTCATTGGTTGAACATTTAGGTCATTTTCGTCCTCCCTAGGCTTATTCTAATCCAATTAGGGTTTTTAACCAATCTTGTGCATCCAATATGTGATTTTGTGTCATTTTGTGTCATTGGTTGAACATTTAGGTCATTTTCGTCCTCCCTAGGCATATTCTAATCCAATTAGGGTTTTTAACCAATCTTGTGCATCCAATATGTGATTTATTGTCATTTTGTGTCATTGGTTGAACATTTAGGTCATTTTCGTCCTCCCTAGGCTTATTCTAATCCAATTACGGTTTTTAACAAATCTTGTGCATCCAATATGTGATTTTGTGTAATTGGTTGAACATTTAGGTCATTTTCGTCGTCCCTAGGCTTATTCTAATCCAATTAGGGTTTATAACCAATCTTGTGCATCCAATATGTGATTTTGTGTCATTGGTTGAACATTTAGGTCATTTTCGTCTTCCCTAGGCTTACTGTAATCGAATTAGGGTTTTTAACCAATCTTGTGCATCCAATATGTGATTTTGTGTCATTTTGTGTCATTGGTTGAACATTTAGGTCATTTTCGTCCTCCCTAGGGATATTCTAATCCAATTAGGGTTTTTAACCAATCTTGTGCATCCAATATGTGATTTTGTGTCATTTTGTGTCATTGGTTGAACATTTAGGTCATTTTCGTCCTCCCTAGGCTTATTCTAATCCAATTAGGGTTTTTAACCAATCTTGTGCATCCAATATGTGATTTTGTGTCATTTTGTGTCATTGGTTGAACATTTAGGTCATTTTCGTCCTCCCTAGGCTTATTCTAATCCAATTAGGGTTTTTAACCAATCTTGTGCATCCAATATTTGATTTTGTGTCATTTTGTGTTATTGGTTGACCATTTAGGTCATTTTCGTCCTCCCTAGGCTTATTCTAATCCAATTAGGGTTTTTAACCAATCTTGTGCATCCAATATGTGATTTTGTGTAATTTTGTGTCATTGGTTGAACATTTAGGTCATTTTCGTCCTCCCTAGGCTTATTCTAATCCAATTAGGGTTTTTAATTAATCTTGTGCATCCAATATGTGATTTTGTGTCATTTTGTGTCATTGGTTGAACATTTAGGTCATTTTCGTCCTCCCTAGGCTTATTCTAATCCAATTAGGGTTTTTAACCAATCTTGTGCATCCAATATGTGATTTTGTGTCATTGATTGAACATTTAGGTCTTTTTCGTCCTCCCTATGCTTATTCTAATCCAGTTAGGGTTTTTAACCAATCTTGTGCATCCAATATGTGATTTTGTGTCATTTTGTGTCATTGGTTGAACATTTAGGTCATTTTCGTCCTCCCTAGGCTTATTCTAATCCAATTAGGGTTTTTAACCAATCTTGGGTATCCAATATGTGATTTTATGTCATTGGTTGAACATTTAGGTCATTTTCGTCCTCCCTAGGCTTATTCTAATCCAATTAGGGTTTTTAACCAATCTTGTGCATCCAATATGTGATTTTGTGTCATTTTGTGTCATTGGTTGAACATTTAGGTCATTTTCGTCCTCCCTAGGCTTATTCTAATCCAATTAGGGTTTTTAACCAATCTTGTGCATCCAATATGTGAATTTTGTGTCATTGGTTGAACATTTAGGTCATTTTCGTCCTCCCTAGGCTTATTCTAATCCAATTAGGGTTTTTAACCAATCTTGTGCATCCAATATGTGATTTTGTGTCATTTTGTGTCATTGGTTGAACATTTAGGTCATTTTCGTCCTCCCTAGGGTTATTCTATTCCAATTAGGGTTTTTAACCAATCTTGTGCATCCAATATGTGATTTTGTGTCATTGGTTGAACATTTAGGTCATTTTCGTCCTCCCTAGGCTTATTCTAATCCAATTAGGGTTTTTAACCAATCTTGTGCATCCAATATGTGATTTTGTGTCATTGGTTGAACATTTAGGTCATTTTCGTCCTCCCTAGGCTTATTCTAATCCAATTAGGGTTTTTAACCAATATTGTGCATCCAATATATGAATTTGTGTCATTGGTTGAACATTTAGGTCGTTTTCGTCCTCCCTAGGCTTATTCTAATCCAATTAGGGTTTTTAACCAATCTTGTGCATCCAATATGTGATTTTGTGTCATTTTGTGTCATTGGTTGAACATTTAGGTCATTTTCGTCCTCCCTAAGCTTATTCTAATCCAATTAGGGTTTTTAATCAATCTTGTGCATCCAATATGTGATTTTGTGTCATTTTGTGTCATTGGTTGAACATTTAGGTCATTTTCGTCCTCCCTAGGCTTATTCTAATCCAATTAGGGTTTTTAACCAATCTTGTGCATCCAATATGTGATTTTGTGTCATTTTGTGTCATTGGTTAAACATTTAGGTTATTTTTGTCCTCCCTAGGCTTATTCTAATCCAATTAGGGTTTTTAACCACTCTTGTGCATCCAATATGTGATTTTTTGTCATTTTGTGTCATTGGTTGAACATTTAGGTCATTTTCGTCCTCCCTAGGCTTATTCTAATCCAATTAGGGTTTTTAACCAATCTTGTGCATCCAATATGTGATTTTGTGTCATCTTGTGTCATTGGTTTAACATTATGTCATTTTCGTCCTCCCTAGGCTTATTCTAATCCAATTAGGATTTTTAACCAATCTTGTGCATCCAATATGTGATTTTGTGTCATTGGTTGAACATTTAGGTCATTTTCGTCCTCCTTAGGCCTATTCTAATCCAATTAGGGTTTCTAACCAATCTTGTGCATCCAATATGTGATTTTCTGTCATTTTATGTCAATGGTTGAACATTTACGTCATTTTCGTCCTCCCTAGGCTTATTATAATCCAATTAGGGTTTTTAACCAATCTTGTCCATCCAATATGTGATTTTGTGTCATTTTGTGTCATTGGTTGAACATTTAGGTCATTTTCGTCCTCCCTAGGCTTATTCTAATCCAATTAGGGTTTTTAACCAATCTTGTGCATCCAATATGTGATTTTGTGTCATCTTGTGTCATTGGTTGAACATTTAGGTCATTTTCGTCCTTCCTAGGCTTATTCTAATCCAATTAGGGTTTTTAACCAATCTTGTGCATCCAATATGTGATTTTGTGTCATTGGTTGAACATTTAGGTCATTTTCGTCCTCCCTAGGCTTATTCTAATCCAATTAGGGTTTTTAACCAATCTTGTGCATCCAATATGTGATTTTGTGTCATTGGTTGAACATTTAGGTCATTTTCGTCATCGCCAGGCTTATTCTAATCCAATTAGGGTTTTTAACCAATCTTGTGCATCCAATTTGTGATTTTGTGTCATTTTGTCTCATTGGTTGAACATTTAGGTCATTTTCGTCATCCCCAGGCTTATTCTAATCCAATTAGGGTTTTTAACCAATCTTGTGCATCCAATATGTGATTTTGTGTCATTGGTTGAACATTTAGGTCATTTTCGTCCTCCCTAGGCTTATTCTAATCCAATTAGGGTTTTTAACCAATCTTGTGCATCCAATATGTGATTTTGTGTCATTGGTTGAACATTTAGGTCGTTTTCGTCCTCCCTTGGCTTATTCTAATCCAGTTAGGGTTTTTAACCAATCTTGTGCATCCATTATGTGATTTTGTGTCATTTTGTGTCATTGGTTAAACATTTAGGTCATTTCCGTCCTCCCTAGGCTTATTCTAATCCAATTAGGGTTTTTAACCAATCTAGTGCATCCAATATGTGATTTTGTGTCATTTTGTGTCATTGGTTGAACATTTAGGTCATTTTCGTCATCCCCAGGCTTATTCTAATCCAATTAGGGTTTTTAACCAATCTTGTGCATCCAATATGTGATTGTGTCATTGGTTGAACATTTAGGTCATTTTCGTCCTCCCTAGGCTTATTCTAATCCAATTAGGGTTTTTAACCAATCTTGTGCATCCAATATGTGATTTTGTGTCATTTTGTGTCAATGGTTCCACATTTAGGTCATTTTCGTCCTCCCTAGGCTTATTCTAATCCAATTAGGGTTTTTAACCAATCTTGTGCATCCAATATGTGATTTTGTGTCATTTTGTGTCATTGGTTGAACATTTAGGTCATTTTCGTCCTCCCTAGGCTTATTCTAATCCAATTAGGGTTTTTAACCAATCTTGTGCATCCAATATGTGATTTTGTGTCAGTGGTTTAACATTTAGGTCATTTTCGCCTTGCTAGGTTTATTCTAATCCAATTAGGGTTTTTAACCAATCTTGTGCATCCAATATGTGATTTTGTGTCATTTTGTGTCATTGGTTGAACATTTAGGTCATTTTCGTCCTCCCTAGGCTTATTCTAATCCAATTAAGGTTTTTAACCAATCTTGTGCATCCAATGTTGGATTTTGTGTCATTGGTTGAACATTTAGGTCATTTTCATCCTCCCTAGGCTTATGTTAATCCAATTAGGGTTTTTAACCAATCATGTGCATCCAATATGTGATTTTGTGTCATTTTGTGTCATTGGTTGAACATTTAGGTCATTTTCGTCCTCCCTAGGCTTATTCTAATCCAATTAAGGTTTTTAACCAATCTTGTGCATCCAAATATGTGATTTTTTGTCATTGGTTGAACATTTAGGTCATTTTCGTCCTCCCTAGGCTTATTCTAATTCAATTAGGGTTTTTAACCAATCTTGTGCATCCAATATGTGGTTTTGTGTCATTTTGTGTCATTGGTTGAACATTTAGGTCATTTTCGTCCTCCCTAGGCTTATTCTAATCCAATTAGGGTTTTTAACCAATCTTGTGCATCCAATATGTGATTTTGTGTCATTGGTTGAACATTTAGGTCTCTTTCGTCCTCTCTAGGCTTATTCTAATACAACTAATGTTTTTAATTAATCTTGTGCATCCAATATGTGATTTTGTGTCATTAGTTGAACATTTAGGTCGTTTTCGTCCTCCTAGGCTTATTCTGATCCAATTAGGGTTTTTAACCAATTTTGTGCATCCAATATGTGATTTGGTGTCATTTTGTGTCATTGGTTGAACATTTAGGTCATTTTCGTCCTCCCTAGGCTTATTCTAATCCAATTAGGGTTTTTAACATATCTTGTGCATCCAATATGTGATTTTGTGTCATTTTGTGTCATTGGTTGAACATTTAGGTCATTTTCGTCCTCCCTAGGCTTATTCTAATCCAATTAGGGTTTTTAACCAATCTTGTGCATCCAGTATGTGATTTTGTGTCATTTTGTGTCATTGGTTGAACATTTAGGTCATTTTTGTCCTCCCTGGGCTTATTCTAATCCAATTAGGGTTTTTAACCAATCTTATGCATCCAATATGTGATTTTGTGTCATTGGTTGAACATTTAGGTCATTTTCGTCCTCCCTAGGCTTATTCTAATCCAATTAGGGTTTTTAACCAATCTTGTGCATCCAATATGTGATTTTGTGTCATTGGTTGAACATTTAGGTCATTTTCGTCCTCCCTAGGCATATTCTAATCCAATTAGTCTTTTTAACCAATCTTGTGCATCCAATATGTGATTTTTGTCATTTTGTGTCATTTGTTGAACATTTAGGTCATTTTCGTCCTCCCTAGGATTATTCTAATCCAATTAGGATTTTTAACCAATCTTGTGCATCCAATATGTGATTTTGTGTCATTTTGTGTCATTGGTTGAACATTTAGGTCATTTTCGTCCTCCCTAGGCTTATTCTAATCCAATTAAGGTTTTTAACCAATCTTATGCATCCAATGTGTGATTTTGTGTGATTTTGTGTCATTGGTTGAACATTTAGGTCATTTTCGTCCTCCCTAGGCTTATTCTAATCCAATTAGGGTTTTTAACCATTCTTGTGCATCCAATATGTGATTTTGTACCATTTTGTGTCATTGGTTGAACATTTAGGTCATTTTCGTCCTCCCTAGGCTTATTCTAATCCAATTAGGGTTTTTAACCAATCTTGTGCATCCAATATGTGATTTTGTGTCATTGGTTGAACATTTAGGTCATTTTCGCCTTGCTAGGCTTATTCTAATCCAATTAGGGTTTTTAACCAATCTTGTGCATCCAATATGTGATTTTTTGTCATTGGTTGAACATTTAGGTCATTTTCGTCCTCCCTAGGCTTATTCTAATCCAATTAGGGTTTTAAACCAATCTTGTGCATCCAATATGTGATTTTGTGTCATTTTGTGTCATTGGTTGAACATTTAGGTCATTTTCGTCATCCCTAGGCTTATTCTAATCCAATTAGGGTTTTTAACCAATCTTGTGCATCCAATGTGTGATTTTGTGTCATTGGTTGAACATTTAGGTCATTTTCGTACTCCCTAGGCTTATTTTAATCCAATTAGGGTTTTTAACCAATCTTGTGCATCCAATATGTGATTTTTTGTCATTGGTTGAACATTTAGGTCATTTTCGTCCTCCCTATGCTTATTCTAATCCAATTAGGGTTTTAAACCAATCTTGTGCATCCAATATGTGATTTTGTGTCATTGGTTGAACATTTAGGTCATTTTCACCTTGCTAGGCATATTCTAAAACAAATAGGGTTTTTAACCAATCTTGTGCATCCAATATGTGATTTTGTGTCATTTTGTGTCATTGGTTGAACATTTAGGTCATTTTCGTCCTCCCTAGGCTTATTCTAATCCAATTAACGTTTTTAACCAATCTTGTGCATCCAATGTGTGATTTTGTGTCATTGGTTGAACATTTAGGTCATTTTCGTACTCCCTAGGCTTATTTTAATCCAATTAGGGTTTTTAACCAATCTTGTGCATCCAATATATGATTTTTTGTCATTGGTTGAACATTTAGGTCATTTTCGTCCTCCCTAGGCTTATTCTAATCCAATTAGGGTTTTAAACCAATCTTGTGCATCCAATATGTGATTTTGTGTCATTGGTTGAACATTTAGGTCATTTTCGTCCTCCCTAGGCTTATTCTACTCCAATTAGGGTTTTTAACCAATCTTGTGCATCCAATATGTGATTTTGTGTCATTGGTTGAACATTTAGGTCATTTTCGTCCTCCCTAGGCTTATTCTAATCCAATTAGGGTATTAAACCAATCTTGTGCATCCAATATGTGATTTTCTGTCATTGGTTGAACATTTAGGTCATTTTCGTCCTCCCTAGGCTTATTCTAATCCAATTAGGGTTTTTAACCAATCTTGTGCATCCAATATGTGATTTTGTGTCATTGGTTGAACATTTAGGTCATTTTCGCCTTGCTAGGCTTATTCTAATCCAATAAGGGTTTTTAACCAATCTTGTGCATCCAATATGTGATTTTGTGTCATTGGTTGAACATTTAGGTCATTTTCGTCCTCCCTAGGCTTATTCTACTCCAATTAGGGTTTTTAACCAATCTTGTGCATCCAATATGTGATTTTGTGTCATTGGTTGAACATTTAGGTCATTTTCGTCCTCCCTAGGCTTATTCTAATCTAATTAGGGTTTTAAACCAATCTTGTGCATCCAATATGTGATTTTGTGTCATTTTGTGTCATTGGTTGAACATTTAGGTCATTTTCGTCCTCCCTAGGCTTATTCTAATCCAATTAGGGTTTTTAACCAATCTTGTGCATCCAATATGTGATTTTGTGTCATTGGTTGAACATTTAGGTCATTTTTGTCTTCCCTAGGCTTATTCTAATCCAATTAGGGTTTTTAACTAATCTTGTGCATCCAATATGTGATTATGTGTCATTGGTTGAACATTTAGGTCATTTTTGTCCTCCCTAGGCTTATTCTAATCCAATTAGGGTTTTTAACCAATCTTGTGCATCCAATATGTGATTTTGTGTCATTGGTTGAACATTTAGGTCATTTTCGTCCTCCCTAGGCTTATTCTAATCCAATTAGGGTTTTTAACCAATCTTGTGCATCCAATATGTGATTTTGTGTCATTGGTTAATCATTTAGGTCATTTTCGTCCTCCCTAGGCTTATTCTAATCCAATTAGGGTTTTTAACCAATCTTGTGCATCCAATATGTGATTTTGTGTCATTGGTTGAACATTTAGGTCATTTTCGTCCTCCCTAGGCTTATTCTAATGCAATTAAGGTTTTTAACCAATCTTGTGCATCCAATATGTGATTTTGTGTCATTGGTTGAACATTTAGGTCATTTTCGTCCTCCCTAGGCTTATTCTAATCCAATTAGGGTTTTTAACCAATCTTGTGCATCCAATATGTGATTTTGTGTCATTGGTTGAACATTTAGGTCATTTTCGTCCTCGCTATGCTTATTCTAATCCAATTCGGGTTTTTAACCAATCTTGTGCATCCAATATGTGATTTTGTGTCATTGGTCGAACATTTAGGTCATTTTCGTCCCCCCTAGGCTTATTCTAATCCAATTAGGGTTTTTAACCAATCTTGTGCATCCAATATGTGAATTTGTGTCATTTTGTGTCATTGGTTGAACATTTAGGTCATTTTCGTCCTCCCTAGGCTTATTCTAATCCAATTAGGGTTTTTAACCAATCTTGTGCATCCAATATGTGATTTTGTGTCATTGGTTGAACATTTAGGTCATTTTCGTCCTCTTTAGGCTTATTCTAATCCAATTAGGGTTTTTAACCAATCTTGTGCATCCAATATGTGATTTTGTGTCATTTTGTGTCATTGGTTGAACATTTAGGTCATTTTCGTCCTCCCTAGGCTTATTCTAATCCAATTAACGTTTTTAACCAATCTTGTGCATCCAATATGTGATTTTGTGTCATTTTGTGTCATTGGTTGAACATTTAGGTCATTTTCGTCCTCCCTAGGCTTATTCTAATCCAATTAGGGTTTTTAACCAATCTTGTGCATCCAATATGTGATTTTGTGTCATTGGTTGAACATTTAGGTCATTTTCGTCCACCCTAGGTTTATTCTAATCCAATTAGGGTTTTTAACCAATCTTGTGCATCCAATATGTGATTTTGTGTCATTGGTTGAACATTTAGGTCATTTTCGTCCACCCTAGGTTTATTCTAATCCAATTAGGGTTTTTAACCCATCTTGTGCATCCAATATGTGATTTTGTGTCATTTTGTGTCATTGGTTGAACATTTAGGTCATTTTCGTCCTCCCTAGGCTTATTCTAATCCAATTAGGGTTTTTAACCAATCTTGTGCATCCAATATGAGATTATGTGTCATTGGTTGAACATTTAGGTCATTTTCGTCCTCCCTAGGCTTATTCTAATCCAATTAGGGTTTCTAACCAATCTTGTGCATCCAATATGTGATTTTGTGTCATTCGTTGAACATTTAGGTCATTTTCATCCTCCCTAGGCTTATTCTAATCCAATTAGGGTTTTTAACCAATCTTGTGCATCCAATATGTGATTTTGTGTCATTGGTTGAACATTTAGGTCATTTTCGTCCTCCCTAGGCTTATTCTAATCCAATTAGGGTTTTTAACCAATCTTGTGCATCCAATATGTGATTTTGTGTCATTGGTTGAACATTTAGGTCATTTTCGTCCTCCCTAGGCTTATTCTAATCCAATTAGGGTTTTTAACAAAACTTGTGCATCCAATATGTGATTTTGTGTCATTGGTTGAACATTTAGGTCATTTTCGTCCTCCCTAGGCTTATTCTAATCCAATTAGGGTTTTTAACCAATCTTGTGCATCCAATATGTGATTTTGTGTCATTGGTTGAACATTTAGGTCATTTTCGTCCTCCCTAGGCTTATTTTAATCCAATTAGGGTTTTTAACCAATCTGGTGCATCCAATATGTGATTTTGTGTCATTTTGTGTCATTGGTTGAACATTTAGGTCATTTTCGTCCTCCCTAGGCTTACTCTAATCCAATTAGGGTTTTTAACCAATCTTGTGCATCCAATATGTGATTTTGTGTCATTTTGTGTCATTGGTTGAACATTTAGGTCATTTTCGTCCTCCTTAGGCTTATTCTAATCCAATTAGGGTTTTTAACCAATCTTGTGCATCCAATATGTGATTTTGTGTCATTGGTTGAACATTTAGGTCATTTTCATCCTCGCTAGGCTTTTTCTAATCCAATTCGGGTTTTTACCCATATCTTGTGCATCCAATATGTGATTTTGTGTCATTGGTTGAACATTTAGGTCATTTTCGTCCTCCCTAGGCTTATCCTAATCCAATTAGGGTTTTTAACCAATCTAGTGCATCCAATATGTGATTTTGTACCATTGGATGAACATTTAGGTCATTTTTGTCCTCCCGAGCCTTATTCTAATCCAATTAGGGTTTTTAACCAATATTGTGCATCCAATATGCGATTTTGTGTCATTTTGGGTTATTGGTTGAACATTTAGGTCATTTTCGTCCTCCCTAGGCTTATTCTAATCCAATTAGGGTTTTTAACCAATCTTGTGCATCCAATATGTGATTTTGTGTCATTGGTTGAACATTTAGGTCATTTTCACCTTGCTAGGCATATTCTAATCCAATTAGGGTTTTTAACCAATCTTGTGCATCCAATATGTGATTTTGTGTCATTGGTTGAACATTTAGGTCATTTTCGTCCTCCCTAGGCTTATTCTAATCCAATTAACGTTTTTAACCAATCTTGTGCATCCAATGTGTGATTTTGTGTCATTGGTTGAACATTTAGGTCATTTTTGTCCTCCCGAGCCTTATTCTAATCCAATTAGGGTTTTTAACCAATATTGTGCATCCAATATGCGATTTTGTGTCATTTTGGGTTATTGGTTGAACATTTAGGTCATTTTCGTCCTCCCTAGGCTTATTCTAATCCAATTAGGGTTTTTAACCAATCTTGTGCATCCAATATGTGATTTTGTGTCATTGGTTGAACATTTAGGTCATTTTCACCTTGCTAGGCATATTCTAAAACAAATAGGGTTTTTAACCAATCTTGTGCATCCAATATGTGATTTTGTGTCATTTTGTGTCATTGGTTGAACATTTAGGTCATTTTCGTCCTCCCTAGGCTTATTCTAATCCAATTAACGTTTTTAACCAATCTTGTGCATCCAATGTGTGATTTTGTGTCATTGGTTGAACATTTAGGTCATTTTCGTACTCCCAAGGCTTATTTTAATCCAATTAGGGTTTTTAACCAATCTTGTGCATCCAATATGTGATTTTTTGTCATTGGTTGAACATTTAGGTCATTTTCGTCCTCCCTAGGCTTATTCTAATCCAATTAGGGTTTTAAACCAATCTTGTGCATCCAATACGTGATTTTGTGTCATTGGTTGAACATTTAGGTCATTTTCGTCCTCGCTAGGCTTTTTCTAATCAAATTCGGGTTTTTAACCAATCTTGTGCATCCAATATGTGATTTTGTACCATTGGTTGAACATTTAGGTCATTTTCGTCCTCCCTAGCCTTATTCTAATCCAATTAGGGTTTTTAACCAATATTGTATATCCAATATGTTATTTTGTGTCAATTTGGGTCATTGGTTGAATATTTAGGTCATTTTCGTCCTCCCTAGGCTTATTCTAATCCAATTAGGGTTTTTAACCAATCTTGTGTATCCAATATGTGATTTTGTGTCATTTGGTGTCATTGGTTGAACTTTTAGGATATTTTCGTCCTCCCTTGGCTTATTCTAATCCAATTAGGGTTTTTAACCAATCTTGTGCATCCAATATGTGATTTTGTGTCATTGGTTGAACATTTAGGTCATTTTCGTCCTCCCTAGGCTTATTCTAATCCAATTAGGGTTTTTAACCAATCTTGTGCATCCAATATGTGATTTTGTGTCATTTTGTGTCATTGGCTAAACTTTTAGTTCATTTTCGTCCTCCTAGGCTTATTCTAATCCAATTAGGGTTTTTAACCAATCTTGTGCATCCAATATGTGATTTTGTGTCATTTTGTGTCATTGGTTGAACATTTAGGTCATTTTCGTCCTCCCTAGGCTTATTCTAATCCAATTAGGGTTTTTAACCAATCTTGTGCATCCAATATGTGATTTTGTGTCATTTTGTGTCATTGGTTGAACATTTAGGTCATTTTCGTCCTCCCTAGGCTTATTCTAATCCAATTAGGGTTTTTAACCAATCTTGTGCATCCAATATGTAATTTTGGGTCATTTTGTGTCATTGGTTGAACATTTAGGTCATTTTCGTCCTCCCTTGGCTTATTCCAATCCAATTAGGGTTTTTAACCTATCTTGTGCATCCAATATGTGATTTTGTGTCATTGGTTGAACATTTAGGTCATTTTCGTCCTCCCTAGGCTTATTCTAATCCAATTAGGGTTTTTAACCAATCTTGTGCATCCAATATGTGATTTTGTGTCATTGGTTGAACAGTTAGGTCATTTTCGTCCTCCCTAGGCTTATTCTAATCCAATTAGGGTTTTTAACCAATCTTGTGCATCCAATATGTGATTTTGTGTCATTTTGTGTCATTGGTTGAACATTTAGGTCATTTTCGTCCTCCCTAGGCTTATTCTAATCCAATTAACGTTTTTAACCAATCTTGTGCATCCAATGTGTGATTTTGTGTCATTGGTTGAACATTTAGGTCATTTTCGTCCTCCCTAGGCTTATTCTAATTCAATTAGGGTTTTTAACCTATCTTGTGCATCCAATATGTGATTTTGTGTCATTTTGTGTCATTGGTTGAACATTTAGGTCATTTTCGTCCTCCCTAGGCTTATTCTAATCCAATTAGGGTTTTTAACCAATCTTGTGCATCCAATATGTGATTTTGTGTCATTGGTTGAACATTTAGGTCATTTTCGTCCTCCCTAGGCTTATTATAATCCAACTAGGGTTTTTAACCAATCTTGTGCATCCAATATGTGATTTTGTGTCATTTTGTGTCATTGGTTGAACATTTAGGTCATTTTCGTCCTCCCTAGGCTTATTCTAATCCAATTAGGGTTTTTAACCAATCTTGTGCATCCAATATGTGATTTTGTGTCATTGGTTGATTATTTAGGTCAATTTCCTCCTCCTTAGGCTTATTCTAATCCAATTAGGGGTTTTAACCTATCTTGTGCATCCAATATGTGATTTTGTGTCATTGGTTGAACATTTAGGTCATTTTCGTCCTCCCTAGGCTTATTCTAATCCAATTAGGGTTTTTAACCAATCTTGTGCATCCAATATGTGATTTTTTGTCATTGGTTGAATATTTAGGTCATTTTTGTTCTCCCTAGGCTTATTCTAATCCAATTAGGGTTTTTAACCAATCTTGTGCATCCAATATGTGATTTTGTGTCATTTTGTGTCATTGGTTGAACATTTAGGTCATTTTCGTCCTCCCTAGGCTTATTCTAATCCAATTAGGGTTTTTAACCAATCTTGTGCATCCAATATGTGATTTTGTGTCATTGGTTGAACATTTAGGCCATTTTCGTCCTCCTTGGGCTTATTCTAATCCAATTAGGGTTTTTAACCAATCTTGTGCATCCAATATGTGATTTTGTGTCATTGGTTGAACATTTAGGTCATTTTCCCCTAGGCTTATTCTAATCCAATTAGGGTTTTAAACCAATCTTGTGCATCCAATATGTGATTTTGTGTCATTTTGTGTCATTGGTTGCACATTAAGGTCATTTTCGTCCTCCCTAGGCTTATTCTAATCCAATTAGGGTTTTTAACCAATCTTGAGCATCCAATATGTGATTTTGTGTCATTTTGTGTCATTGGTTGAACATTTAGGTCATTTTCGTCCTCCCTAGGCTTATTCTAATCAAATTAGGGTTTTTAAGCAATCTTGTGCATCCAATATGTTATTTTGTGTCATTGGTTGAACATTTTGTTCATTTTCGCCCACCCTAGGCTTATTCTAATCCAATTAGGGTTTTCAACAAATCTTGTGCATCCAATATGTGATTTTGTGTCATTGGTTGAAAATTTAGGTCATTTTCGTCCTCCCTACGCTTATTCTAATCCAATTAGGGTTTTTAACCAATCTTGTGCATCCAATATGTGATTTTGTGTCATTTTGTGTCATTGGTTGAACATTTAGGTTATTTTCGTCCTCCCTAGACTTATTCTAATCCAATTAGGGTTTTTAACCAATCTTGTGCATCCAATATGTGATTTTGTGTCATTTTGTGTCATTGGTTGAACATTAAGGTCATTTTCGTCCTCCCTAGGCTTATTCTAATCCAATTAGGGTTTTTAACCAATCTTGTGCATCCAATATGTGATTTTGTGTCATTGGTTGAACATTTAGGTCATTTTCGTCCTCCCTAGCCTTATTCTAATCCAATTAGGGTTTTTAACCAATCTTGTGCATCCAATATGTGATTTTGGGTCATTGGTTGAACATTTAGGTCATTTTCGTCCTCCCTAGGCTTATTCTAATCCAATTAGGGTTTTTAACCAATCTTGTGCAACCAATATGTGATTTTGTGTCATTTTGTGTCATTGGTTGAACATTTAGGTCATTTTCGTCCTCCCTAGGATTATTCTAATCCAATCAGGGTTTTTAACCAATCTTGTGCATCCAATATGTGATTTTGTGATTGGTTGAACATTTAGGTCATTTTCGTCCTCCCTAGGCTTATTCTAATCCAATTAGGGTTTTCAACCAATCTTGTGCATCCAGTATGTGATTTCGTATCATTTTTTGTCATTGGTTGAACATTTAGGTCATTTTCGTCCTCCCTAGGCTTATTCTAATCCAATAAGGGTTTTTAATCAATCTTGTGCATCCAATATGTGATTTTGTGTCATTGGTTGAACATTTAGGTCATTTTCGTCCTCCCTAGGCTTATTCTAATCCAATTAGGGTTTTTAACCAATCTTGTGCATCCAATATGTGATTTTGTGTCATTGGTTGAACATTTAGGTCATTTTCGTACTCCCTAGGCTTATTTTAATCCAATTAGGGTTTTTAACCAATCTTGTGCATCCAATATGTGATTTTTTGTCATTGGTTGAACATTTAGGTCATTTTCGTCCTCCCTATGCTTATTCTAATCCAATTAGGGTTTTAAACCAATCTTGTGCATCCAATATGTGATTTTGTGTCATTGACTGAACATTTAGGTCATTTTCACCTTGCTAGGCTTATTCTAATCCAATTAGGGTTTTTCACCAATCTTGTGCATCCAATATGTGATTTTGTGTCATTTTGTGTCATTGGTTGAACATTTAGGTCATTTTCGTCCTCCCTAGGCTTATTCTAATCCAATTAACGTTTTTAACCAATCTTGTGCATCCAATGTGTGATTTTGTGTCATTGGTTGAACATTTAGGTCATTTTCGTACTCCCTAGGCTTATTTTAATCCAATTAGGGTTTTTAACCAATCTTGTGCATCCAATATGTGATTTTTTGTCATTGGTTGAACATTTAGGTCATTTTCGTCCTCCCTATGCTTATTCTAATCCAATTAGGGTTTTAAACCAATCTTGTGCATCCAATATGTGATTTTGTGTCATTGACTGAACATTTAGGTCATTTTCACCTTGCTAGGCTTATTCTAATCCAATTAGGGTTTTTAACCAATCTTGTGCATCCAATATGTGATTTTGTGTCATTTTGTGTCATTGGTTGAACATTTAGGTCATTTTCGTCCTCCCTAGGCTTATTCTAATCCAATTAACGTTTTTAACCAATCTTGTGCATCCAATGTGTGATTTTGTGTCATTGGTTGAACATTTAGGTCATTTTCGTCCTCCCTAGGCTTATTCTAATTCAATTAGGGTTTTTAACCAATCTTGTGCATCCAATATGTGATTTTGTGTCATTTTGTGTCATTGGTTGAACATTTAGGTCATTTTCGTCCTCCCTAGGCTTATTCTAATCCAATTAGGGTTTTTAACCAATCTTGTGCATCCAATATGTGATTTTGTGTCATAGACTGAACATTTAGGTCATTTACGTCCTCCCTAGGCTTATTCTAATCCAATTAGGGTTTTTAACCAATCTTGTGCATCCAATATGTGATTTTGTGTCATTTTGTGTCATTGGTTGAACATTTAGGTCATTTTCGTCCTCCCTAGGCTTATTCTAGTCCAGTTAGGGTTTTTAACCTATCTTGTGCATCCAATATGTGATTTTGTGCCATTTTGTGTCATTGGTTGAACATTTAGGTCATTTTCGTCCTCCCTAGGCTTATTCTAATCCAATTAGGGTTTTTAACCAATCTTGTGCATCCAATATGTGATTTTGTGTCATTGGTTGAACATTTAGGTCATTTTCGCCTTGCTAGGCTAATTCTAATCCATATAGGGTTTTTAACCAATCTTGTGCATCCAATATGTGATTTTGTGTCATTTTGTGTCATTGGTTGAACATTTAGGTCATTTTCGTCCTCCCTAGGCTTATTCTAATCCAATTAGGGTTTTTAACCAATCTTGTGCATCCAATATGTGATTTTGTGTCATTGGTTGAACATTTAGGTCATTTTCGTCCTCCCTAGGCTTATTATAATCCAACTAGGGTTTTTAACCAATCTTGTGCATCCAATATGTGATTTTGTGTCATTTTGTGTCATTGGTTGAACATTTAGGTCATTTTCGTCCTCCCTAGGCTTATTCTAATCCAATTAGGGTTTTTAACCAATCTTGTGCATCCAATATGTGATTTTGTGTCATTGGTTGAACATTTAGGTCATTTTTGTCCTCCCTAGGCTTATTCTAATCCAATTAGGGTTTTTAACCAATCTTGTGCATCCAATATGTGATTTTGTGTCATTTTGTGTCATTGGTTGAACATTTAGGTCATTTTCGTCCTTGCTAGGCTTATTCTAATCCAATTAGGGTTTTTAACCAATCTTGTGCATCCAATATGTGATTTTGTGTCATTGGTTGAACATTTAGGTCATTTTCGTCCTCCCTAGGCTTATTCTAATCCAATTAGGGTTTTTAACCAATCTTGTGCATCCAATATGTGATTTTGTGTCATTTTGTGTCATTGGTTGAAGATTTTGTTCATTTTCGTTCTCCCTAGGCTTATTCTAATCCAATTAGGGTTTTTAACCAATCTTGTGCATCCAATATGTGATTTTGTGTCATTTTGTGTCATTGGTTGAACATTTAGGTCATTTTCGTCCTCCCTAGGCTTATTCTAATCCAATTAGGGTTTTTAACCAATCTTGTGCATCCAATATGTGATTTTGTGTCATTGGTTGAACATTTAGGTCATTTTGGTCCTCCCTTGGCTTATTCTAATACAATTAGGGTTTTTAACCAATCTTGTGCATCCAATATGTGATTTTGTGTCATTTTGTGTCATTGGTTGAACATTTAGATCATTTTCGTCCTCCCTAGGCTTATTCTAATCCAATTAGGGTTTTTAACCAATCTTGTGCATCCAATATGTGATTTTGTGTCATTGGTTGCACATTTAGGTCATTTTCGTCCTCCCTAGGCTTATTCTACTCCAATTAGGGTTTTTAACCAATCTTGTGCATCCAATATGTGATTTTGTGTCATTGGTTGAACATTTAGGTCATTTTCGTCCTCCCTAGGCTTATTCTAATCCAATTAGGGTTTTTAACCAATCTTGTGCATCCAATATGTGATTTTTTTATCATTTTGTGTTATTGGTTGAACATTTAGGTCATTTTCGTCCTCCCTAGGCTTATTCTAATCCAATTAGGGTTTTTAACCAATCTGCTGCATCCAATATGTGATTTTGTGTCATTGGTTGAACATTTAGGTCATTTTCGTCCTCCCTAGGCTTATTCTAATCCAATTAGGGTTTTTAACCAATCTTGTGCATCCAATATGTGATTTTGTGTCATTGGTTGAACATTTAGGTCATTTTCGTCCTCCCTAGGCTTATTCTAATCCAATTAGGGTTTTTAACCAATCTTGTGCATCCAATATGTGATTTTTTGTCATTGGTTGAATATTTAGGTCATTTTTGTCCTCCCTAGACTTATTCTAATCCAATTAGGGTTTTTAACCAATCTTGTGCATCCAATATGTGATTTTGTGTCATTTTGTGTCATTTGTTGAACATTTAGGTCATTTTCGTCCTCCGTAGGCTTATTCTAATCCAATTAGGGTTTTTAACCAATCTTGTGCATCCAATATGTGATTTTGTGTCATTGGTTGAATATTTAGGCCATCTTTGTCCTCCCTAGGCTTATTCTAATCCAATTAGGGTTTTTAACCAATCTTGTGCATCCAATATGTGATTTTGTGTCATTTTGTGTCATTGGTTGAACATTTAGGTCATTTTCGTCCTCCCTAGGCTTATTCTAATCCAATTAGGGTTTTTAACCAATCTTGTGCATCCAATATGTGATTTTGTGTCATTGGTTGAACATTTAGGTCATTCTCGTCCTCCCTAGGCTTATTCTAATCCAATTAGGGTTTTAACCAATCTTATGCATCCAATATGTGATTTTGTGTCATTTTGTGTCATTGGTTGAACATTTAGGTCATTTTCGTCCTCCCTAGGCTTATTCTTTTCCAATAAGGGTTTTTAACCAATCTTGTGCATCCAATATGTGATTTTGTGTCATTTTGTGTCATTGGTTGAACATTTAGGTCATTTTCGTCCTCCCTAGGCTTATTCTAATCCAATTAGGGTTTTTAACCAATCTTGTGCATCCAATATGTGATTTTGTGTCATTTTGTGTCATTGGTTGAACATTTAGGTCATTTTCGTCCTCCCTAGGCTTATTCTAATCCAATTAAGGTTTTTAACCAATCTTGTGCATCCAATGTTGGATTTTGTGTCATTGGTTGAACATTTAGGTCATTTTCATCCTCCCTAGGCTTATGATAATCCAATTAGGGTTTTTAACCAATCATGTGCATCGAATATGTGATTTTTTGTCATTGGTTGAACATTTAGGTCATTTACGTCCTCCCTAGGCTTATTCTAATCCAATTAGGATTTATAACCAATCTTGTGCATCCAATATGTGATTGTGTCATTTTGTGTCATTGGTTGAACATTTAGGTCATTTTCGTCCTCCCTAGGCTCTTTTTAATCCAATTAGGGTTTTTAACCAATCTTGTGCGTCCAATATGTGATTTAGTGTCATTGGTTGAACATTTAGGTCATTTTCATCCTCCCTAGCCTTATTCTAATCCAATTAGGTTTTTTAACCAATCTAGTGCATCCAATATGTGATTTTGTACCATTGGATGAACATTTAGGTCATTTTTGTCCTCCCCAGCCTTATTCTAATCCAATTAGGGTTTTTAACCAATATTATGCATCCAATATGTGATTTTGTGTCATTTTGGGTCATTGGTTGAACATTTAGGTCATTTTCGTCCTCCCTAGGCTTATTCTAATCCAATTAGGGTTTTTAACCAATCTTGTGCATCCAATATGTGATTTTGTGTCATTGGTTGAACATTTAGGTCATTTTCGTCATCGCTAGGCTTTTTCTAATCCTATTCGGGCTTTTAACCAATCTTGTGCATCCAATATGTGATTTTGTGTCATTGGTTGAACATTTAGGTCATTTTCGTCCTCCCTAGGCTTATCCTAATCCAATTAGGGTTTTTAACCAATCTAGTGCATCCAATATGTGATTTTGTACCATTGGATGAACATTTAGGTCATTTTTGTCCTCCCCAGCCTTATTCTAATCCAATTAGGGTTTTTAACCAATATTATGCATCCAATATGTGATTTTGTGTCATTTTGGGTCATTGGTTGAACATTTAGGTCATTTTCGTCCTCCCTAGGCTTATTTTAATCCAATTAGGGTTTTTAACCAATCTTGTGCAACCAATATGTGAATTTTTGTCATTGGTTGAACATTTAGGTCATTTTCGTCCTCCCTAGGCTTATTCTAATCCAATTAGGGTTTTAAACCAATCTTGTGCATCCAATATGTGATTTTGTGTCATTTTGTTGAACATTTAGGTCATTTTCGTCCTCCCTAGGCTTATTCTAATCCAATTAGGATTTATAACCAATCTTGTGCATCCAATATGTGATTGTGTCATTTTGTGTCATTGGTTGAACATTTAGGTCATTTTCGTCTTCCCCAGGGTTATTCTTATCCAATTAGGGTTTTTAACCAATCTTGTGCATCCAATATGTGATTTTGTGTCATTTTGTGTCATTGGTTGAACATTTAGGTCATTTTCGTCCTCCCTAGGCTCTTTTTAATCCAATTAGGGTTTTTAACCAATCTTGTGCATCCAATATGTGATTTTGTGTCATTGGTTGAACATTTAGGTCATTTTCGTCCTCCCTAGGCTTATTCTAATCCAATTAGGGTTTTAACCAATTTTTTGCATCCAATATGTGATTTTGTGTCATTTTGTGTCATTGGTTGAACATTTAGGTCATTTTCGTCCTCCCTAGGCTTATTCTAATCCAATTAGGGTTTTTAACCAATCTTGTGCATCCAATATGTGATTTTGTGTCATTGGTTGAACATTTAGGTCATTTTTGTCCTCCCTAGGCTTATTCTAATCCAATTAGGGTTTTTAACCAATCTTGTGCATCCAATATGTGATTTTGTGTCATTTTGTGTCATTGGTTGAACATTTAGGTCATTTTCGTCCTTGCTAGGCTTATTCTAATCCAATTAGGGTTTTTAACCAATCTTGTGCATCCAATATGTGATTTTGTGTCATTGGTTGAACATTTAGGTCATTTTCGTCCTCCCTAGGCTTATTCTAATCCAATTAGGGTTTTTAACCAATCTTGTGCATCCAATATGTGATTTTGTGTCATTTTGTGTCATTGGTTGAATATTAAGTTCATTTTCGTCCTCGCTAGGCTTATTCTAATCCAATTAGGGTTTTTAACAAATCTTGTGCATATAATAAGTGATTTTGTGTCATTGGTAATCCAATTTGGTCATTTTCGTCCTCGCTAGGCTTATTCTAATCCAATTAGGGTTTTTAACCAATCTTGTGCATCCAATATGTGATTTTGTGTCATTTTGTGTCATTGGTTGAACATTTAGGTCATTTTCGTCCTCCCTAGGCTTATTCTAATCCAATTAGGGTTTTTAACCAATCTTGTGCATCCAATATGTGATTTTGTGTCATTGGTTGAACATTTAGGTCATTTTTGTCCTCCCTAGAATTATTCTAATCCAATTAGGGTTTTTAACCAATCTTGTGCATCCAATATGTGATTTTGTGTCATTTTGTGTCATTGGTTGAACATTTAGGTCATTTTCGTCCTCCCTAGGCTTATTCTAATCCAATTAGGGTTTTTAACCAATCTTCTGCATCCAATATGTGATTTTGTGTCATTGGTTGAACATTTAGGTAATTTTCGTCCTCCCTAGGCTTATTCTTATCCAATTAGGGTTTTTAACCAATCTTGTGCATCCAATATATGATTTTGTGTCATTGGTTGAACATTTAGGTCATTTTCGTCCTCGCTATGCTTATTCTAATCTAATTAGGGTTTTTAGCCAATCTTGTGCATCAAATATTTGATTTTATGTCATTTTGTGTCATTGGTTGAACATTTAGGTCATTTTCGTCCTCCCTTGGCTTATTCTAATCCAATTAAGGTTCTTAACCAATCTTGGGCATCCAATGTGTCATTTTGTGTCATTGGTTGAACATTTAGGTCATTTTCGTCCTCCCTAGGCTCTTTTTAATCCAATTAGGGTTTTTAACCAATCTTGTGCATCCAATATGTGATTTTGTGTCATTGGTTGAACATTTAGGTCATTTTCGTCCTCCCTAGGCTTATTCTAATCCAATTAGGGTTTTTAACCAATCTTGTGCATCCAATATGTGATTTTGTGTCATTGGTTGAACATTTAGGTCTTTTTCGTCCTCCCTAGGCTTATTCTAATTCAATTAGGGTTTTTAAGCAATCTTGTGCATCCAAGATGTGATTTTGTGTCATTGGTTGAACATTTAGGTCATTTTCGTCCTCCCTAGGCTTATTCTAATCCAATTAGGGTTTTTAACCAATCTTGTGCATCCAATATGTGATTTTGTGTCATTGGTTGAACATTTAGGTCATGTTCGTCCTCCCTAGGCTTATTCTAATCCAATTAGGGTTTTTAACCAATCTTGTGCATCCAATGTGTGATTTTGTGTCATTTTGTGTCATTGGTTGAACATTTAGGTCATTTTCGTCCTCCCTAGGCTTATTCTAATCCAATTAAGGTTTTTAACCAATCTTGTGCATCCAATGTGTGATTTTGTGTCATTTTGTGTCATTAGTTGAACATTTAGGTCATTTTCGTCCTCCTTAGGCTTATTCTAATCCAATTAGGGTTTTTAACCATTCTTGTGCATCCAATATGTGATTTTGTGTCATTTTGTGTCATTGGTTGAACATTTAGGTCATTTTCGTCCTCCCTAGGCTCTTTTTAATCCAATTAGGGTTTTTAACCAATCTTGTGCATCCAAT
The DNA here is from genome assembly GCA_037974755.1 of Cicer yamashitae. NCBI lineage: Eukaryota > Viridiplantae > Streptophyta > Magnoliopsida > Fabales > Fabaceae > Cicer > Cicer yamashitae. Next base: position 13,008,234 of record JBBPBQ010000008.1, on the reverse strand, counting down.
ATGTGATTTTGTGTCATTGGTTGAACATTTAGGTCATTTTCGTCCTCCCTAGGCTTATTCTAATCCAATTAGGGTTTTAACCAATCTTGTGCATCCAATATGTAATTTTGTGTCATTTTGTGTCATTGGTTGAACATTTAGGTCATTTTCGTCCTCCCTAGGCTTATTCTAATCCAATAAGGGTTTTTAACCAATCTTGTGCATCCAATATGTGATTTTGTGTCATTGGTTGAACATTTAGGTCATTTTCATCCTCGCTAGGCTTTTTCTAATCCAATTCGGGTTTTTAACCAATCTTGTGCATCCAATATGTGATTTTGTGTCATTGGTTGAACATTTAGGTCATTTTCGTCCTCCCTAGGCTTATCCTAATCCAATTAGGGTTTTTAACCAATCTAGTGCATCCAATATGTGATTTTGTACCATTGGATGCACATTTAGGTCATTTTCGTCCTCCCCAGCCTTATTCTAATCCAATTAGGGTTTTTAACCAATATTGTGCATCCAATATGTGATTTTGTGTCATTTTGGGTCATTGGTTGAACATTTAGGTCATTTTCGTCCTCCCTAGGCTTATTCTAATCCAATTAAGGTTTTTAACCAATCTTGTGCATCCAATATGTGATTTTGTGTCATTTTGTGTTTTTGGTTGAACATTTAGGTCATTTTCGTCCTCCCTAGGCTAATTCTAATCCAATTAACGTTTTTAACCAATCTTGTGCATCCAATGTGTGATTTTGTGTCATTGGTTGAACATTTAGGTCATTTTGGTACTCCCTAGTCTTATTTTAATCCAATTAGGGTTTTTAACCAATCTTGTGCAACCAATATGTGATTTTTTGTCATTGGTTGAACATTTAGGTCATTTTCGTCCTCCCTAGGCTTAATCTAATCCAATTAGGGTTTTAAACCAATCTTGTGCATCCAATATGTGATTTTGTGTCATTTTGTTGAACATTTAGGTCATTTTCGTCCTCCCTAGGCTTATTCTACTCCAATTAGGGTTTTTAACCAATCTTGTGCATCCAATATGTGATTTTGTGTCATTGGTTGAACATTTAGGTCAGTTTCGTCCTCCCTAGGCTTATTCTAATCCAATTAGGGTTTTAAACCAATCTTGTGCATCCAATATGTGATTTTGTGTCATTTTGTGTCATTGGTTGAACATTTAGGTCATTTTCGTCCTCCCTAGGCTTATTCTAATCCAATTAAGGTTTTTAACCAATCTTGTGCATTCAATGTGTGATTTGGTGTCATTTTGTGTCATTGGTTGAACATTTAGGTCATTTTCGTCCTCCCTAGGCTTATATTAATCCAATTAGGATTTTTAACCAATCTTGTGCATCCAATATGTGATTTTTTGTCATTGGTTGAACATTTAGGTCATTTTCGTCCTCCCTAGGTTTATTCTAATTCAATTAGGGTTTTTAACCACTCTTGTGCATCCAATATGTGATTTTGTGTCATTTTGTGTCATTGGTTGAAGATTTAGGTCATTTTCGTCCTCCCTAGGCTTATTCTAATCCAATTAGGGTTTTTAACCAATCTTGTGCATCCAATATGTGATTTTGTGTCATTGGTTGAACATTTAGGTCATTTTCGTCCTCCCTAGGCTTATTCTAATCCAATTAACGTTTTTAGCCAATCTTGTGCATCCAATGTGTGATTTTGTGTCATTGGTTGAACATTTAGGTCATTTTCGTACTCCCTAGTCTTATTTTAATCCAATCAGGGTTTTTAACCAATCTTGTGCATCCAATATGTGATTTTTTGTCATTGGTTGAACATTTAGGTCATTTTCGTCCTCCCCAGGGTTATTCTTATCCAATTAGGGTTTTTAACCATTCTTGTGCATCCAATATGTGATTTTGTGTCATTTTGTGTCATTGGTTGAACATTTAGGTCATTCTCGTCCTCCCTAGGCTCTTTTTAATCCAATTAGGGTTTTTAACCAATCTTGTGCATCCAATATGTGATTTTGTGTCAATGGTTGAACATTTAGGTCATTTTCGTCCTCCCTAGGCTTATTCTACTCCAATTCGGGTTTTTAACCAATCTTGTGCATCCAATATGTGATTTTGTGTCATTGGTTGAACATTTAGGTCAGTTTCGTCCTCCCTAGGCTTATTCTAATCCAATTAGGGTTTTAAACCTATCTTGTGCATCCAATATGTGATTTTGTGTCATTTTGTGTCATTGGTTGAACATTTAGGTCATTTTCGTCCTCCCTAGGCTTATTCTAATCCAATTAAGGTTTTTAACCAATCTTGTGCATTCAATGTGTGATTTTGTGTCATTTTGTGTCATTGCTTGAATATTTAGCTCATTTTCGTCCTCCCTAGGCTTATTTTAATCCAATTAAGATTTTTAACCAATCTTGTGCATCCAATATGTGATTTTGTGTCATTGGTTGAACATTTAGGTCATTTTCGTCCTCCCTAGGCTCTTTTTAATCCAATTAGGGTTTTTAACCAATCTTGTGCATCCAATATGTGATTTTGTGTCATTTTGTGTCATTGGTTGAACATTTAGGTCATTTTCGCCTTGCTAGGTTTATTCTAATCCAATTAGGGTTTTTAACCAATCTTGTGCATCCAATATGTGATTTTGTGTCATTGGTTGAACATTTAGGTCATTTTCGTCCTCCCTAGGCTTATTCTAATCCAATTAGGGTTTTTAACCAATCTTGTGCATCCAATATGTGATTTTGTGTCATTGGTTGAACATTTAGGTCATTTTCGTCCTCCCTAGGCTTATTCTAATCCAATTAGGGTTTTTAACCAATCTTGAGCATCCAATATGTGATTTTGTGTAATTTTGTGTCATTGGTTGAACATTTAGGTCATTTTCGTCCTCCCTAGGCTTATTCTAATCCAATTAGGGTTTTTAACCAATCTTGTGCATCCAATATGTGATTTTGTGTCCTTTTGTGTCATTGGTTGAATATTTATGTCATTTTCGTTCTCCCTAGGGTAATTCTAATCCAATTAGGGTTTTTAACCAATCTTGTGCATCCAACATGTGATTTTGTGTCAGTTTTTGTCATTGGTTGAACATTTATGTCATTTTCGTCCTCCCTAGGCTTATTCTAATCCAATTAGGGTTTTTAACCAATCTTGTGCATCCAATATGTGATTTTGTGTCATTTTGTGTCATTGGTTGAACATTTAGGTCATTTTCGTCCTCCCTAGGCTTATTCTAATCCAATTAGGGTTTTTAACCAATCTTGTGCATCCAATATGTGATTTTGTGTCATTGGTTGAACATTTAGGTCATTTTCGTCCTCCCTAGGCTTATTCTAATCCATTTAGGATTTTTAACCAATCTTGGGCATCCAATATGTGATTTTGTGTCATTTTGTGTCATTGGTTGAACATTTAGGTCATTTTCGTCCTCCCTATGCTTATTCTAATCCAATTAGGGTTTTTAACCAATCTTGTGCATCCAATATGTGATTTTGTGTCATTGGTTTAACATTTAGGTCATTTTCGTCCTCCCTAGGCTTATTCTAATCCAATTAGGGTTTTTAAACAATCTTGTGAATCCAATATGTGATTTTGTGTCATTTTGTGTCATTGGTTGAAAATTTAGGTCATTTTCGTCCTCCCTAGGCTTATTCTAATCTAATTAGGGTTTTTAACCACTAGTGCATCCAATATGTGATTTTGTGTCATTTTGTGTCATTAGTTGAACATTTAGGTCATTTTCGTCCTCCCTAGGCTTATTCTAATCCAATTAGGGTTTTTAACCAATCTTGTGCATCCAATATGTGATTTTGTGTCATTTAGGTTATTTTCGTCCTCCCTAGGCTTATTCTAATCCAAAAAGGGTTTTTAACCAATCTTGTGCATCCAATATATGATTTTGTGTCCTTGGTTGAACATTTAGGTCATTTTCATCCTCCCTAGGCTTATTCTAATCCAATTAGGGTTTTTAACCAATCTTGTGCATCCAATATGTGATTTTGTGACATTGGTTGAACATTGAGGTCATTTTCGTCCTCCCTAGGCTTATTCTAATCCAATTAGGGTTTTTAACCACTAGTGCATCCAATATGTGATTTTGTGTCATTTTGTGTCATTGGTTGAACATTTAGGTCATTTTCGTCCTCCCTAGGCTTATTCTAATCCAATTAGGGTTTTTAACCAATCTTGTGCATCCAATATGTGATTTTGTGTCATTGGTTGAACATTTAGGTCATTTTCGTCCTCCCTAGGCTTATTCTAATCCAATGAGGGTTTTTAACCAATCTTGTGCATCCAATATGTGATTTTGTGTCATTGGTTGAACATTTAGGTCATTTTCGTCCTCCCTAGGCTTATTCTAATCCAATTAGGGTTTTTAACCAATCTTGTGCATCCAATATGTGATTTTGTGTCATTGGTTGAACATTTAGGTCATTTTCGTCCTCCCTAGGCTTATTCTAATCCAATTAGGGTTGTTTAATCTATCTTTTGCATCCAATATGTGATTTTGTGTCATTGGTTGCACATTTAGGTCATTTTCATCCTCTCTAGGCTTATTCTAATCCAATTAGGGTTTTTAACCAATCTTGTGCATATAATAAGTGATTTTGTGTCATTGGTAATCCAATTAGGTCATTTTCGTCCTCGCTAGGCTTATTCTAATCCAATTAGGGTTTTTAACCAATCTTGTGCATCTAATATGTGATTTTGTGTCATTTTGTGTCATTGGTTGAAAATTTAGGTTATTTTCGTCCTCCCTAGGCTTATTCTAATCCAATTAGGGTTTTTAACCAATCTTGTGCATCCAATATGTGATTTTGTGTCATTGGTTGCACATTTAGGTCATTTTCGTCCTCCCTAGGCTTATTCTAATCCAATTAGGGTTTTTAACCAATCTTGTGCATCCAATATGTGATTTTGTGTCATTTGTTGCACATTTAGGTCATTTTCGTCCTCCCTAGGCTTATTCTAATCCAATTAGGGTTTTTAACCAATCTTGTGCATCCAATATGTGATTTTGTGTCATTGGTTGAACATTTAGGTCATTTTCGTCCTCCCTAGGCTTATTCTAATCCAATTAGGGTTTTTAACCAATCTTGTGCATCCAATATGTGATTTTGTGTCATTTTGTGTCATTGGCTAAACTTTTAGGTCATTTTCGTCCTCCTAGGCTTATTCTAATCCAATTAGGGTTTTTAACCAATCTTGTGCATCCAATATGTGATTTTGTGTCATTTTGTGTCATTGGTTGAACATTTAGGTCATTTTCGTCCTCCCTAGGCTTATTCTAATCCAATTAGGGTTTTTAACCAATCTTGTGCATCCAATATGTGATTTTCTGTCATTTGTGTCATTGGTTGAACATTTAGGTTATTTTCATCCTCCCTAGGCTTATTCTAATCCAATTAGGGTTTTTAACCAATCTTGTGCACCCAATATGTGATTTTGTGTCATTGGTTGAACATTTAGGTCATTTTCGTCCTCCCTAGGCTTATTCTAATCCAATTAGGGTTTTTAACCAATCTTGTGCATCCAATATGTGATTTTGTGTCATTGGTTGAACATTTAGGTCATTTTCGTCCTCCCTAGGCTTATTCTAATCCAATTTGGGTTTTTAGCCAATCTTGTGCATCCAATATGTGATTTTGTGTCATTGGTTGAACATTTAGGTCATTTTCGTCCTCCCTAGGCTTATTCTAATCCAATTAGGGTTTTTAACCAATCTTGTGCAACCAATATGTGATTTTGTGTCATTTTGTGTCATTGGTTGAGCATTTAGGTCATTTTCGTCCTCCCTAGGCTTATTCTAATCCAATTAGGGTTTTTAACCAATCTTGTGCATCCAATATGTGATTTTGTGTCATTGGTTGAACATTTAGGTCATTTTCGTCCTCCCTAGGCTTATCCTAATCCAATTAGGGTTTTTAACCAATCTAGTGCATCCAATATGTGATTTTGTACCATTGGATGAACATTTTGGTCATTTTCGTCCTCCCCAGCCTTATTCTAAACCAATTAGGGTTTTTAACCAATATTGTGCATCCAATATGTGATTTTGTGTCATTTTGGGTCATTGGTTGAACATTTAGGTCATTTTCGTCCTCCCTAGGCTTATTCTAATCCAATTAGGGTTTTTAACCAATCTTGTGCATCCAATATGTGATTTTGTGTCATTTTGTGTTTTTGGTTGAACATTTAGGTCATTTTCGTCCTCCCTAGGCTAATTCTAATCCAATTAACGTTTTTAACCAATCTTGTGCATCCAATGTGTGATTTTGTGTCATTGGTTGAACAATTAGGTCATTTTGGTACTCCCTAGTCTTATTTTAGGGTTTTTAACCAATCTTGTGCATCCAATATGTGATTTTTTGTCATTGGTTGAACATTTAGGTCATTTTCGTCCTCCCTAGGCTTATTCTAATCCAATTAGGGTTTTTAACCAATCTTGTGCATCCAATATGTGATTTTGTGTCATTTTGTGTTTTTGGTTGAACATTTAGGTCATTTTCGTCCTCCCTAGGCTTATTCTAATCCAATTAACGTTTTTAACCAATCTTGTGCATCCAATGTGTGATTTTGTGTCATTGGTTGAACATTTAGGTCATTTTCGTCCTCCCTAGGCTTATTCTAATTCAATTAGGGTTTTTAACCAATCTTGTGCATCCAATATGTGATTTTGTGTCATTTTGTGTCATTGGTTGAACATTTAGGTCATTTTCGTCCTCCCTAGGCTTATTCTAATCCAATTAAGGTTTTTAACCAATCTTGTGCATCCAATATGTGATTTTGTGTCATTGGTTGAACATTTAGGTCATTTTCGCCCTCCCTAGGCTTAATCTAATCCAATTAGGGTTTTTAACCAATCTTGTGCATCCAATATGTGATTTTATGTCATTGGTTGAACATTTAGGTCATTTTCGTCCTCCCTTGGGTTATTCTTATCCAATTAGGGTTTTTAACAAATCTTGTGCATCCAATATGTGATTTTGTGTCATTTTGTATCATTGGGTGAACATTTAGGTCATTTTCGTCCTCCCTAGGCTTATTCTAATCCAATTAGGGTTTTTAACCATCTTGTGCATCCAATATGTGATTTTGTGTCATTTTGTGTCATTGGTTGAACATTTAGGTCATTTTCGTCCTCCCTAGGCTTATTCTAATCCAATTAGGGTTTTTAACCAATCTTGTGCATCCAATATGTGATTTTGTGTCATTTTGTGTCATTGGTTGAACATTTAGGTCATTTTCGTCCTCCCTAGGCTTATTCTAATCCAATTAGGGTTTTTAACCAATCTTGTGCATCCAATATGTGATTTGGTGTCATTGGTTGAAAATTTAGGTCATTTTCGTCCTCCCTAGGCTTATTCTAATCCAATTAGCGTTTTTAACCAATCTTGTGCGTCCAATATGTGATTTTGTGTCATTGGTTGAACATTTAGGTCATTTTCGTCCTCCACAGGCTTATTCTAATCCAATTAGGGTTTTTAACCAATCTTGTGCATCCAATATGTGATTATGTGTTGTTTTGTGTCATTGGTTGAACATTTAGGTCATTTTCGTCCTCCCTAGGCTTATTCTAATCCAATTAGGGTTTTTAACCAATCTTGTGCATCCAATATGTGATTTTGTGTCATTTTGTGTCATTGGTTGAACATTTAGGTCATTTTCGTCCTCCCTAGGCTTATTCTAATCCAATTAGGGTTTTTAACCAATCTTGTGCATCCAATATGTGATTTTGTGTCATTTTGTGTCATTGGTTGAACATTTGGGTCATTTTCGTCCTCCCTCGGCTTATTCTAATCCAATTAGGGTTTTTAACCAATCTTGTGCATCCAATATGTGATTTTGTGTCATTTTGTGTCATTGGTTGAACATTTAGGTCATTTTCGTCCTCCCTAGGCTTATTCTAATCCAATTAGGGTTTTTAACCAATCTTGTGCATCCAATATGTGATTTTGTGTCATTATGTGTCATTGGTTGAACATTTAGGTCATTTTGGTCCTCCCTAGGCATATTCTAATCCAATTAGGGTTTTTAACCAATCTTGTGCATCCAATATGTGATTTTGTGTCATTTTGTGTCATTGGTTGAACATTTAGGTCATTTTCGTCCTCCCTAGGCTTATTCTAATCCAATTAGGGTTTTTAACCAATCTTGTGCATCCAATATGTGATTTTGTGTCATTGGTTGAACATTTAGTTCATTTTCGTCCTCCCTAGGCTTATTCTATTCCATTTAGGGTTTTTAACCAATCTTCTGCATCCAATATGTGATTTTGTGTCATTTTGTGTCATTGGTTCAACATTTAGGTCATTTTCGTCCTCCCTAGGGTTATTTTAATCCAATTAGGATTTTTAACCAATCTTGTGCATCCAATATGTGATTTTGTGTCATTTTGTGTCATTGGTTGAACATTTAGGTCATTTTCGTCCTCCCTAGGCTTATTCTAATCCAATTAGGGTTTTTAACCAATCTTGTGCATCCAATATGTGATTTTGTGTCATTTTGTGTCATTGGTTGAACATTTAGGTCATTTTCGTCCTCCCTAGGCTTATTCTAATCCAATTACGGTTTTTAACCAATCTTGTGCATCCAATATGTGATTTTGTGTCATTTTGTGTCATTGGTTGAAGATTTAGGTCATTTTCGTCCTCCCAAGGCTTATTCTAATCCAATTAGGGTTTTTAACTAATCTTGTGGATCTAATATGTGATTTTGTGTCATTTTGTGTCTTTGGTTGAACATTTAGGTCATTTTTGTCCTCCCTAGGCTAATTCTAATCCAATGAGGGTTTTTAACCAATCTTGTGCATCCAATATGTGATTTTGTGTCATTTTGTGTCATTGGTTGAACATTTAGGTCATTTTCGTCCTCCCTAGGCTTATTCTAATCCAATTAGGGTTTTTAACCAATCTTGTGCATCCAATATGTGATTTTGTGTCATTTTGTGTCATTGGTTGAACATTTAGGTCATTTTCGTCCTCCCTAGGCTTATTCTACTCCAATTAGGGTTTTTAACCAATCTTGTGCATCCAATATGTGATTTTGTGTCATTGGTTGAACATTTAGGTCATTTTCGTCCTCCCTAGGCTTATCCTAATCCAATTAGGGTTTTTAACCAATCTAGTGCATCCAATATGTGATTTTGTGTCATTTTGGGTCATTGGTTGAACATTTAGGTCATTTTCGTCCTCCCTAGGCTTATTCTAATCCAATTAGGGTTTTTAACCAATCTTGTGCATCCAATATGTGATTTTGTGTCATTTTGTGTTTTTGGTTGAACATTTAGGTCACTTTCGTCCTCCCTAGGCTAATTGTAATCCAATTAACGTTTTTAACCAATCTTGTGCATCCAATGTGTGATTTTGTGTCATTGGTTGAACATTTAGGTCATTTTGGTACTCCCTAGTCTTATTTTAGGGTTTTTAACCAATCTTGTGCATCGAATATGTGATTTTTTGTCATTGGTTGAACATTTAGGTCATTTTCGTCCTCCCTAGGCTTATTCTAATCCAATTAGGGTTTTAAACCAATCTTGTGCATCTAATATGTGATTTTGTGTCATTTGTTGAACATTTAGGTCATTTTCGTCCTCCCTAGGCTTATTCTAATCCAATTAAGGTTTTTAACCAATCTTGTGCATTCAATGTGTGATTTTGTGTCATTTTGTGTCATTGGTTGAACATTTAGGTCATTTTCGTCCTCCCTAGGCTTATTTTAATCCAATTAGGGTTTTTAACCAATCTTGTGCATCCAATATGTGATTTTTTGTCATTGGTTGAACATTTAGGTCATTTTCGTCCTCCCTTGGCTTATTTTAATCCAATTAGGGTTTTTAACCAATCTTGTGCATCCAATATGTGATTTTGTGTCATTTTGTGTCATTGGTTGAACATTTAGGTCATTTTCGTCCTCCCTAGGCTTATTCTAATCCAATTAGGGTTCTTAACCAATCTTGTGCATCCAATATGGGATTTTGTGTCATTTTGTGTCATTGGTTGAACATTTAGGTCATTTTCGTCCTCCCTAGGTTTATTCTAATCCAATAAGGATTTTCAACCAATCTTGTGCATCCAATATATGATTCTGTGTCATTGGTTGAACATTTAAGTCATTTTCATCCTCCCTAGGCTTATTCTAATCCAATTAGGGTTTTTAACCAATCTTGTCCATCCAATATGTGATTTTGTGACATTGGTTGAACATTTAGGTCATTTTTGTCCTCCCTAGGCTTATCCTAATCCAATTAGGGTTTTTAACCAATCTAGTGCATCCAATATGTGATTTTGTGTCATTTTGGGTCATTGGTTGAACATTTAGGTCATTTTCGTCCTCCCTAGGCTTATTCTAATCCAATTAGGGTTTTTAACCAATCTTGTGCATCCAATATGTGATTTTGTGTCATTTTGTGTCATTGGTTGAAAATTTAGGTCATTTTCGTCGTCCCTAGGCTTATTCTAATCCAATTAGGGTTTTTAACCAATCTTGTGCATCCAATATGTGATTTTGTGTCATTGGTTGAACATTTAGGTCATTTTCGTCCTCCCTCGGCTTATTCTAATCCAATTAGGGTTTTTAACCAATCTTGTGCATCCAATATGTGATTTTGTGTCATTGGTTGAACATTTAGGTCATTTTCGTCCTCGCTAGGCTTTTTCTAATCCAATTCGGGTTTTTAACCAATCTTGTGCATCCAATATGTGATTTTGTGTCATTGGTTGAACATTTAGGTCATTTTCGTCTTCCCTAGGCTTATCCTAATCCAATAAGGGTTTTTAACCAATCTTGTGCATCCAATATGTGATTTTGTGTCATTTTGTGTCATTGGTTGAACATTTAGGTCATTTTCGTCCTCCCTAAGCTTATTCTAATCCAATTAGGGTTTTTAACCAATCTTGTGCATCCAATATGTGATTTTGTGTCATTGGTTGAACATTTAGGTCATTTTCGTCCTCCCTAGGCTTATTTTAATCCAATTAGGGTTTTTAACCAATCTTGTGCATCCAATATGTGATTTTTTGTCATTGGTTGAACATTTAGGTCATTTTCGTCCTCCCTAGGTTTATTCTAATTCAATTAGGGTTTTTAACCACTCTTGTGCATCCAATATGTGATTTTGTGTCATTTTGTGTCATTGGTTGAACATTTAGGTCATTTTCGTCCTCCCTAGGCTTATTCTAATCCAATTAGGGTTTTTAACCAATCTTGTGCATCCAATATGTGATTTTGTGTCATTTTATGTCATTGGTATAACATTTAGGTCATTATCGTCCTCCCTAGGCCTATTCTAATCCAATTAGGGTTTTTAACCAATCTTGTGCATCCAATATGTGATTTTGTGTCATTTTGTGTCATTGGTTGAACATTTAGGTCATTTTCGTCCTCCCTAGGCTTATTCTAATCCAATTAGGGTTTTTAACCAATCTTGTGCATCCAATATGTGATTTTGTGTCATTTTGTGTCATTGGTTGAACATTTAGGTCATCTTCGTCCACCCTAGGCTTATTCCAATCCAATTAGGGTTTTTAACCAATCTTGTGCATCCAATATGTGATTTTGTGTCATTTTGTGTCATTGGTTGAACATTTAGGTCATTTTCGTCCTCCCTAGGCTTATTTTAATCCAATTAGGGTTTTTAACCAATCTTGTGCATCCAATATGTGATTTTTTGTCATTGGTTGAACATTTAGGTCATTTTCGTCCTCGCTTCGCTTATTCTAATCCAATTAGGGTTTTTAACCAATCTTGTGCATCCAATATGTGATTTTGTGTCATTGGTTGAACATTTAGGTCATTTTCGTCCTCCCTAGGCTTATTCTAATCCAATTAGGGTTTTTAACCAATCTTGTGCATCCAATATGTGATTTTGTGTCATTGGTTGAACACTTAGGTCATTTTCGTCCTCCCTAGGCTTATTCTAATCCAATTAGGGTTTTAAACCAATCTTGTGCATCCAATATGTGATTTTGTTTCATTTTGTGTCGTTGGTTGAACATATAGATCATTTTCGTCCTCCATAGGCTTATTCTAATCCAATTAGGGTTTTTAACCAATCTTGTGCATCCAATATGTGATTTTCTGTCATTTTGTGTCATTGGTTGAACATTTAGGTCATTTTCGTCCTCCCTAGGCTTATTCTAATCCAATTAGGGTTTTTAACCAATCTTGTGCATCCAATATGTGATTTTGTGTCATTGGTTGAACATTTAGGTCATTTTCGTCCTCCCTAGGCTGATTCTAATCCGATTAGGGTTTTTAACCAATTTTGTGCATCCAATATGTCATTTTGTGTCATTGGTTGAACATTTAGGTCATTTTCGTCCTCCCTAGGCTTATTCTAATCCGATTAGGGTTTTTAACCAATCTTGTGCATCCAATATGTGATTTTGTGTCATTGGTTGAACATTTAGGTCATTTTCGTCCTCCCTAGGCTTATTCTAATCCAGTTAGGGTTTTTAATTAATCTTGTGCATCCAATATGTGATTTTGTGTCATTGGTTGAACATTTAGGTCATTTTCGTCCTCCCTAGGCTTATTCTAATCCAATTAGGGTTTTTAACCAATCTTGTGCATCCAATATGTGATTTTGTGTCATTTTGTGTCATTGGTTGAACATTTAGGTCATTTTCGTCCTCCATAGGCTTATTCTAATCCAATTAGGGTTTTTAACCAATCTTGTGCATCCAATATGTAATTTTGTGTCATTGGTTGAACATTTAGATCATTTTCTTCCTCCCTAGGCTTATTCTAATCCAATTAGGGTTTTTAACCAATCTTGTGCATCCAATATGTGATTTTGTGTCATTTTGTGTCATTGGTTGAACATTTAGGTCATTTTCGTCCTCCCTAGGCTTATTCTACTCCAATTAGGGTTTTTAACCAATCTTGTGCATCCAATATGTGATTTTGTGTCATTGGTTGAACATTTAGGTCATTTTCGTCCTCCCTAGGCTTATCCTAATCCAATTAGGGTTTTTAACCAATCTAGTGCATCCAATATGTGATTTTGTGTCATTTTGGGTCATTGGTTGAACATTTAGGTCATTTTCGTCCTCCCTAGGCTTATTCTAATCCAATTAGGGTTTTTAACCAATCTTGTGCATCCAATATGTGATTTTGTGTCATTTTGTGTTTTTGGTTGAACATTTAGGTCATTTTCGTCCTCCCTAGGCTAATTCTAATCCAATTAACGT
>JBBPBQ010000008.1:12953659-12994786 GCA_037974755.1 Cicer yamashitae | reverse complement strand
ATTTGGGTCATTTTCGTCCTCCTTAGGCTTATTCTAATTCAATTAGGGTTTTTAACCATTCTTGTGCATCCAATATGTGATTTTGTGTCATTGGTTGAACATTTAGGTCAGTTTCGTCCTCCCTAGGCTTATTCTAATCCAATTAGGGTTTTAAACCAATCTTGTGCATCCAATATGTCATTTTGTGTCATTTTGTGTCATTGGTTGAACATTTAGGTGATTTTCGTCCTCCCTAAGCTTATTCTAATCCAATTAGGGTTTTTAACCAATCTTGTGCATCCAATATGTGATTTTGTGTCATTGGTTGAACATTTAGGTCATTTTCATCCTCGCTAGGCTTTTTCTAATCCAATTCGGGTTTTTAACCAATCTTGTGCATCCAATATGTGATTTTGTGTCATTGGTTGAACATTTAGGTCATTTTCGTCCTCCCTATGCTTATCCTAATCCAATTAGGGTTTTTAACCAATCTAGTGTATCCAATATGTGATTTTGTACCATTGGATGAACATTTAGGTCATTTTCGTCCTCCCCAGCCTTATTCTAATCCAATTAGGGTTTTTAACCAATATTGTGCATCCAATATGTGATTTTGTGTCATTTTGGGTCATTGGTTGAACATTTAGGTCATTTTCGTCCTCCCTAGGCTTATTCTAATCCAATTAGGGTTTTTAACCAATCTTGTGCATCCAATATGTGATTTTGTGTCATTTTGTGTTTTTGGTTGAACATTTAGGTCATTTTCGTCCTCCCTAGGCTAATTCTAATCCAATTAACGTCTTTAACCAATCTTGTGCATCCAATGTGTGATTTTGTGTCATTGGTTGAACAATTAGGTCATTTTGGTACTCCCTAGTCTTATTTTAGGGTTTTTAACCAATCTTGTGCATCCAATATGTGATTTTTTGTCATTGGTTGAACATTTAGGTCATTTTCGTCCTCCCTAGGCTTATTCTAATCCAATTAGGGTTTTAAACCAATCTTGTGCATCCAATATGTGATTTTGTGTCATTTTGTTGAACATTTAGGTCATTTTCGTCCTCCCTAGGCTTATTCTACTCCAATTAGGGTTTTTAACCAATCTTGTGCATCCAATATGTGATTTTGTGTCATTGGTTGAACATTTAGGTCAGTTTCGTCCTCCCTAGGCTTATTCTAATCCAATTAGGGTTTTTAACCAATCTTGTGCATCCAATATGTGATTTTGTGTCATTGGTTGAACATTTAGGTCATTTTCGTCCTCCCTAGGCTTATTCTAATCTAATTAGGGTTTTTAACCAATCTTGTGCATCCAATATGTGATTTTGTGTTATTTTGTGTGATTGGTTGAACATTTAGGTCATTTTCGTCCTCCCTAGGCTTATTCTAATCCGATTAGGGTTTTTAACCAATCTTGTGCATCCAATATGTGATTTTGTGTCATTGGTTGAACATTTAGGTCATTTTCGTCCTCCCTAGGCTTATTCTAATCCAATTAGGGTTTTTAACCAATCTTGTGCATCCAATATGTGATTTTGTGTCATTGGTTGAACATTTAAGTCATTTTCGTCCTTCCTAGGCTTATTCTAATCCAATTAGGGTTTTTAACCAATCTTGAGCATCCAATATGTGATTTTGTGTCATTTTGTGTCATTGGTTGAACATTTAGGTCATTTTCGTCCTCCCTAGGCTTATTCTAATCCAATTAGGGTTTTTAACCAATCTTGTGCATCCAATATGTGAATTTGTGTCATTTTGTGTCATTGGTTGAACATTTAGGTCATTTTCGTCCTCCCTAGGCTTATTCTAATCCAATTAGGGTTTTTAACCATTCTTGTGCATCCAATATGTGATTTTGTGTCATTTTGTGTCATTGGTTGAACATTTAGTTCATTTTCGTCCTCCCTAGGCTTATTCTAATCCAATTAGGGTTTTTAACCAATCTTGTGCATCCAATATGTGATTTTCTGTCATTTTGTGTCATTGGTTGAACATTTAGGTCATTTTCGTCCTCCCTAGGCTTATTCTATTCCAATTAGGGTTTTTAACCAATCTTGTGCATCCAATATGTGATTTTGTGTCATTGGTTGAACATTTAGGTCATTTTCGTCCTCCCTAGGCTTATTTTAATCCAATTAGGGTTTTTAACCAATCTTGTGCATCCAATATGTGATTTTTTGTCATTGGTTGAACATTTAGGTCATTTTCGTCCTCCCTAGGTTTATTCTAATTCAATTAGGGTTTTTAACCACTCTTGTGCATCCAATATGTGATTTTGTGTCATTTTGTGTCATTGGTTGAACATTTAGGTCATTTTCGTCCTCCCTAGGCTTATTCTAATCCAATTAGGGTTTTTAACCAATCTTGTGCATCCAATATGTGATTTTGTGTCATTGGTTGAACATTTAGGTCATTTTCGTCCTCCCTAGGCTTATTCTAATCCAATGAGGGTTTTTAACCAATCTTGTGCATCCAATATGTGATTTTGTGTCATTGGTTGAACATTTAGGTCATTTTCGTCCTCCCTAGGCTTATTCTAATCCAATTAGGGTTTTTAACCAATCTTGTGCATCCAATATGTGATTTTGTGTCATTGGTTGAACATTTAGGTCATTTTCGTCCTCCCTAGGCTTATTCTAATCCAATTAGTGTTGTTAACCAATCTTGTGCAACCAATATGTGATTTTATGTCATTTTGTGTCATTGGTTGAACATTTAGGTCATTTTCGTCCTCCCTTGGCTTATTCTAATCCAATTTGGGTTTTTAACCAATCTTGTGCATCCAGTATGTGATTTTGTGTCATTGGTTGAACATTTAGGTCATTTTCGTCCTCCCTAGGCTTATTCTAATCCAATTAGGGATTTTAACCAATCTTGTGCATCCAATATGTGATTTTGTGTCATTTTGTGTCATTGGTTGAACATTTAGGTCATTTTCGTCCTCCCCAGGCTTATTCTAATCCAATTAGGGTTTTTAACCAATCTTGTGCATCCAATATGTGATTTTGTGTCATTATGTGTCATTGGTTGAACATTTAGGTCATTTTCGTCCTCCCTAGGGTTATTCTAATCCAATTAGGATTTTTAACCAATCTTGTGCATCCAATAAGTGATTTTGTGTCATTGGTTGAACATTTAGGTCATTTTCGTCCTCCCTAGGCTTATTCTAATCCAATTAGGGTTTTAAACCAATCTTGTGCATCCAATATGTGATTTTGTGTCATTTTGTGTCATTGGTTGAACATTTAGGTCATTTTCGTCCTCCCTAGGCTTATTCTAGACAATTAGGGTTTTTAACCAATCTTGTGCATCCAATATGTGATTATGTGTCATTTTGTGTCATTGGTTGAACATTTAGGTCATTTTCGTCCTCCTTAAGCTTCTTCTAATGCAATTAGGGTTTTTAACCAATCTTGTGCATCTAATATGTGATTTTGTGTCATTGTTTGAACATTTAGGTCATTTTCGTCCTCCCTAGGCTCTTTTTAATCCAATTAGGGTATTTAACCAATCTTGTGCATCCAATATGTGATTTTGTGTCATTGGTTGAACATTTAGGTCATTTTCGTCCTCCCTAGGCTTATTCTAATCCAATTAGGGTTTTAAGCAATCTTGTGCATCCAATATGTCATTTTGTGTCATTGGTTGAACATTTAGGTCATTTTCGTCCTCCCTAGGCTTATTCTAATCCAATTAGGGTTTTTAACCAATCTTGTGCATCCAATATGTGATTTTGTGTCATTGGTTGAACATTTAGGTCATTTTCATCCTCGCTAGGCTTTTTCTAATCCAATTCGGGTTTTTAACCAATCTTGTGCATCCAATATGTGATTTTGTGTCATTGGTTGAACATTTAGGTCATTTTCGTCCTCCCTAGGCTTATCCTAATCCAATTAGGGTTTTTAACCAATCTAGTGCATCCAATATGTGATTTTGTGTCATTTTGGGTCATTGGTTGAACATTTAGGTCATTTTCGTCCTCCCTAGGCTTATTCTAATCCAATTAGGGTTTTTAACCAATCTTGTGCATCCAATATGTGATTTTGTGTCATTTTGTGTTTTTGGTTGAACATTTAGGTCATTTTCGTCCTCCCTAGGCTAATTCTAATCCAATTAACGTTTTTAACCAATCTTGTGCATCCAATGTGTGATTTTGTGTCATTGGTTGAACATTTAGGTCATTTTGGTACTCCCTAGTCTTAATTTAGGGTTTTTAACCAATCTTGTGCATCCAATATGTGATTTTTTGTCATTGGTTGAACATTTAGGTCATTTTCGTCCTCCCTAGGCTTATTCTAATCCAATTAGGGTTTTAAACCAATCTTGTGCATCCAATATGTGATTTTGTGTCATTTTGTTGAACATTTAGGTCATTTTCGTCCTCCCTAGGCTTATTCTACTCCAATTAGGGTTTTTAACCAATCTTGTGCATCCAATATGTGATTTTGTGTCATTGGTTGAACATTTAGGTCAGTTTCGTCCTCCCTAGGCTTATTCTAATCCAATTAGGGTTTTTAACCAATCTTGTGCATCCAATATGTGATTTTGTGTCATTGGTTGAACATTTAGGTCATTTTCGTCCTCCCTAGGCTTATTCTAATCCAATTAGGGTTTTAAACCAATCTTGTGCATCCAATATGTGATTTTGTGTCATTTTTTGTCATTGGTTGAACATTTAGGTCATTTTCGTCCTCCCTAGGCTTATTCTAATCCAATTAGGGTCTTAAACCAATCTTGTGCATCCAATATGTGATTTTGTGTCATTTTGTGTCATTGGTTGAACATTTAGGTCATTTTCGTCCTCCCTAGGCTTATTCTAATCCAATTAGGGTTTTTAACCAATCTTGTGTATCCAATATGTGGTTTTGTGTCATTGGTTGAACATTTAGGTCATTTTCATCCTCCCTAGGCTTATTCTAATCCAATTAGGGTTTTTAACATATCTTGTGCATCCAATATGTGATTTTGTGTCATTTTTGTCATTGGTTGAACATTTAGGTCATTTCCGTCCTCCCTAGGCTTATTCTAATCCAATTAGGGTTTTTAACCAATCTTGTGCATCCAATATGTGATTTTGTGTCATTTTGTGTCATTGGTTGAACATATAGGTCATTTTCGTCCTCCCTAGGCTTATTCGAATCCAATTAGGGTTTTTAACCATTCTTGTGCATCCAATATGTGATTTTGTGTCATTTTGTGTCATTGGTTGAACATTTAGGTCATTTTCGTCCTCCCTAAGCTTATTCTAATCCAATTAGTTTTTTTAACCAATCTTGTGCATCCAATATGTGATTTTGTGTCATTTTGTGTCATTGGTTGAACATTTAGGTCATTTTCGTCCTCCCTAGGCTTATTCTAATCCAATTAGGGTTTTTAACCAATCTTGTGCATCCAATATGTGATTTTGTGTCATTTTGTGTCATTGGTTGAACATTTAGGTCATTATCGTACTCCCTAGGCTTATTCTAATCCAGTTAAGGTTTTTAACCAATCTTGTGCATCCAATATGTGATTTTGTGTCATTTTGTGTCATTGGTTGAACATTTAGGTCATTTTCGTCCTCCCTAGGCTTATTCTAATCCAATTAGGGTTTTTAACCAATCTTGTGAATCCAATATGTGATTTTTTGTCATTGGTTGAACATTTCGGTCATTTTCGTCCTCCCTAGGCTTATTCTAATCCAATTAGGGTTTTTAACCAATCTTGTGCATCCAATATGTGATTTTGTGTCATTGGTTGAACATTTAGGTCATTTTCGTCCTCCCTAGGCTTATTCTAATTCAATTAGGGTTTTAAACCAATCTTGTGCATCCAATATGTGATTTTGTGTCATTTTGTGTCATTGGTTGAACATTTAGGTCATTTTCGTCCTCCCTAGGCTTATTCTAATCCAATTAGGGTTTTAAACCAATCTTGTGCATCCAATATGTGATTTTGTGTCATTTTGTGTCATTTGTTGAACATTTAGGTCATTTTCGTCCTCCCTAGGCTTATTCTAATCCAATTAAGGTTTTTAACCAATCTTGTGCATTCAATGTGTGATTTTGTGTCATTTTGTGTCATTGGTTGAACATTTAGGTCATTTTCGTCCTCCATAGGCTTATTTTAATCCAATTAGGGTTTTTAACCAATCTTGTGCATCCAATATGTGATTTTTTGTCATTGGTTGAACATTTAGGTCATTTTCGTCCTCCCTAGGTTTATTCTAATTCAATTAGGGTTTTTAACCAATCTTGTGCATCCAATATGTGATTTTGTGTCATTGGTTGAACATTTAGGTCATTTTGGTACTCCCTAGTCTTATTTTAGGGTTTTTAACCAATCTTGTGCATCCAATATGTGATTTTTTGTCATTGGTTGAACATTTAGGTCATTTTCGTCCTCCCTAGGCTTATTCTAATCCAATTAGGGTTTTAAACCAATCTTGTGCATCCAATATGTGATTTTGTGTCATTTTGTTGAACATTTAGGTCATTTTTGTCCTCCCTAGGCTTATTCTACTCCAATTAGGGTTTTTAACCAATCTTGTGCATCCAATATGTGATTTTGTGTCATTGGTTGAACATTTAGGTCATTTTCGTCCTCCCTAGGCTTATTCTAATCCAATTAGGGTTTTAAACCAATCTTGTGCATCCAATATGTGATTTTGGGTCATTTTGTGTCATTGGTTGAACATTTAGGTAATTTTCGTCCTCCCTAGGCTTATTCTAATCCAATTAGGGTTTTTAACCAATCTTGTGCATCCAATATGTGATTTTGTGTCATTATGTGTCATTGGTTGAACATTTAGGTCATTTTCGTCCTCCCTAGGGTTATTCTAATCCAATTAGGATTTTTAACCAATCTTGTGCATCCAATAAGTGATTTTGTGTCATTGGTTGAACATTTAGGTCATTTTCGTCCTCCCTAGGCTTATTCTAATCCAATTAGGGTTTTAAACCAATCTTGTGCATCCAATATGTGATTTTGTGTCATTTTGTGTCATTGGTTGAACATTTAGGTCATTTTCGTCCTCCCTAGGCTTATTCTAGACAATTAGGGTTTTTAACCAATCTTGTGCATCCAATATGTGATTATGTGTCATTTTGTGTCATTGGTTGAACATTTAGGTCATTTTCGTCCTCCTTAAGCTTCTTCTAATGCAATTAGGGTTTTTAACCAATCTTGTGCATCTAATATGTGATTTTGTGTCATTGTTTGAACATTTAGGTCATTTTCGTCCTCCCTAGGCTCTTTTTAATCCAATTAGGGTTTTTAACCAATCTTGTGCATCCAATATGTGATTTTGTGTCATTGGTTGAACATTTAGGTCATTTTCGTCCTCCCTAGGCTTATTCTAATGCAATTAGGGTTTTAGGCAATCTTGTGCATCCAATATGTCATTTTTTGTAATTGGTTGAACATTTAGGTCATTTTCGTCCTCCCTAGGCTTATTCTAATCCAATTAGGGTTTTTAACCAATCTTGTGCATCCAATATGTGATTTTGTGTCATTGGTTGAACATTTAGGTCATTTTCATACTCGCTAGGCTTTTTCTAATCCAATTCGGGTTTTTAACCAATCTTGTGCATCCAATATGTGATTTTGTGTCATTGGTTGAACAGTTAGGTCATTTTCGTCCTCCATAGGCTTATCCTAATCCAATTAGGGTTTTTAACCAATCTAGTGCATCCAATATGTGATTTTGTACCATTGGATGAACATTTAGGTCATTTTCGTCCTCCCCAGCCTTATTCTAATCCAATTAGGGTTTTTAACCAATATTGTGCATCCAATATGTGATTTTGTGTCATTTTGGGTCATTGGTTGAACATTTAGGTCATTTTCGTCCTCCCTAGGCTTATTCTAATCCAATTAGGGTTTTTAACCAATCTTGTGCATCCAATATGTGATTTTGTGTCATTTTGTGTTTTTGGTTGAACATTTAGGTCATTTTCGTCCTCCCTAGGCTAATTCTAATCCAATTAACGTTTTTAACCAATCTTGTGCATCCAATGTGTGATTTTGTGTCATTGGTTGAACATTTAGGTCATTTTGGTACTCCCTAGTCTTAATTTAGGGTTTTTAACCAATCTTGTGCATCCAATATGTGATTTTTTGTCATTGGTTGAACATTTAGGTCATTTTCGTCCTCCCTAGGCTTATTCTAATCCAATTAGGGTTTTAAACCAATCTTGTGCATCCAATATGTGATTTTGTGTCATTTTGTTGAACATTTAGGTCATTTTCGTCCTCCCTAGGCTTATTCTACTCCAATTAGGGTTTTTAACCAATCTTGTGCATCCAATATGTGATTTTGTGTCATTGGTTGAACATTTAGGTCAGTTTCGTCCTCCCTAGGCTTATTCTAATCCAATTAGGGTTTTTAACCAATCTTGTGCATCCAATATGTGATTTTGTGTCATTTTGTGTCATTGGTTGAACATTTAGGTCATTTTCGTCCTCCCTAGGCTTATTCGAATACAATTACGATTTTTAACCAATCTTGTGCATCCAATATGTGATTTTGTGTCATTGGTTGAACATTTAGGTCATTTTCGTCCTCCCTAGGCTTATTCTAATCCAATTAGGGTTTTTAACCAATCTTGTGCATCCAATATGTGATTTTGTGTCATTGGTTGAACATTTAAGTCATTTTCGTCCTTCCTAGGCTTATTCTAATCCAATTAGGGTTTTTAACCAATCTTGAGCATCCAATATGTGATTTTGTGTCATTTTGTGTCATTGGTTGAACATTTAGGTCATTTTCGTCCTCCCTAGGCTTATTCTAATCCAATTAGGGTTTTTAACCAATCTTGTGCATCCAATATGTGATTTAGTGTCATTGGTTGAACATTTAGGTCATTTTCGTCCTCCCTAGGCTTATTCTAATCCAATTAGGGTTTTTAACCAATCTTGTGCATCCAATATGTGATTTTGTGTCATTGGTTGAACATTTAAGTCATTTTCGTCCTCCGTAGGCTTATTCTAATCCAATCAGCGTTTTTAACCAATCTTTTGCATCTAATATGTGATTTTGTGTCATTGGTTGAACATTTAGGTCATTTGCGTCCTCCTTAGGCTTATTCTAATCCAATTAGGGTTTTTAACCAATCTTGTGCATCCAATATGTGATTTTGTGTCATTGGTTGAACATTTAGGTCATTTTCGTCCTCCCTAGGCTTATTCTAATCCAATTAGGGTGTTTAACCAATCTTGTGTATCCACTATGGGATTTTGTGTCATTGGTTGCACATTTAGGTCATTTTCGTGCTCTCTAGGCTTATTCTAATCCAATTAGGGTTTTTAACCAATCTTGTGCATATAATAAGTGATTTTGTGTCATTGGTAATCCAATTAGGTCATTTTCGTCCTCCATAGGCTTATTCTAATCCAATTAGGGTTTTTAACCAATCTTGTGCATCCAATATGTGATTTTGTGTCATTGGTTGAACATTTAGGTCATTTTCGTCCTCCCTTCGCTTATTCTAATCCAATTAGGGTTTTTAACCAATCTTGTGCATCCAATATGGGATTTTGTGTCATTGGTTGCACATTTAGGTCATTTTCGTGCTCCCTAGGCTTATTCTAATCCAATTAGGGTTTTTAACCAATCTTGTGCATATAATAAGTGATTTTGTGTCATTGGTATTCCAATTAGGTCATTTTCGTCCTCGCTAGGCTTCTTCTAATCCAATTAGGGTTTTTAACCAATCTTGTGCATCCAATATGTGATTTTGTGTCATTGGTTGCACATTTAGGTCATTTTCGTCCTCCCTAGGCTTATTCTAATCCAATTAGGGTTTTTAACCAATCTTGTGCATCCAATATGTGATTTTGTGTCATTGGTTGCACATTTAGGTCATTTTAGTGCTCCCTAGGCTTATTCTAATCCAATTAGGGTTTTTAACCAATCTTGTGCATATAATAAGTGATTTTGTGTCATTGGTAATCCAATTAGGTCATTTTCGTCCTCGCTAGGCTTATTCTAATCCAATTAGGGTTTTTAACCAATCTTGTGCATCCAATATGTGATTTTGTGTCATTTTGTGTCATTGGTTGAACATTTTGGTCATTTTTGTCCTCCCTAGGCTTATTCTAATCCAATTAGGGTTTTTAACCAATCTTGTGCATCCAATATGTGATTTTGTGTCATTGGTTGAACATTTAGGTCATTTTCGTCCTCCCTAGGCTTATTCTCATCCAATTAGGGTTTTAAACCAATCTTGTGCATCCAATATGTGATTTTGTGTCATTTTGTGTCATTGGTTGAACATTTAGGTCATTTTCGTCCTCCCTAGGCTTATTCTAATCCAATTAGGGTTTTTAACCAATCTTGTGCATCCAATATGTGATTTTGTGTCATTTTGTGTCATTGGTTGAACATTTAGGTCATTATCGTACTCCCTAGGCTTATTCTAATCCAGTTAAGGTTTTTAACCAATCTTGTGCATCCAATATGTGATTTTGTGTCATTTTGTGTCATTGGTTGAACATTTAGGTCATTTTCGTCCTCCCTAGGCTTATTCTAATCCAATTAGGGTTTTTAACCAATCTTGTGCATCCAATATGTGATTTTGTGTCATTTTGTGTCATTGGTTGAACATTTAGGTCAGTTTAGTCCTCCCTAGGCTTATTCTAATCCAATTAGGTTTTTAACCAATCTTGTGCATCCAATATGTGATTTTGTGTCATTGGTTGAACATTTAGGTCATTTTCGTCCTCCCTAGGCTTATTCTAATCCAATTAGAGTTTTTAACCAATCTTGTGCGTCCAATATGTGATTTTGCGTCATTTTGTGTCATTAGTTGAACATTTAGGTCATTTTCGTCCTCCCTAGGCTTATTCTAATCCAATTAGGGTTTTTAACCAATCTTGTGCATCCAATATGTGATTTTGTGTCATTTTGTGTCATTGGTTGAACATTTAGGTCATTTTCATCCTCCATAGGCTTATTCTAATCCAATTAGGGTTTTTAACCAATCTTGTGCATCCAATATGTGATTTTGTGTCATTTTGTGTCATCGGTTGAACATTTAGGTCATTTTCGTCCTCCCTAGGCTTATTCTAATCCAATTAGGGTTTTTAACCAATCTTGTGCATCCAATATGTGATTTTGTGTCATTTTGTGTCGTTGGTTGAACATATAGTTCATTTTCGTCCTCCATAGGCTTATTCTAATCCAATTAGGGTTTTTAACCAATCTTGTGCATCCAATATGTGATTTTGTGTCATTGGTTGAACATTTAGGTCATTTTCGTCCTCCCTAGGCTTTTTTTAATCCAATTAGGGTTTTTAACCAATCTTGTGCATCCAATATGTGATTTTGTGTCATTTTGTGTCATTGGTTGAACATTTAGGTCATTTTCGTCCTCCCTAGGCTTATTCTAATCCAATTAGGGTTTTTAACCAATCTTGTGCTTCCAATATGTGATTTTGTGTCATCGGTTGAACATTTAGGTCATTTTCGTCCTCCCTAGCCTTATTCTAATCCAATTAGGGTTTTTAACCAATCTTGTGCATCCAATATGTGATTTTGTGTCATTGGTTGAACATTTAGGTCATTTTCGTCCTCCCTAGGCTTATTTTAATCCAATTAGGGTTTTTAACCAATCTTGTGCATCCAATATGTGATTTTTTGTCATTGGTTGAACATTTAGGTCATTTTCGTCCTCCCTAGGTTTATTCTAATTCAATTAGGGTTTTTAACCAATCTTGTGCATCCAATATGTGATTTTGTGTCATTGGTTGAACATTTAGGTCATTTTGGTACTCCCTAGTCTTATTTTAGGGTTTTTAACCAATCTTGTGCATCCAATATGTGATTTTTTGTCATTGGTTGAACATTTAGGTCATTTTCGTCCTCCCTAGGCTTATTCTAATCCAATTAGGGTTTTAAACCAATCTTGTGCATCCAATATGTGATTTTGTGTCATTTTGTTGAACATTTAGGTCATTTTTGTCCTCCCTAGGCTTATTCTACTCCAATTAGGGTTTTTAACCAATCTTGTGCATCCAATATGTGATTTTGTGTCATTGGTTGAACATTTAGGTCATTTTCGTCCTCCCTAGGCTTATTCTAATCCAATTAGGGTTTTAAACCAATCTTGTGCATCCAATATGTGATTTTGTGTCATTTTGTGTCATTTGTTGAACATTTAGGTCATTTTCGTCCTCCCTAGGCTTATTCTAATCCAATTAAGGTTTTTAACCAATCTTGTGCATTCAATGTGTGATTTTGTGTCATTTTGTGTCATTGGTTGAACATTTAGGTCATTTTCGTCCTCCATAGGCTTATTTTAATCCAATTAGGGTTTTTAACCAATCTTGTGCATCCAATATGTGATTTTTTGTCATTGGTTGAACATTTAGGTCATTTTCGTCCTCCCTAGGTTTATTCTTATTCAATTAGGGTTTTTAACCACTCTTGTGCATCCAATATGTGATTTTGTGTCATTGGTTGAACATTTAGGTCATTTTCGTCCTCCCTAGGCTTATTCTAATCCAATTAGGGTTTTTAACCAATCTTGTGCATCCAATATGTGATTTTGTGTCATTGGTTGAACATTTAAGTCATTTTCGTCCTCCCTAGGCTTATTCTCATCCAATTAGGGTTTTAAACCAATCTTGTGCATCCAATATGTGATTTTGTGTCATTTTGTGTCATTTGTTGAACATTTAGGTCATTTTCGTCCTCCGTAGGCTTATTCTAATCCAATTAGGGTTTTTAACCAATCTTGTGCATCCAATATGTGATTTTGTATCATTTTGTGTCATCGGTTGAACATTTAGGTCATTTTCGTCCTCCCTAGGCTTATTCTAATCCAATTAGGGTTTTTAACCAATCTAGTGCATCCAATATGTGATTTTGTGTCATTGGTTGAACATTTAGGTCATTTTCGTCCTCCCTAGGCTTATTCTAATCCAATTAGGGTTTTTAACCAATCTTGTGCATCCAATATGTGATTTTTTGTCATTGGTTGAATATTTAGGTCATTTTTGTTCTCCCTAGGCTTATTCTAATCCAATTAGGGTTTTTAACCAATCTTGTGCATCCAATATGTGATTTTGTGTCATTTTGTGTCATTGGTTGAACATTTAGGTCATTTTCGTCCTCCCTAGGCTTATTCTAATCCAATTAGGGTTTTTAACCAATCTTGTGCATCCAATATGTGATTTTGTGTCATTGGTTGAACATTTAGGTCATTTTCGTCCTCCCTAGGCTTATTCTAATCCAATGAGGGTTTTTAACCAATCTTGTGCATCCAATATGTGATTTTGTGTCATTGGTTGAACATTTAGGTCATTTTCGTCCTCCCTAGGCTTATTCTAATCCAATTAGGGTTTTTAACCAATCTTGTGCATCCAATATGTGATTTTGTGTCATTGGTTGAACATTTAAGTCATTTTCGTCCTTCCTAGGCTTATTCTAATCCAATTAGGGTTTTTAACCAATCTTGAGCATCCAATATGTGATTTTGTGTCATTTTGTGTCATTGGTTGAACATTTAGGTCATTTTCGTCCTCCCTAGGCTTATTCTAATCCAATTAGGGTTTTTAACCAATCTTGTGCATCCAATATGTGATTTTGTGTCATTGGTTGAACATTTAGGTCATATTTGTCCTCCCTAGGTTTATTCTAATCCAATTAGGGTTTTTAACCAATCTTGTGCATCCAATATGTGATTTTGTGTGATTTTGTGTCATTGGTTGAACATTTAGGTCATTTTCGTCCTCCCTAGGCTTATTCTAATCCAATTAGGGTTTTTAACCAATCTTGTGCATCCAATATGTGATTTTGTGTCATTGGTTGAACATTTAGGTCATTTTCGTCCTCCCTTGGCTAATTCTAATCCAATTAGGGTTTTTAACCAATCTTGTGCATCCAATATGAGATTTTGTGTCATTTTGTGTCATTGGTTGAACATTTAGGTCATTTTCGTTCTCCCTAGGCTTATTCTAATCCAATTAGGGTTTTTAACCAATCTTGTGCATCCAATATGTGATTTTGTGTCATTTTGTGTCATTGGTTGAACATTTAGGTCATTTTCGTCCTCCCTAGGCTTATTCTAATCCAATTAGGGTTTTTAACCAATCTTGTGCATCCAATATGTGATTTTGTGTCATTATGTGTCATTGGTTGAACATTTAGGTCATTTTGGTCCTCCCTAGGCATATTCTAATCCAATTAGGGTTTTTAACCAATCTTGTGCATCCAATATGTGATTTTGTGTCATTTTGTGTCATTGGTTGAACATTTAGGTCATTTTCGTCCTCCCTAGGCTTATTCTAATCCAATTAGGGTTTTTAACCAATCTTGTGCATCCAATATGTGATTTTGTGTCATTGGTTGAACATTTAGTTCATTTTCGTCCTCCCTAGGCTTATTCTATTCCATTTAGGGTTTTTAACCAATCTTCTGCATCCAATATGTGATTTTGTGTCATTTTGTGTCATTGGTTCAACATTTAGGTCATTTTCGTCCTCCCTAGGGTTATTTTAATCCAATTAGGATTTTTAACCAATCTTGTGCATCCAATATGTGATTTTGTGTCATTTTGTGTCATTGGTTGAACATTTAGGTCATTTTCGTCCTCCCTAGGCTTATTCTAATCCAATTAGGGTTTTTAACCAATCTTGTGCATCCAATATGTGATTTTGTGTCATTTTGTGTCATTGGTTGAACATTTAGGTCATTTTCGTCCCCCTTAAGCTTATTCTAATCCAACTAGGGTTTTTAACCAATCTTGTGCATCCAATATGTGATTTTGTGTCATTTTGTGTCATTGGTTAAACATTTAGGTCATTTTCGTCCTCCCTAGGCTTATTCTAATCCAATTAGGGTTTTTAACCAATCTTGTGCATCCAATCTGTGATTTTGTGTCATTTTGTGTCATTGGTTAAACATTTAGGTCATTTTCGTCCTCCCTAGGCTTATTCTAATCCAATTAGGGTTATTAACCAATCTTGTGCATCCAATATGTGATTTTGTGTCATTTTGTGTCATTTTGTGTCATTGGTTGAACATTTAGGTCATTTTCGTCCTCCCTAGGCTTATTCTAATCCAATTAGGGTTTTTAACCAATCTTGTGCATCCAATATGTGATTTTGTGTCATTTTGTGTCATTGGTTGAACATTTAGGTCGTTTTCGTCCTCCCTAGGCTTATTCTAATCCAATTAGAGTTTTTAACCAATCTTGTGCATTTAATATGTGATTTTGTGTCATTGGTTGAACATTTAGGTCATTTTCGTCCTCCCTAGGCTTATTCTAAACCAATTAGGGTTTTTAACCAATCTTATGCATCCAATATGTGATTTTGTGTCATTTTGGGTCATTGGTTGAACATTTAGGTCATTTTCGTCCTCCCTAGGCTTATTCTAATCCAATTAGGGTTTTTAACCAATCTTGTGCATCCAATATGTGATTTTGTGTCATTTTGTGTTTTTGGTTGAACATTTAGGTCATTTTCGTCCTCCCTAGGCTAATTCTAATCCAATTAACGTTTTTAACCAATCTTGTGCATCCAATGTGTGATTTTGTGTCATTGGTTGAACAATTAGGTCATTTTGGTACTCCCTAGTCTTATTTTAGGGTTTTTAACCAATCTTGTGCATCCAATATGTGATTTTTTGTCATCGGTTGAACATTTAGGTCATTTTCGTCCTCCCTAGGCTTATTCTAATCCAATTAGGGTTTTAAACCAATCTTGTGCATCCAATATGTGATTTTGTGTCATTTTGTGTCATTGGTTGAACATTTAGGTCATTTTCGTCCTCCCTAGGCTTATTCTAGACAATTAGGGTTTTTAACCAATCTTGTGCATCCAATATGTGATTATGTGTCATTTTGTGTCATTGGTTGAACATTTAGGTCATTTTCGTCCTCCTTAAGCTTCTTCTAATGCAATTAGGGTTTTTAACCAATCTTGTGCATCTAATATGTGATTTTGTGTCATTGTTTGAACATTTAGGTCATTTTCGTCCTCCCTAGGCTCTTTTTAATCCAATTAGGGTATTTAACCAATCTTGTGCATCCAATATGTGATTTTGTGTCATTGGTTGAACATTTAGGTCATTTTCGTCCTCCCTAGGCTTATTCTAATCCAATTAGGGTTTTAAGCAATCTTGTGCATCCAATATGTCATTTTGTGTCATTGGTTGAACATTTAGGTCATTTTCGTCCTCCCTAGGCTTATTCTAATCCAATTAGGGTTTTTAACCAATCTTGTGCATCCAATATGTGATTTTGTGTCATTGGTTGAACATTTAGGTCATTTTCATCCTCGCTAGGCTTTTTCTAATCCAATTCTGGTTTTTAACCAATCTTGTGCATCCAATATGTGATTTTGTGTCATTGGTTGAACATTTAGGTCATTTTCGTCCTCCATAGGCTTATCCTAATCCAATTAGGGTTTTTAACCAATCTAGTGCATCCAATATGTGATTTTGTACCATTGGATGAACATTTAGGTCATTTTCTTCCTCCCCAACCTTATTCTAATCCAATTAGGGTTTTTAACCAATATTGTGCATCCAATATGTGATTTTGTGTCATTTTGGGTCATTGGTTGAACATTTAGGTGATTTTCGTCCTCCCTAGGCTTATTCTAATCCAATTAGGGTTTTTAACCAATCTTGTGCATCCAATATGTGATTTTGTGTCATTGGTTGAACATTTAAGTCATTTTCGTACTCCCTAGTCTTATTTTAATCCAATTACGGTTTTTAACCAATCTTGTGCATCCAATATGTGATTTTGTGTCATTGGTTGAACATTTAGGTCATTTTCGTCCTCCCTATGCTTATCCTAATCCAATTAGGGTTTTTAACCAATCTAGTGCATCCAATATGTGATTTTGTACCATTGGATGAACATTTAGGTCATTTTCGTCCTCCCCAGCCTTATTCTAATCCAATTAGGGTTTTTAACCAATATTGTGCATCCAATATGTGATTTTGTGTCATTTTGGGTCATTGGTTGAACATTTAGGTCATTTTCGTCCTCCCTAGGCTTATTCTAATCCAATTAGGGTTTTTAACCAATCTTGTGCATCCAATATGTGATTTTGTGTCATTTTGTGTTTTTGGTTGAACATTTAGGTCATTTTCGTCCTCCCTAGGGTAATTCTAATCCAATTAACGTTTTTAACCAATCTTGTGCATCCAATGTGTGATTTTGTGTCATTGGTTGAACAATTAGGTCATTTTGGTACTCCCTAGTCTTATTTTAAGGTTTTTAACCAATCTTGTGCATCCAATATGTGATTTTTTGTCATTGGTTGAACATTTAGGTCATTTTCGTCCTCCCTAGGCTTATTCTAATCCAATTAGGGTTTTAAGCAATCTTGTGCATCCAATATGTCATTTTGTGTCATTGGTTGAACATTTAGGTCATTTTCGTCCTCCCTAGGCTTATTCTAATCCAATTAGGGTTTTTAACCAATCTTGTGCATCCAATATGTGATTTTGTGTCATTGGTTGAACATTTAGGTCATTTTCATCCTCGCTAGGCTTTTTCTAATCCAATTCGGGTTTTTAACCAATCTTGTGCATCCAATATGTGATTTTGTGTCATTGGTTGAACATTTAGGTCATTTTCGTCCTCCCTAGGCTTATCCTAATCCAATTAGGGTTTTTAACCAATCTAGTGCATCCAATATGTGATTTTGTGTCATTTTGGGTCATTGGTTGAACATTTAGGTCATTTTCGTCCTCCCTAGGCTTATTCTAATCCAATTAGGGTTTTTAACCAATCTTGTGCATCCAATATGTGATTTTGTGTCATTTTGTGTTTTTGGTTGAACATTTAGGTCATTTTCGTCCTCCCTAGGCTAATTCTAATCCAATTAACGTTTTTAACCAATCTTGTGCATCCAATGTGTGATTTTGTGTCATTGGTTGAACATTTAGGTCATTTTGGTACTCCCTAGTCTTAATTTAGGGTTTTTAACCAATCTTGTGCATCCAATATGTGATTTTTTGTCATTGGTTGAACATTTAGGTCATTTTCGTCCTCCCTAGGCTTATTCTAATCCAATTAGGGTTTTAAACCAATCTTGTGCATCCAATATGTGATTTTGTGTCATTTTGTTGAACATTTAGGTCATTTTCGTCCTCCCTAGGCTTATTCTACTCCAATTAGGGTTTTTAACCAATCTTGTGCATCCAATATGTGATTTTGTGTCATTGGTTGAACATTTAGGTCAGTTTCGTCCTCCCTAGGCTTATTCTAATCCAATTAGGGTTTTTAACCAATCTTGTGCATCCAATATGTGATTTTGTGTCATTGGTTGAACATTTAGGTCATTTTCGTCCTCCCTAGGCTTATTCTAATCCAATTAACGTTTTTAACCAATCTTGTGCATCCAATGTGTGATTTTGTGTCATTGGTTGAACATTTAGGTCATTTTCGTCCTCCCTAGGCTTATTCTAATTCAATTAGGGTTTTTAACCAATCTTGTGCATCCAATATGTGATTTTGTGTCATTTTGTGTCATTGGTTGAACATTTAGGTCATTTTCGTCCTCCCTAGGCTTATTCTAATCCAATTAAGGTTTTTAACCAATCTTGTGTATCCAATGTGTAATTTTGTGTCATTTTGTGTCATTGGTTGAACATTTAGGTCATTTTCGTCTTCGCTAGGCTTATTTTAATCCAATTAGGGTTTTTAACCAATCTTGTGCATCCAATATGTGATTTTTTGTCATTGGTTGAACATTTAGGTCATTTTCGTCCTCCCTAGGCTTATTCTAATCCAATTAGGGTTTTTAACCAATCTTGTGCATCCGATATGTGATTTTGTGTCATTGGTTGAACATTTAGGTCATTTTCATCTTGCTAGGCTTATTCTAATCCAATTAGGGTTTTTAACCAATCTTGTGCATCCAATATGTGATTTTGTGTCATTTTGTGTCATTGGTTGAACATTTAGGTCATTTTCGTCCTCCCTAGGCTTATTCTAATCGAATTACGGTTTTTAACCAATCTTGTGCATCCAATATGTGATTTTGTGTCATTTTGTGTCATTGGTTGAACATTTAGGTCATTTTCGTCCTCCCTAGGCTTATTCTAATCCAATTAGGGTTTTTAACCAATCTTGTGCATCCAATATGTGATTTTGTGTCATTGGTTGAACATTTAGGTCATTTTCATCCTCCCTAGGCTTGTTCAAATCCAATTACGGTTTTCAACCAATCTTGTGCATCCAATATGTGATTTTGAGTCATTTTGTGTCATTGGTTGAACATTTAGGTTATTTTCGTCCTCCCTAGGCTTATTCTAATCCAATTAGGGTTTTTAACCAATCTTGTGCATCCAATATGTGATTGTGTGTCATTGGTTGAACATTTAGGTCATTTTCGTCCTCCCTAGGCTTATTCTAATCCAATTAGGGTTTTTAACCAATCTTGTGCATCCAATATGTGATTTTGTGTCATTGGTTGCACATTTAGTTCATTTTCGTCCTCCCTAGGCTTATTCTAATCCAATTAGGGTTTTTAACCAATCATGTGCATCCAATATGTGATTTTGTGTCATTGGTTGAACATTTAGGTTATTTTGGTCCTCCCTATGCTTATTCTAATCCAATTAGGGTTTTTAACCAATCTTGTACATATAATAAGTGATTTTGTGTTATTGGTAATCCAATTAGGTCATTTTCGTCCTCGCTAGGCTTATTCTAATCCAATTAGGGTTTTTAACCAATCTTGTGCATCCAATATGTGATTGTATGTCATTGGTTGAACATTTAGGTCATTTTCGTCCTCCCTAGGCTTATTCTAATCCAATTAGGGTTTTTAACCAATCTTGTGCATCCAATATGTGATTTTGTGTCATTGGTTGAACATTTAGGTCATTTTCATCCTCCATAGGCTTATTCTAATCCAATTAGGGTTTTTAACCAATCTTGTGCATCCAATATGTGATTTTGTGTCATTGGTTGAACATATAGGTCATTTTCGTCCTCCATAGGCTTATTCTAATCCAATTAGCGTTTTTAACCAATCTTGTGCATCCAATATGTGATTTTGTGTCATTGGTTGAACATTTAGGTCATTTTCGTCCTCCCTAGGCTTATTCTAATCCAATTAGGGTTTTTAACCAATCTTGTGCATCCAATATGTGATTTTGTGTCATTTTGTATCATTGGTTGAACATTTAGGTCATTTTCGTCCTCCCTAGGCTCTTTTTAATCCAATTAGGGTTTTTAACCAATCTTGTGCATCCAATATGTGATTTTGTGTCATTGGTTGAACATTTAGGTCATTTTCGTCCTCCCTAGGCTTATTCTAATTCAATTAGGGTTTTTAACCAATCTTGTGCATCCAATATGTGATTTTGTGTCATTTTGTGTCATTGGTTGAACATTTAGGTCATTTTCGTCCTCCCTAGGCTTATTCTAATCCAATTAGGGTTTTTAACCAATCTTGTCCATCCAATATGTGATTTTGTGTCATTTTGTGTCATTTGTTGAACATTTAGGTCATTTTCGTCCTCCCTAGGCTTATTCTAATCCAATTAGGGTTTTTAACCAATCTTGTGCATCCAATATGTGATTTTGTGTCATTTTGTGTCATTGGTTGAACATTTAGGTCATTTTCGTCCTCCCTGGGCTTATTCTAATCCAATTAGGGTTTTTAACCAATCTTGTGCATCCAATATGTGATTTTGTGTCATTTTGTGTCATTGGTTGAACATTTAGGTCATTTTCGTCCTCCCTAGGCTTATTCTAATCCAATTAGGGTTTTAAACCAATCTTGTGCATCCAATATGTGATTTTGTGTCATTTTGTGTCATTTGTTGAACATTTAGGTCATTTTCGTCCTCCCTAGGCTTATTCTAATCCAATTAAGGTTTTTAACCAATCTTGTGCATTCAATGTGTGATTTTGTGTCATTTTGTGTCATTGGTTGAACATTTAGGTCATTTTCGTCCTCCATAGGCTTATTTTAATCCAATTAGGGTTTTTAACCAATCTTGTGCATCCAATATGTGATTTTTTGTCATTGGTTGAACATTTAGGTCATTTTCGTCCTCCCTAGGTTTATTCTAATTCAATTAGGGTTTTTAACCAATCTTGTGCATCCAATATGTGATTTTGTGTCATTGGTTGAACATTTAGGTCATTTTGGTACTCCCTAGTCTTATTTTAGGGTTTTTAACCAATCTTGTGCATCCAATATGTGATTTTTTGTCATTGGTTGAACATTTAGGTCATTTTCGTCCTCCCTAGGCTTATTCTAATCCAATTAGGGTTTTAAACCAATCTTGTGCATCCAATATGTGATTTTGTGTCATTTTGTTGAACATTTAGGTCATTTTTGTCCTCCCTAGGCTTATTCTACTCCAATTAGGGTTTTTAACCAATCTTGTGCATCCAATATGTGATTTTGTGTCATTGGTTGAACATTTAGGTCATTTTCGTCCTCCCTAGGCTTATTTTAATCCAATTAGGGTTTTTAACCAATCTTGTGCATCCAATATGTGATTTTTTGTCATTGGTTGAACATTTAGGTCATTTTCGTCCTCCCTAGGTTTATTCTAATTCAATTAGGGTTTTTAACCACTCTTGTGCATCCAATATGTGATTTTGTGTCATTTTGTGTCATTGGTTGAACATTTAGGTCATTTTCGTCCTCCCTAGGCTTATTCTAATCCAATTAGGGTTTTTAACCAATCTTGTGCATCCAATATGTGATTTTGTGTCATTTTATGTCATTGGTATAACATTTAGGTCATTATCGTCCTCCCTAGGCCTATTCTAATCCAATTAGGGTTTTTAACCAATCTTGTGCATCCAATATGTGATTTTGTGTCATTTTGTGTCATTGGTTGAACATTTAGGTCATTTTCGTCCTCCCTAGGCTTATTCTAATCCAATTAGGGTTTTTAACCAATCTTCTGCATCCAATATGTGATTTTGTGTCATTGGTTGAACATTTAGGTAATTTTCGTCCTCCCTAGGCTTATTCTTATCCAATTAGGGTTTTTAACCAATCTTGTGCATCCAATATATGATTTTGTGTCATTGGTTGAACATTTAGGTCATTTTCGTCCTCGCTATGCTTATTCTAATCTAATTAGGGTTTTTAGCCAATCTTGTGCATCAAATATTTGATTTTATGTCATTTTGTGTCATTGGTTGAACATTTAGGTCATTTTCGTCCTCCCTTGGCTTATTCTAATCCAATTAAGGTTCTTAACCAATCTTGGGCATCCAATGTGTCATTTTGTGTCATTGGTTGAACATTTAGGTCATTTTCGTCCTCCCTAGGCTCTTTTTAATCCAATTAGGGTTTTTAACCAATCTTGTGCATCCAATATGTGATTTTGTGTCATTGGTTGAACATTTAGGTCATTTTCGTCCTCCCTAGGCTTATTCTAATCCAATTAGGGTTTTTAACCAATCTTGTGCATCCAATATGTGATTTTGTGTCATTGGTTGAACATTTAAGTCATTTTCGTACTCCCTAGTCTTATTTTAATCCAATTAGGGTTTTTAACCAATCTTGTGCATCCAATATGTGATTTTTTGTCATTGGTTGAACATTTAGGTCATTTTCGTCCTCCCTAGGCTTATTCTAATCCAATTAGGGTTTTTAACCAATCTTGTGCATCCAATATGTGATTTTGTGTCATTTTGTGTTTTTGGTTGAACATTTAGGTCATTTTCGTCCTCCCTAAGCTTATTCTAATCCAATTAACGTTTTTAGCCAATCTTGTGCATCCAATGTGTGATTTTGTGTCATTGGTTGAACATTTAGGTCATTTTCGTACTCCCTAGTCTTATTTTAATCCAATTAGGGTTTTTAACCAATCTTGTGCATCCAATATGTGATTTTTTGTCATTGGTTGAACATTTAGGTCATTTTCGTCCTCCCCAGGGTTATTCTTATCCAATTAGGGTTTTTAACCAATCTTGTGCATTCAATATGTGATTTTGTGTCATTGGTTGAACATTTGGGTCATTTTCGTCCTCCTTAGGCTTATTCTAATTCAATTAGGGTTTTTAACCATTCTTGTGCATCCAATATGTGATTTTGTGTCATTGGTTGAACATTTAGGTCAGTTTCGTCCTCCCTAGGCTTATTCTAATCCAATTAGGGTTTTAAACCAATCTTGTGCATCCAATATGTCATTTTGTGTCATTTTGTGTCATTGGTTGAACATTTAGGTCATTTTCGTCCTCCCTAGGCTTATTCTAATCCAATTAGGGTTTTTAACCAATCTTGTGCATCCAATATGTGATTTTGTGTCATTGGTTGAACATTTAGGTCATTTTCGTCCTCGCTAGGCTTATTCTAATCCAATTAGGGTTTTTAACCAATCTTGTGCGTCCAATATGTGATTTTGTGTAATTTTGTGTCATTGGTTGAACATTTTGGTCATTTTCGTCCTCCCTAGGCTTATTCTAATCCAATTAGGGTTTTTAACCAATCTTGTGCATCCAATATGTGATTTTGTGTCATTTTGTGTCATTGGTTGAACATTTATGTCATTTTCGTCCTCCCTAGACTTATTCTAATCCAATTAGGGTCTTTAACCAATCTTGTGCATCCAATATGTGATTTTGTGTCATTTTGTGTCATTGGTTGAACATTTAGGTCATTTTCGTCCTCCCTAGGCTTATTCTAATCCAATTAGGGTTTTTAACCAATCTTGTGCATCCAATATGTGATTTTGTGTCATTGGTTGAACATTTAGGTCATTTTCATCCTCCCTAGGCTTGTTCAAATCCAATTACGGTTTTCAACCAATCTTGTGCATCCAATATGTGATTTTGAGTCATTTTGTGTCATTGGTTGAACATTTAGGTTATTTTCGTCCTCCCTAGGCTTATTCTAATCCAATTAGGGTTTTTAACCAATCTTGTGCATCCAATATGTGATTGTGTGTCATTGGATTAACATTTAGGTCATATTCGTCCTCCCTAGGCTTATTCTAATCCAATTAGGGTTTTTAACCAATCTTGTGCATCCAATATGTGAATTTGTGTCATTTTGTGTCATTTGTTGAAAATTTAGGTCATTTTCCGTCCTCCCTAGGCTTATTCTAATCCAATTAGGGTTTTTAACCAATCGTGTGCATCCAATAAGTGATTTTGTATCATTGGTTGAACATTTAGCTCATTTTCGTCCTCCCTAGGCTTATTCTAATCCAATTAGGGTTTTTAACCAATCTTGTGCATCCAATATGTGATTTTGTGTCATTGGTTGAACATTTAGGTCATTTTCGTCCTCCCTAGGCTTATTCTACTCCAATTAGGGTTTTTAACCAATCTTGTGCATCCAATATGTGATTTTGTGTCATTGGTTGAACATTTAGGTCATTTTCGTCCTCCCTAGGCTTATCCTAATCCAATTAGGGTTTTTAACCAATCTAGTGCATCCAATATGTGATTTTGTGTCATTTTGGGTCATTGGTTGAACATTTAGGTCATTTTCGTCCTCCCTAGGCTTATTCTAATCCAATTAGGGTTTTTAACCAATCTTGTGCATCCAATATGTGATTTTGTGTCATTTTGTGTTTTTGGTTGAACATTTAGGTCATTTTCGTCCTCCCTAGGCTTATTCTAATCCAATTAGGGTTTTTAACCAATCTTGTGCATCCAATATGTGATTTTATGTCACTTTGTGTCATTGGTTGAACATTTAGGTCATTTTCGTCCTCCCTAGGCTTATTCTAATCCAATTAGCGTTTTTAACAAATCTTGTGCATCCAATATGTGATTGTGTCATTGGTTGAACATTTAGGTCATTTTCGTCCTCCCTAGGCTTATTCTAATCCAATTAGGGTTTTTAACCAATCTTGTGCATCCAATATGTGATTTTGTGTCATTGGTTGAACATTTAGGTCATTTTCATCCTCCCTAGGTTTATTCTAATCCAATTAGGGTTTTTAACCAAACTTGTGCATCCAATATGTGATTTTGTGTGATTTTGAGTCATTGGTTGAACATTTAGGTCATTTTCGTCCTCCCTAGGCTTATTCTAATCCAATTAGGGTTTTTAACCAATCTTGTGCATCCAATATGTGATTTTGTGTCATTGGTTGAACATTTAGGTCATTTTCATCCTCCCTAGACTTATTCTAATCCAATTAGGGTTTTTAACCAATCTTGTGCATCCAATATGTGATTTTGTGTCATTGGTTGAACATTTAGGTCATTTTTGTCCCCCTAGGCTTATTCTAATCCAATTAGGGTTTTTAACCAATCTTGTGCATCCAATATGTGATTTTTTGTCATTGGTTGAACATTTAGGTCATTTTCGTCCTCCCTAGGCTTATTCTAATCCAATTAGGGTTTTTAACCAATCTTGTGCATCCAATATGTGATTTTGTGTCATTGGTTAAACATTTAGGTCATTTTCGTCCTCTTTAGGCTTATTCTAATCCAATTAGGGTTTTTAACCAATCTTGTGCATCCAATATGTGATTTTGTGTCATTTTGTGTCATTGGTTGAACATTTAGGTCATTTTCGTCCTCCCTAGGCTTATTCTAATCCAATTAGGCTATTTAACCAATCTTGTGCATCCAATATGTGATTTTTTGTCATTAGTTGAACATTTAGGTCATTTTCGTCCTCCCTATGCTTATTCTAATCCAACTAGAGTTTTTAACCAATCTTGTGCATCCAATATGTGATTTTGTGTCATTGGTTGAACATTTAGGTCATTTACGTCCTCCCTAGGCTTATTCTAATCCAATTAGGGTTTTTAACCAATCTTGTGCATCCAATATGTGATTTTGTGTCATTGGTTGAACATTTTGGTCATTTTCGTCCACCCTAGGCTTATTCTAATCCAATTAGGGTTTTTAACCAATCTTGTGCATCCAATATGTGATTTTTTGTCATTGGTTGAACATTTAGGTCATTTTCGTCCTCCCTAGGCTTATTCTAATCCAATTAGGGTTTTTAACCAATCTTGTGCATCCAATATGTGATTTTGTGTCATTGGTTGAACATTTAGGTCATTTTCGTCCTCCCTAGGCTTATTCTAATCCTATTAGGGTTTTTAACCAATCTTGTGCATCCAATATGTGATTTTGTGTCATTGGTTGAATATTAAGGTCATTTTCGTCCTCCCTAGGCTTATTCTAATCCAATTAGGGTTTTTAACCAATCTTGTGCATCCAATATGTGATTTTATGTCATTTTGTGTCATTGGTTGAACATTTAGGTCATTTTCGTCCTCCCTAGGCTTATTCTAATCCAATTAGGGTTTTTAACCAATCTTGTGCATCCAATATGTGATTTTGTGATTGGTTGAACATTTAGGTCATTTTCGTCCTCCCTAGGCTTATTCTAATCCAATTAGGGTTTTTAACAAATCTTGTGCATCCAATATGTGATTTTTTGTCATTGGTTGAACATTTAGGTCATTTTCGTCCTCCCTAGGCTTATTCTAATCCAATTAGGGTTTTTAACCAATCTTGTGCATCCAATATGTGATTTTGTGTCATTGGTTGAACATTTAGGTCATTTTCGTCCTCCCTAGGCTTATTCTAATCCAATTAGGGTTTTTAACCAATCTTGTGCACCCAATATGTGATTTTGTGTCATTGGTTGAACATTTAGGTCATTTTCGTCCTCCCTAGGCTTATTCTAATCCAATTAGGGTTTTTAACCAATCTTGTGCATCCAATATGTGATTTTGTGTCATTGGTTGAACATTTAGGTCATTTTCGTCCTCCCTAGGCTTATCCTAATCCAATTAGGGTTTTTAACCAATCTAGTGCATCCAATATGTGATTTTGTACCATTGGATGAACATTTTGGTCATTTTCGTCCTCCCCAGCCTTATTCTAAACCAATTAGGGTTTTTAACCAATATTGTGCATCCAATATGTGATTTTGTGTCATTTTGGGTCATTGGTTGAACATTTAGGTCATTTTCGTCCTCCCTAGGCTTATTCTAATCCAATTAGGGTTTTTAACCAATCTTGTGCATCCAATATGTGATTTTGTGTCATTTTGTGTTTTTGGTTGAACATTTAGGTCATTTTCGTCCTCCCTAGGCTAATTCTAATCCAATTAACGTTTTTAACCAATCTTGTGCATCCAATGTGTGATTTTGTGTCATTGGTTGAACAATTAGGTCATTTTGGTACTCCCTAGTCTTATTTTAGGGTTTTTAACCAATCTTGTGCATCCAATATGTGATTTTTTGTCATTGGTTGAACATTTAGGTCATTTTCGTCCTCCCTAGGCTTATTCTAATCCAATTAGGGTTTTAAACCAATCTTGTGCATCCAATATGTGATTTTGTGTCATTTTGTTGAACATTTAGGTCATTTTCGTCCTCCCTAGGCTTATTCTACTCCAATTAGGGTTTTTAACCAATCTTGTGCATCCAATATGTGATTTTGTGTCATTGGTTGAACATTTAGGTCAGTTTCGTCCTCCCTAGGCTTATTCTAATCCAATTAGGGTTTTAAACCAATCTTGTGCATCCAATATGTGATTTTGTGTCATTTTGTGTCATTTGTTGAACATTTAGGTCATTTTCGTCCTCCCTAGGCTTATTCTAATCCAATTAAGGTTTTTAACCAATCTTGTGCATTCAATGTGTGATTTTGTGTCATTTTGTGTCATTGGTTGAACATTTAGGTCATTTTCGTCCTCCCTAGGCTTATTCTAGACAATTAGGGTTTTTAACCAATCTTGTGCATCCAATATGTGATTATGTGTCATTTTGTGTCATTGGTTGAACATTTAGGTCATTTTCGTCCTCCTTAAGCTTCTTCTAATGCAATTAGGGTTTTTAACCAATCTTGTGCATCTAATATGTGATTTTGTGTCATTGGTTGAACATTTAGGTCATTTTCGTCCTCCCTAGGCTCTTTTTAATCCAATTAGGGTTTTTAACCAATCTTGTGCATCCAATCTGTGATTTTGTGTCATTGGTTGAACATTTAGGTCATTTTCGTCCTCCCTAGGCTTATTCTAATCCAATTAGGGTTTTTAACCAATCTTGTGCATCCAATATGTGATTTTGTGTCATTTTGTGTCATTGGTTGAACATTTAGGTAATTTTCGTCCTCCCTAGGCTTATTCTAATCCAATTAGGATTTTTAACCAATCTTGTGCATCCAATATGTGATTTTGTGTCATTTTGTGTCATTGGTTGAACATTTAGGTCATTTTCGTCCTCCCTAGGCTTATTCTAATCCAATTAGGGTTTTTAACCAATCTTGTGCATCCAATATGTGATTTTGTGTCATTGGTTGAACATTTAGGTCATTTTCATCCTCCCTATGCTTATTATAATCCAATTAGGGTTTTTAGCCAATCTTGTGCATCCAATATGTGATTTTGTGTCATTCGTTGAACATTTAGGTCATTTTCGTCCTCCCTAAGCTTATTCTAATCCAATTAGGGTTTTAACCAATCTTGTGCCTCCAATATGTGATTTTGTGTAATTTTGTGTTATTGGTTGAACATTTAGGTCATTTTCGTCCTCCCTAGGCTTATTCTAATCCAATTAGGGTTTTAACCAATCTTGTGCACCCAATATGTGATTCTGTGTCATTGGTTGAAGATTTAGGTCATTTTCGTCCTCCCTAGGCATATTCTTTTCCAATTAGGGTTTTTAACCAATCTTGTGCATCCAATATGTGATTTTGTGTCATTGGTTGAACATTTAGGTCATTTTCGTCCTCCCTAGGCTTTTTCCAATCGAATTAGGGTTTTTAACCAATCTTTTGCATCCAATATGTGATTTTGTGTCATTTTGTGTCATTGGTTTAACATTTAGGTCATTTTCGTACTCCCTAGGCTTATTCTAATCCAATTAGGGTTTTTAACCAATCTTGTGCATCCAATATTTGATTTTGTGTCATTGGTTGAACATTTAGGTCATTTTCGTCCTCCCTAGGCTTATTCTAATCCAATTAGGGTTTTTAACCAATCTTGTGCATCCAATATGTGATTTTGTGTCATTTTGTATCATTGGTTGAACATTTAGGTCATTTTCGTCCTCCCTAGGCTCTTTTTAATCCAATTAGGGTTTTTAACCAATCTTGTGCATCCAATATGTGATTTTGTGTCATTGGTTGAACATTTAGGTCATTTTCGTCCTCCCTAGGCTTATTCTAATCCAATTAGGGTTTTAAGCAATCTTGTGCATCCAATATGTCATTTTGTGTCATTGGTTGAACATTTAGGTCATTTTCGTCCTCCCTAGGCTTATTCTAATCCAATTAGGGTTTTTAACCAATCTTGTGCATCCAATATGTGATTTTGTGTCATTGGTTGAACATTTAGGTCATTTTCATCCTCGCTAGGCTTTTTCTAATCCAATTCGGGTTTTTAACCAATCTTGTGCATCCAATATGTGATTTTGTGTCATTGGTTGAACATTTAGGTCATTTTCGTCCTCCATAGGCTTATCCTAATCCAATTAGGGTTTTTAACCAATCTAGTGCATCCAATATGTGATTTTGTACCATTGGATGAACATTTAGGTCATTTTCGTCCTCCCCAGCCTTATTCTAATCCAATTAGGGTTTTTAACCAATATTGTGCATCCAATATGTGATTTTGTGTCATTTTGGGTCATTGGTTGAACATTTAGGTCATTTTCGTCCTCCCTAGGCTTATTCTAATCCAATTAGGGTTTTTAACCAATCTTGTGCATCCAATATGTGATTTTGTGTCATTTTGTGTCATTGGTTGAAGATTTAGGTCATTTTCGTCCTCCCTAGGCTTATTCTAATCCAATTAGGGTTTTTAACCAATCTTGTGCATCCAATATGTGATTTTGTGTCATTGGTTGAACATTTAGGTCATTTTCGTACTCCCTAGTCTTATTTTAATCCAATTAGGGTTTTTAACCAATCTTGTGCATCCAATATGTGATTTTTTGTCATTGGTTGAACATTTAGGTCATTTTCGTCCTCCCTAGGCTTATTCTAATCCAATTAGGGTTTTTAACCAATCTTGTGCATCCAATATGTGATTTTGTGTCATCTTGTGTCATTGGTTGAACATTTAGGTCATTTTCGTCCTCCCTAGGCTTATTCTAATCCAATTAGGGTTTTTAACCAATCTTGTGCATCCAATATGTGATTTTGTGTCATTGGTTGAACATTTAGGTCATTTTCATCCTCCATAGGCTTATTCTAATCCAATTAGGGTTTTTAACCAATCTTGTGCATCCAATATGTGATTTTGTGTCATTGGTTGAACATATAGGTCATTTTCGTCCTCCATAGGCTTATTCTAATCCAATTAGCGTTTTTAACCAATCTTGTGCATCCAATATGTGATTTTGTGTCATTGGTTGAACATTTAGGTCATTTTCGTCCTCCCTAGGCTTATTCTAATCCAATTAGGGTTTTTAACCAATCTTGTGCATCCAATATGTGATTTTGTGTCATTGGTTGAACATTTAGGTCATTTTCGTCCTCGCTATGCTTATTCTAATCCAATTCGGGTTTTTAACCAATCTTGTGCATCCAATATGTGATTTTGTGTCATTGGTCGAACATTTAGGTCATTTTCGTCCCCCCTAGGCTTATTCTAATCCAATTAGGGTTTTTAACCAATCTTGTGCATCCAATATGTGAATTTGTGTCATTTTGTGTCATTGGTTGAACATTTAGGTCATTTTCGTCCTCCCTAGGCTTATTCTAATCCAATTAGGGTTTTTAACCAATCTTGTGCATCCAATATGTGATTTTGTGTCATTG
This sequence comes from Cicer yamashitae, assembly GCA_037974755.1. Taxonomy (NCBI): domain Eukaryota; kingdom Viridiplantae; phylum Streptophyta; class Magnoliopsida; order Fabales; family Fabaceae; genus Cicer; species Cicer yamashitae. Next base: position 12,964,133 of record JBBPBQ010000008.1, on the reverse strand, counting down.
GTTGAACATTTAGGTCATTTTCGTCCTCCTTAGGCTTATTCTAGTCCAATTAGGGTTTTTAACCAATCTTGTGCATCCAATATGTGATTTTGTGTCATTTTGTGTCATTGGTTGAACATTTACGTCATTTTCGTCCACTATAGGCTTATTCTAATCCAATTAGGGTTTTTAACCAATCTTGTGCATCCAATATGTGATTTTTTGTCATTGGTTGAACATTTAGGTCATTTTCGTCCTCCCTAGGCTTATTCTAATCCAATTAGGGTTTTTAACCAATCTTGTGCATCCAATATGTGATTTTGTGTCATTTTGTGTCATTGGTTGAACATTTAGGTCATTTTCGTCCTCCCTTGGCTTATTCTTATCCAATTAAGGTTCTTAACCAATCTAGTGCATCCAATGTGTGATTTTGTGTCATTTTGGGTCATTGGTTGAACATTTAGGTCATTTTCGTCCTCCCTAGGCTTATTCTAATCCAATTAGGGTTTTTAACCAATCTTGTGCATCCAATATGTGATTTTGTGTCATTTTGTGTCATTGGTTGAACATTTAGGTCATTTTCGTCCTCCCTAGGGTTATTCTATTCCAATTAGGGTTTTTAACCAATCTTGTGCATCCAATATGTGATTTTGTGTCATTGGTTGAACATTTAGGTCATTTTCGTCCTCCCTAGGCTTATTCTAATCCAATTAGGGTTTTTAACCAATCTTGTGCATCCAATATGTGATTTTGTGTCATTGGTTGAACATTTAAGTCATTTTCGTACTCCCTAGTCTTATTTTAATCCAATTAGGGTTTTTAACCAATCTTGTGCATCCAATATGTGATTTTTTGTCATTGGTTGAACATTTAGGTCATTTTCGTCCTCCCTAGGCTTATTCTAATCCAATTAGGGTTTTTAACCAATCTTGTGCATCCAATATGTGATTTTGTGTCATTTTGTGTTTTTGGTTGAACATTTAGGTCATTTTCGTCCTCCCTAGGCTTATTCTAATCCAATTAACGTTTTTAGCCAATCTTGTGCATCCAATGTGTGATTTTGTGTCATTGGTTGAACATTTAGGTCATTTTCGTACTCCCTAGTCTTATTTTAATCCAATTAGGGTTTTTAACCAATCTTGTGCATCCAATATGTGATTTTTTGTCATTGGTTGAACATTTAGGTCATTTTCGTCCTCCCCAGGGTTATTCTTATCCAATTAGGGTTTTTAACCAATCTTGTGCATTCAATATGTGATTTTGTGTCATTGGTTGAACATTTGGGTCATTTTCGTCCTCCTTAGGCTTATTCTAATTCAATTAGGGTTTTTAACCATTCTTGTGCATCCAATATGTGATTTTGTGTCATTGGTTGAACATTTAGGTCAGTTTCGTCCTCCCTAGGCTTATTCTAATCCAATTAGGGTTTTAAACCAATCTTGTGCATCCAATATGTCATTTTGTGTCATTTTGTGTCATTGGTTGAGCATTTAGGTCATTTTCGTCCTCCCTAGGCTTATTCTAATCCAATTAGGGTTTTTAACCAATCTTGTGCATCCAATATGTGATTTTGTGTCATTAGTTGAACATTTGGGTCATTTTCATCCTCGCTAGGCTTTTTCTAATCCAATTCGGGTTTTTAACCAATCTTGTGCATCCAATATGTGATTTTGTGTCATTGGTTGAACATTTAGGTCATTTTCGTCCTCCCTATGCTTATCCTAATCCAATTAGGGTTTTTAACCAATCTAGTGCATCCAATATGTGATTTTGTACCATTGGATGAACATTTAGGTCATTTTCGTCCTCCCCAGCCTTATTCTAATCCAATTAGGGTTTTTAACCAATATTGTGCATCCAATATGTGATTTTGTGTCATTTTGGGTCATTGGTTGAACATTTAGGTCATTTTCGTCCTCCCTAGGCTTATTCTAATCCAATTAGGGTTTTTAACCAATCTTGTGCATCCAATATGTGAGTCTGTGTCATTTTGTGTTTTTGGTTGAACATTTAGGTCATTTTCGTCCTCCCTAGGCTAATTCTAATCCAATTAACGTTTTTAACCAATCTTGTGCATCCAATGTGTGATTTTGTGTCATTGGTTGAACATTTAGGTCATTTTGGTACTCCCTAGTCTTAATTTAGGGTTTTTAACCAATCTTGTGCATCCAATATGTGATTTTTTGTCATTGGTTGAACATTTAGGTCATTTTCGTCCTCCCTAGGCTTATTCTAATCCAATTAGGGTTTTAAACCAATCTTGTGCATCCAATATGTGATTTTGTGTCATTTTGTTGAACATTTAGGTCATTTTCGTCCTCCCTAGGCTTATTCTACTCCAATTAGGGTTTTTAACCAATCTTGTGCATCCAATATGTGATTTTGTGTCATTGGTTGAACATTTAGGTCAGTTTCGTCCTCCCTAGGCTTATTCTAATCCAATTAGGGTTTTAAACCAATCTTGTGCATCCAATATGTGATTTTGTGTCATTTTGTGTCATTTGTTGAACATTTAGGTCATTTTCGTCCTCCCTAGGCTTATTCTAATCCAATTAAGGTTTTTAACCAATCTTGTGCATTCAATGTGTGATTTTGTGTCATTTTGTGTCATTGGTTGAACATTTAGGTCATTTTCGTCCTCCCTAGGCTTATTCTAGACAATTAGGGTTTTTAACCAATCTTGTGCATCCAATATGTGATTATGTGTCATTTTGTGTCATTGGTTGAACATTTAGGTCATTTTCGTCCTCCTTAAGCTTCTTCTAATGCAATTAGGGTTTTTAACCAATCTTGTGCATCTAATATGTGATTTTGTGTCATTGTTTGAACATTTAGGTCATTTTCGTCCTCCCTAGGCTCTTTTTAATCCAATTAGGGTTTTTAACCAATCTTGTGCATCCAATATGTGATTTTGTGTCATTGGTTGAACATTTAGGTCATTTTCGTCCTCCCTAGGCTTATTCTAATCCAATTAGGGTTTTAAGCAATCTTGTGCATCCAATATGTCATTTTGTGTCATTGGTTGAACATTTAGGTCATTTTCGTCCTCCCTAGGCTTATTCTAATCCAATTAGGGTTTTTAACCAATCTTGTGCATCCAATATGTGATTTTGTGTCATTGGTTGAACATTTAGGTCATTTTCATCCTCGCTAGGCTTTTTCTAATCCAATTCGGGTTTTTAACAAATCTTGTGCATCCAATATGTGATTTTGTGTCATTGGTTGGACATTTAGGTCATTTTCGTCCTCCATAGGCTTATCCTAATCCAATTAGGGTTTTTAACCAATCTAGTGCATCCAATATGTGATTTTGTACCATTGGATGAACATTTAGGTCATTTTCGTCCTCCCCAGCCTTATTCTAATCCAATTAGGGTTTTTAACCAATATTGTGCATCCAATATGTGATTTTGTGTCATTTTGGGTCATTGGTTGAACATTTAGGTCATTTTCGTCCTCCCTAGGCTTATTCTAATCCAATTAGGGTTTTTAACCAATCTTGTGCATCCAATATGTGAGTTTGTGTCATTTTGTGTTTTTGGTTGAACATTTAGGTCATTTTCGTCCTCCCTAGGCTAATTCTAATCCAATTAACGTTTTTAACCAATCTTGTGCATCCAATGTGTGATTTTGTGTCATTGGTTGAACATTTAGGTCATTTTGGTACTCCCTAGTCTTATTTTAGGGTTTTTAACCAATCTTGTGCATCCAATATGTGATTTTTTGTCATTGGTTGAACATTTAGGTCATTTTCGTCCTCCCTAGGCTTATTCTAATCCAATTAGGGTTTTAAACCAATCTTGTGCATCCAATATGTGATTTTGTGTCATTTTGTTGAACATTTAGGTCATTTTTGTCCTCCCTAGGCTTATTCTACTCCAATTAGGGTTTTTAACCAATCTTGTGCATCCAATATGTGATTTTGTGTCATTGGTTGAACATTTAGGTCATTTTCGTCCTCCCTAGGCTTATTCTAATCCAATTAGGGTTTTTAACCAATCTTGTGCATCCAATATGTGATTTTGTGTCATTGGTTGAACATTTAGGTCATTTTCATCCTCCATAGGCTTATTCTAATCCAATTAGGGTTTTTAACCAATCCTGTTCATCCAATATGTGATTTTGTGTCATTGGTTGACTATTTAGGTCATTTTCATCCTCCCTAGGCTTATTCTAATCCAATTAGGGTTTTTAACCATTCTTGTGCATCCAATATGTGATTTTGTGTCATTTTGTGTCATTGGTTGAACATTTAGGTCAGTTTAGTCCTCCCTAGGCTTATTATAATCCAATTAGGGTTTTTAACCAATCTTGTGCATCCAACATGTGATTTTGTGTCATTTTGTGTCATTGGTTGAACATTTAGGTCATTTTCGTCCTCCCAAGGCTTATTCTAATCCAATTAGGGTTTTTAACCAATCTTGTGCATCCAATATGTGATTTTGTGTCATTTTGTGTCATTGGTTGAACATTTAGATCATTTTCGTCCTCCCTAGGCTTATTCTAATCCAATTAGAGTTTTTAACATATCTTGTGCATCCAATATGTGATTTTGTGTCATTGGTTGAACATTTAGGTCATTTTCGTCCTCCCTAGGCTTAATCTAATCCAACAAGGGTTCTTAACCAATCTTGTGCATCCAATATGTGATTTTGTGTCATTTTGTGTCATTGGTTGAACATTTAGGTCATTTTCGTCCTCCCTAGGCTTATTCTAATCCAATTAGGGTTTTTAACCAATCTTGTGCATCCAATATGTGATTTTGTGTCATTTTGTGTTTTTGGTTGAACATTTAGGTCATTTTCGTCCTCCCTAGGCTAATTCTAATCCAATTAACGTTTTTAACCAATCTTGTGCATCCAATGTGTGATTTTGTGTCATTGGTTGAACAATTAGGTCATTTTGGTACTCCCTAGTCTTATTTTAGGGTTTTTAACCAATCTTGTGCATCCAATATGTGATTTTTTGTCATCGGTTGAACATTTAGGTCATTTTCGTCCTCCCTAGGCTTATTCTAATCCAATTAGGGTTTTAAACCAATCTTGTGCATCCAATATGTGATTTTGTGTCATTTTGTGTCATTGGTTGAACATTTAGGTCATTTTCGTCCTCCCTAGGCTTATTCTAGACAATTAGGGTTTTTAACCAATCTTGTGCATCCAATATGTGATTATGTGTCATTTTGTGTCATTGGTTGAACATTTAGGTCATTTTCGTCCTCCTTAAGCTTCTTCTAATGCAATTAGGGTTTTTAACCAATCTTGTGCATCTAATATGTGATTTTGTGTCATTGTTTGAACATTTAGGTCATTTTCGTCCTCCCTAGGCTCTTTTTAATCCAATTAGGGTATTTAACCAATCTTGTGCATCCAATATGTGATTTTGTGTCATTGGTTGAACATTTAGGTCATTTTCGTCCTCCCTAGGCTTATTCTAATCCAATTAGGGTTTTAAGCAATCTTGTGCATCCAATATGTCATTTTGTGTCATTGGTTGAACATTTAGGTCATTTTCGTCCTCCCTAGGCTTATTCTAATCCAATTAGGGTTTTTAACCAATCTTGTGCATCCAATATGTGATTTTGTGTCATTGGTTGAACATTTAGGTCATTTTCATCCTCGCTAGGCTTTTTCTAATCCAATTCGGGTTTTTAACCAATCTTGTGCATCCAATATGTGATTTTGTGTCATTGGTTGAACATTTAGGTCATTTTCGTCCTCCATAGGCTTATCCTAATCCAATTAGGGTTTTTAACCAATCTAGTGCATCCAATATGTGATTTTGTACCATTGGATGAACATTTAGGTCATTTTCGTCCTCCCCAGCCTTATTCTAATCCAATTAGGGTTTTTAACCAATATTGTGCATCCAATATGTGATTTTGTGTCATTTTGGGTCATTGGTTGAACATTTAGGTCATTTTCGTCCTCCCTAGGCTTATTCTAATCCAATTAGGGTTTTTAACCAATCTTGTGCATCCAATATGTGATTTTGTGTCATTTTGTGTTTTTGGTTGAACATTTAGGTCATTTTCGTCCTCCCTAGGCTTATTCTAATCCAATTAGGGTTTTTAACCAATCTTGTGCATCCAATATGTGATTTTATGTCACTTTGTGTCATTGGTTGAACATTTAGGTCATTTTCGTCCTCCCTAGGCTTATTCTAATCCAATTAGCGTTTTTAACAAATCTTGTGCATCCAATATGTGATTGTGTCATTGGTTGAACATTTAGGTCATTTTCGTCCTCCCTAGGCTTATTCTAATCCAATTAGGGTTTTTAACCAATCTTGTGCATCCAATATGTGATTTTGTGTCATTGGTTGAACATTTAGGTCATTTTCATCCTCCCTAGGCTTATTCTAATCCAATTAAGGTTTTTAACCAATCTTGTGCATCCAATATGTGATTTTGTGTGATTTTGTGTCATTGGTTGAACATTTAGGTCATTTTCGTCCTCCCTAGGCTTATTCTAATCCAATTAGGGTTTTTAACCAATCTTGTGCATCCAATATGTGATTTTGTGTCATTGGTTGAACATTTTGGTCATTTTCGTCCACCCTAGGCTTATTCTAATCCAATTAGGGTTTTTAACCAATCTTGTGCATCCAATATGTGATTTTTTGTCATTGGTTGAACATTTAGGTCATTTTCGTCCTCCCTAGGCTTATTCTAATCCAATTAGGGTTTTTAACCAATCTTGTGCATCCAATATGTGATTTTGTGTCATTGGTTGAACATTTAGGTCATTTTCGTCCTCCCTAGGCTTATTCTAATCCAATTAGGGTTTTTAACCAATATTGAGCATCCAATATGTGATTTTGTGTCATTTTGTGTCATTGGTTGAACATTTAGGTCATTTTCGTCCTCCCTAGGCTTATTCTAATCCAATTAGGGTTTTTAACCAATCTTGTGCATCCAATATGTGATTTTGTGTCATTGGTTGAACATTTAGGTCATTTTCGTCCTCCCTAGGCTTATTCTAATCCAATTAGGGTTTTTAACCAATCTTGTGCATCCAATATGTGATTTTGTGTCATTGTGTCATTGGTTGAACATTTAAGTCATTTTCGTCCTCCCTAGGCTTATCCTAAGCAATTAGGGTTTTTAACCAATCTTGTGCATCCAATATGTGATTTTTTGTCATTGGTTGAACATTTAGGTCATTTTCGTCCTCCCTAGGCTTATTCTAATCCAATTAGGGTTTTTAACCAATCTTGTGCATCCAATATGTGATTTTGTGTCATTTTGTGTCGTTGGTTGAACATATAGATCATTTTCGTCCTCCATAGGCTTATTCTAATCCAATTAGGGTTTTTAACCAATCTTGTGCATCCAATATGTGATTTTTTGTCATTGGTTGAATATTTAGGTCATTTTTGTCCTCCCTGGGCTTATTCTAATCCAATTAGGGTTTTTAACCAATCTTGTGCATCCAATATGTGATTTTGTGTCATTTTGTGTCATTGGTTGAACATTTAGGTCATTTTCGTCCTCCCTAGGCTTATTCTAATCCAATTAGGGTTTTTAACCAATCTTGTGCATCCAATATGTGATTTTGTGTCATTTTGTGTCATTGGTTGAACATTTGGGTCATTTTCGTCCTCCCTCGGCTTATTCTAATCCAATTAGGGTTTTTAACCAATCTTGTGCATCCAATATGTGATTTTGTGTCATTTTGTGTCATTGGTTGAACATTTAGGTCATTTTCGTCCTCCCTAGGCTTATTCTAATCCAATTAGGGTTTTTAACCAATCTTGTGCTTCCAATATGTGATTTTGTGTCATCGGTTGAACATTTAGGTCATTTTCGTCCTCCCTAGCCTTATTCTAATCCAATTAGGGTTTTTAACCAATCTTGTGCATCCAATATGTGATTTTGTGTCATTGGTTGAACATTTAGGTCATTTTCGTCCTCCCTAGGCTTATTTTAATCCAATTAGGGTTTTTAACCAATCTTGTGCATCCAATATGTGATTTTTTGTCATTGGTTGAACATTTAGGTCATTTTCGTCCTCCCTAGGTTTATTCTAATTCAATTAGGGTTTTTAACCACTCTTGTGCATCCAATATGTGATTTTGTGTCATTTTGTGTCATTGGTTGAACATTTAGGTCATTTTCGTCCTCCCTAGGCTTATTCTAATCCAATTAGGGTTTTTAACCAATCTTGTGCATCCAATATGTGATTTTGTGTCATTTTGTGTCATTGGTTGAACATTTAGGTCATTTTCGTCTTCCCTAGGCTTATTTTAATCCAATTAGGGTTTTTAACCAATCTTGTGCATCCAATATATGATTTTGTGTCATTGGTTGAACATTTAGGTCGTTTTCGTCCTCCCTAGGCTTATTCTAATCCAATTAGGGTTTTTAACCAATCTTGTGCATCCAATATGTGATTTTGTGTCATTTTGTGTCATTGGTTGAACATTTAGGTCATTTTCGTCCTCCCTAGGCTTATTCGAATCCAAATAAGGTTTTTAACCAATCTTGTGCATCCAATATGTGATTTTGTGTCATTTTGTGTCATTGGTTGAAGATTTAGGTCATTTTCGTCCTCCCTAGGCTTATTCTAATCCAATTAGGGTTTTTAACCAATCTTGTGCATCCAATATGTGATTTTGTGTCATTGGTTGAACATTTAGGTCATTTTCGTACTCCCTAGTCTTATTTTAATCCAATTAGGGTTTTTAACCAATCTTGTGCATCCAATATGTGATTTTTTGTCATTGGTTGAACATTTAGGTCATTTTCGTCCTCCCTAGGCTTATTCTAATCCAATTAGGGTTTTTAACCAATCTTGTGCATCCAATATGTGATTTTGTGTCATTTTGTATCATTGGTTGAACATTTAGGTCATTTTCGTCCTCCCTAGGCTCTTTTTAATCCAATTAGGGTTTTTAACCAATCTTGTGCATCCAATATGTGATTTTGTGTCATTGGTTGAACATTTAGGTCATTTTCGTCCTCCCTAGGCTTATTCTATTCCAATTAGGGTTTTTAACCAATCTTGTGCATCCTATATGTGATTTTGTGTCATTGGTTGAACATTTAGGTCATTTTCGTCCTCCCTAGGCTTATTCTAATCCAATTAGGGTTTTTAACCAATCTTGTGCATCCTATATGTGATTTTGTGTCATTGGTTGAACATTTAGGTCATTTTCGTCCTCCCTAGGCTTATTCTAATCCAATTAGGGTTTTAAACCAATCTTGTGCATCCAATATGTGATTTTGTGTCATTTTGTGTCATTGGTTGAACATTTAGGTCATTTTCGTCCTCCCTAGGCTTATTCTAATCCAATTAAGGTTTTTAACCAATCTTGTGCATTCAATGTGTGATTTTGTGTGATTTTGTGTCATTGGTTGAACATTTAGGTCATTTTCGTCCTCCCTATGCTTATTTTAATCCAATTAGGGGTTTTAACCAATCATGTGCATCCAATATGTGATTTTTTGTCATTGGTTGAACATTTAGGTCATTTTCGTCCTCCCTAGGTTTATTCTAATTCAATTAGGGTTTTTAACCAATCTTGTGCATCCAATATGTGATTTTGTGTCATTTTATGTCATTGGTTGAACATTTAAGTCATTTTCATCCTCCCTAGGCTTATCCTAATCCAATTAGGGTTTTTAACCAATCTAGTGCATCCAATATGTGATTTTGTACCATTGGATGATCATTTAGGTCATTTTCGTCCTCCCGAGCCTTATTCTAATCCAATTAGGGTTTTTAACCAATATTGTGCATCCAATATGTGATTTTGTGTCATTTTGGGTCATTGGTTGAACATTTAGGTCATTTTCGTCCTCCCTAGGCTTATTCTAATCCAATTAGGGTTTTTAACCAATCTTGTCCATCCAATATGTGATTTTGTGTCATTTTGTGTTTTTGGTTGAACATTTAGGTCATTTTCGTCCTCCCTAGGCTTATTCTAATCCAATTAACGTTTTTAACCAATCTTGTGCATCCAATGTGTGATTTTGTGTCATTGGTTGAACATTTAGGTCATTTTCGTACTCCCTAGTCTTATTTTAATCCAATTAGGGTTTTTAACCAATCTTGTGCATCCAATATGTGATTTTTTGTCATTGGTTGAACATTTAGGTCATTTTCGTCCTCCCTAGGCTTATTCTAATCCAATTAACGTTTTTAACCAATCTTGTGCATCCAATATGTGATTTTTTGTCATTGGTTGAACATTTAGGTCATTTTCGTCCTCCCCAGGGTTATTCTTATCCAATTAGGGTTTTTAACCAATCTTGTGCATCCAATTTGTGATTTTTTGTCATTGGTTGAACATTTAGGTCATTTTCGTCCTCCCTAGGCTTATTTTAATCCCATTAGGGTTTTTAACCAATCTTGTGCATCCAATATGTGATTTTGTGTCATTTTGTGTCATTGGTTGAACATTTAGGTCATTTTCATCCTCCCTAGGCTCTTTTTAATCCAATTAGGGTTAAAAACCAATCTTGTGCATCCAATATGTGATTTTGTGTCAT
>JBBPBQ010000008.1:12917174-12949550 GCA_037974755.1 Cicer yamashitae | reverse complement strand
TTGGTTGAACATTTAGGTCATTTTCGTCCTCCCTAGACTTATTCTAATCCAATTAACGTTTTTAACCAATCTTGTGCATCCAATGTGTGATTTTGTGTCATTGGTTGAATATTTAGGTCATTTTCGTACTCCCTAGTCTTATTTTAATCCAATTAGGGTTTTTAACCAATCTTGTGCATCCAATATATGATTTTTTGTCATTGGTTGAACATTTAGGTCATTTTCGTCCTCCCTAGGCTTATTCTAATCCAATTAGGGTTTTAAACCAGTCTTGTGCATCCAATATGTGATTTTGTGTCATTGGGTGAACATTTAGGTCATTTTCATCCTCCCTAGGCTTATTCTACTCCAATTAGGGTTTTTAACCAATCTTGTGCATCCAATATGTGATTTTGTGTCATTGGTTGAACATTTAGGTCATTTTCGTCCTCCTTAGGCTTATTCTAATCCAATTAGGGTTTTAAACCAATCTTGTGCATCCAATATGTGATTTTGTGTCATTTTGTGTCATTGGTTGAACATTTAGGTCATTTTCGTCCTCCCTAGGCTTATTCTAATCCAATTAAGGTTTTTAACCAATCTTGTGCATCCAATGTGTCATTTTGGGTCATTTTGTGTCATTGGTTGAACATTTAGGTCATTTTCGTCCTCCCTAGGCTTATTCTAATCCAATTAGGGTTTTTAACCAATCTTGTGCATCCAATATGTGATTTTGTGTCATTGGTTGAACATTTAGGTAGTTTTCACCTTGCTAGGCTTATTCTAATCCAATTAGGGTTTTTAACCAATCTTGTGCATCCAATATGTGATTTTGTGTCATTTTGTGTCATTGGTTGAGCATTTAGGTCATTTTCGTCCTCTCTAGGCTTATTCTAATCCAATTAAGGTTTTTAACCAATCTTGTGCATCCAATGTGTGATTTTGGGTCATTTTGTGTCATTGGTTGAACATTTAGGTCATTTTCGTCCTCCCTAGGCTTATGTTAATCCAATTAGGGTTTTTAACCAATCTTGTGCATCCAATATGTGATTTTTTGTCATTCGTTGAACATTTAGGTCATTTACGTCCTCCCTAGGCTTATTCTAATCCAATTAGGATTTATAACCAATCTTGTGCATCCAATATGTGATTGTGTCATTTTGTGTCATTGGTTGAACATTTAGGTCATTTTCGTCCTCCCTAGGGTTATTCTAATCCAATTAGGGTTTTTAACCAATCTTGTGCATCCAATATGTGATTTTGTGTCATTGGTTGAACATTTAGGTCATTTTCGTCCTCGCTAGGCTTTTTCTAATCCAATTCGGGTTTTTAACCAATCTTGTGCATCCAATATGTGATTTTGTGTCATTGGTTGAACATTTAGGTCATTTTCGTCCTCCCTAGGCTTATTCTAATTCAATTAGGGTTTTTAACCAATCTTGTGCATCCAATATGTGATTTTGTGTCATTTTGTGTCATTGGTTGAACATTTAGGTCATTTTCGTCCTCCCAAGGGTTATTCTAATCCAATTAGGGTTTTTAACCAATCTTGTGCATCCAATATGTGATTTTGTGTCATTGGTTGAACATTTAGGTCATTTTCGTCCTCCCTAGGCTTATTCTAATCCAATTAGGGTTTTTAACCAATCTTTTGCATCTAATATGTGATTTTGTGTCATTTTGTGTCACTGGTTGAACATTTATGTCATTTTCGTCCTCCCTAGTCTTATTCTAATCCAATTAGGGTTTTTAACTAATCTTGGGTATCCAATATATGATTTTGTGTCATTTTGTGTCATTGGTTGAACATTTAGGTCATTTTCGTCCTCCCTAGGCTTATTCTAATCCAATTAGGGTTTTTAACCAATCTTGTGCATCCAATATGTGATTTTGTGTCATTTTGTGTCATTGGTTGAACATTTAGGTCATTTTCGTCCTCCCAAGGCTTATTCTAATCCAATTAGGGTTTTTAACCAATCTTGTGCATCCAATATGTGATTTTGTGTCATTGGTTGAACATTTAGGTCATTTTCGTCCTCGCTAGGCTTTTTCTAATCCAATTCGGGTTTTTAACCAATCTTGTGCATCCAATATGTGATTTTGTGTCATTGGTTGAACATTTAGGTCATTTTCGTCCTCCCTAGGCTTATCCTAATCCAATTAGGGTTTTTAACCAATCTAGTGCATCCAATATGTGATTTTGTACCATTAGATGAACATTTAGGTCATTTTCGTCCTCCCGAGCCTTATTCTAATCCAATTAGGGTTTTTAACCAATATTGTGCATCCAATATGTGATTTTGTGTCATTTTGGGTCATTGGTTGAACATTTAGGACATTTTCGTCCTCCCTAGGCTTATTCAAATCCAATTAGGGTTTTTAACCAATCTTTTGCATCCAATATGTGATTTTGTGTCATTTTGTGTGTTTTGGTTGAACATTTAGGTCATTTTCGTCCTCCCTAGACTTATTCTAATCCAATTAACGTTTTTAACCAATCTTGTGCATCCAATGTGTGATTTTGTGTCATTGGTTGAATATTTAGGTCATTTACGTCCTCCCTAGGCTTATTCTAATCCAATTAAGGTTTTTAACCAATCTTGTGCATCCAATGTGTGATTTTGGGTCATTTTGTGTCATTGGTTGAACATTTAGGTCATTTTCGTCCTCCCTAGGCTTATTCTAATCCAATTAGGGTTTTTAACCAATCTTGTGCATCCAATATGTGATTTTGTGTCATTGGTTGAACATTTAGGTCATTTTCGTCCTCGCTAGGCTTTTTCTAATCCAATTCGGGTTTTTAACCAATCTTGTGCATCCAATATGTGATTTTGTGTCATTGGTTGAACATTTAGGTCATTTTCGTCCTCCCTAGGCTTATTCTAATTCAATTAGGGTTTTTAACCAATCTTGTGCATCCAATATGTGATTTTGTGTCATTTTGTGTCATTGGTTGAACATTTAGGTCATTTTCGTGCTCCCTAGGCTTATTCTAATCCAATTAGGGTTTTTAACCAATCTTGTACATCCAATATGTGATTTTGTGTCATTGGTTGAACATTTAGGTCATTTTCGTCCTCCCTAGGCTTATTTTAATCCAATTAGGGTTTTTAACCAATCTTGTGCATCCAATATGTGATTTTGTGTCATTGGTTGAACATTTAGGTCATTTTCGTCCTCCCTAGGCTTATTCTAATCCAATTAAGGTTTTTAACCAATCTTATGCATCCAATATGTGATTTTGTGTAATTTTATGTCATTGGTTGAACATTTAAGTCATTTTCGTCCTCCATAGGCTTATTCTAATCCAATTAGGGTTTTTAACCAATCTTGTGCATCCAATATGTGATTTTGTGTCATTGGTTGAACATTTAGGTCATTTTCGTCCTCCCTAGGCTTATTCTAATTCAATTAGGGTTTTTAACCAATCTTGTGCATCCAATATGTGATTTCGTGTCATTTTGTGTCATTGGTTGAACATTTAGGTCATTTTCGTCCTCCCTAGGCTTATTCTAATCCAATTAGGGTTTTTAACCAATCTTGTGCATCCAATATGTGATTTTGTGTCATTGGTTGAACATTTAGGTCATTTTCGTCGTCCCTAGGCTAATTCAAATCCAATTAGTGTTTTTAACCAATCTTGTGCATCCAATATGTGATTTTGTGTCATTTTGTGTCATTGGTTGAACATTTAGGTCATTTTCGTCCTCCCTAGGCTTATTCTAATCCAATTAGGGTTTTTAACCAATCTTGTGCATCCAATATGTGATTTTGTGTCATTTTGTGTTTTTGGTTGAACATTTAGGTCATTTTCGTCCTCCCTAGGCTAATTCTAATCCAATTAACGTTTTTAACCAATCTTGTGCATCCAATGTGTGATTTTGTGTCATTGGTTGAACAATTAGGTCATTTTGGTACTCCCTAGTCTTATTTTAGGGTTTTTAACCAATCTTGTGCATCCAATATGTGATTTTTTGTCATCGGTTGAACATTTAGGTCATTTTCGTCCTCCCTAGGCTTATTCTAATCCAATTAGGGTTTTAAACCAATCTTGTGCATCCAATATGTGATTTTGTGTCATTTTGTGTCATTGGTTGAACATTTAGGTCATTTTCGTCCTCCCTAGGCTTATTCTAGACAATTAGGGTTTTTAACCAATCTTGTGCATCCAATATGTGATTATGTGTCATTTTGTGTCATTGGTTGAACATTTAGGTCATTTTCGTCCTCCTTAAGCTTCTTCTAATGCAATTAGGGTTTTTAACCAATCTTGTGCATCTAATATGTGATTTTGTGTCATTGTTTGAACATTTAGGTCATTTTCGTCCTCCCTAGGCTCTTTTTAATCCAATTAGGGTTTTTAACCAATCTTGTGCATCCAATATGTGATTTTGTGTCATTGGTTGAACATTTAGGTCATTTTCGTCCTCCCTAGGCTTATTCTAATTCAATTAGGGTTTTTAACCAATCTTGTGCATCCAATATGTGATTTTGTGTCATTTTGTGTCATTGGTTGAACATTTAGGTCATTTTCGTCCTCCCTAGGCTTATTCTAATCCAATTAGGGTTTTTAACCAATCTTGTGCATCCAATATGTGATTTTTTGTCATTTTGTGTCATTGGTTGAACGTTTAGGTCATTTTCGTCCTCCCTAGGCTTATTCTAATCCATTTAGGGTTTTTAACCAATCTTGTGCATCCAATATGTGATTTTGTGTCATTTTGTGTCATTGGTTGAACATTTAGGTCATTTTCGTCCTCCCTAGGCGTATTCTAATCCAATTAGGGTTTTCAACAAATCTTGTACATCCAATATCTGAATTTGTGTCATTTTGTGTCATTGGTTGAACATTTAGGCCCTTTTCGTCCTCCCTAGGCTTATTCTAATCCAATTAGGGTTTTTAACCAATCTTGTGCATCCAATATGTGATTTTGTGTCATTGGTTGAACATTTGGGTCATTTTAGTCCTCCCTAGGCTACTCTAATCCAATTAGGGTTTTTAACCAATCTTGTGCATCCAGAATGTGATTTTGTGTCATTGGTTGAACATTTAGGTCATTTTCGTCCTCCCTAGGCTTATTCTAATCCAATTAGGGTTTTTAACCAATCTTGTGCATCCAATATGTGATTTTGTGTCATTGGTTGAACATTTAGGTCATTTTCGTCCTCCATAGGCTTATTCAAATCCAATTAGGGTTTTTAACCAATCTTGTGCATCCAATATGTGAAATTGTGTCATTGGTTGAACATTTAGGTCATTTTCGTCCTCCCTAGGCTTATTCTAATCCAATTAGGGTTTTTAACCAATCTTGTGCATCCAATATGTGATATTGTGTCATTGGTTGAACATTTAGGTCATTTTCGTCCTCGCTAGGCTTATTCTAATCCAATTAGGGTTTTTAACCAATCTTGTGCATCCAATATGTGATTTTGTGTCATTTTGTGTCATTGGTTGAACATTTAGGTCATTTTCGTCCTCCCTAGGCTTATTCTAATCCAATTAGGGTTTTTAACCAATCTTGTGCATCCAATATGTGATTTTGTGTCATTGGTTGAACATTTAGGTCATTTTCGTCCTCCTTAGCCTTATTCTAATCCAATTAGGGTTTTTAACCAATCTTGTGCATCCAATATGTGATTTTGTGTCATTTTTTGTCATTGGTTGAACATTTAGGTCATTTTCGTCCTCCCTAGGCTTATTCTAGACAATTAGGGTTTTTAACCAATCTTGTGCATCCAATATGTGATTATGTGTCATTTTGTGTCATTGGTTGAACATTTAGGTCATTTTCGTCCTCCCTAAGCTTCTTCTAATGCAATTAGGGTTTTTAACCAATCTTGTGCATCCAATATGTGATTTTGTGTCATTGGTTGAACATTTAGGTAGTTTTCACCTTGCTAGGCTTATTCTAATCCAATTAGGGTTTTTAACCAATCTTGTGCATCCAATATGTGATTTTGTGTCATTGGTTGAGCATTTAGGTAATTTTCGTCCTCTCTAGGCTTATTCTAATCCAATTAAGGTTTTTAACCAATCTTGTGCATCCAATGTGTGATTTTGGGTCATTTTGTGTCATTGGTTGAACATTTAGGTCATTTTCGTCCTCCCTAGGCTTATGTTAATCCAATTAGGGTTTTTAACCAATCTTGTGCATCCAATATGTGATTTTTTGTCATTCGTTGAACATTTAGGTCATTTACGTCCTCCCTAGGCTTATTCTAATCCAATTAGGATTTATAACCAATCTTGTGCATCCAATATGTGATTGTGTCATTTTGTGTCATTGGTTGAACATTTAGGTCATTTTCGTCCTCCCTAGGGTTATTCTAATCCAATTAGGGTTTTTAACCAATCTTGTGCATCCAATATGTGATTTTGTGTCATTGGTTGAACATTTAGGTCATTTTCGTCCTCGCTAGGCTTTTTCTAATCCAATTCGGGTTTTTAACCAATCTTGTGCATCCAATATGTGATTTTGTGTCATTGGTTGAACATTTAGGTCATTTTCGTCCTCCCTAGGCTTATTCTAATTCAATTAGGGTTTTTAACCAATCTTGTGCATCCAATATGTGATTTTGTGTCATTTTGTGTCATTGGTTGAACATTTAGGTCATTTTCGTGCTCCCTAGGCTTATTCTAATCCAATTAGGGTTTTTAACCAATCTTGTACATCCAATATGTGATTTTGTGTCATTGGTTGAACATTTAGGTCATTTTCGTCCTCCCTAGGCTTATTTTAATCCAATTAGGGTTTTTAACCAATCTTGTGCATCCAATATGTGATTTTGTGTCATTGGTTGAACATTTAGGTCATTTTCGTCCTCGCTAGGCTTATTCTAATCCAATTAGGGTTTTTAACCAATCTTGTGGATCCAATATGTGATTTTGTGTCATTGGTTGAACATTTAGGTCATTTTTGTCCTCCCTAGGCTTATTCTACTCCAATTAGGGTTTTTAACCAATCTTGTGCATCCAATATGTGATTTTGTGTCATTTTGTGTCATTGGTTGAACATTTAGGTCATTTTCGTCCTCCCTAGGCTTATTCTAATCCAATTAGGGTTTTTAACCAATCTTGTGCATCCAATATGTGATTTTGTGTCATTGGTTGAACATTTAGGTCATTTTCGTCCTCCATAGGCTTATTCTAATCCAATTAGGGTTTTAACCAATCTTGTGCATCCAATATGTGATTTTGTGTCATTTTGTGTCATTGGTTGAACATTTAGGTCATTTTCGTCCTCCCTAGGCTTATTCTAATCCAATTAGGGTTTTTAACCAATCTTGTGCATCCAATATGTGATTTTGTGTCATTGGTTGAACATTTAGGTCATTTTCATCCTCCCTATGCTTATTATAATCCAATTAGGGTTTTTAGCCAATCTTGTGCATCCAATATGTGATTTTGTGTCATTCGTTGAACATTTAGGTCATTTTCGTCCTCCCTAAGCTTATTCTAATCCAATTAGGGTTTTAACCAATCTTGTGCCTCCAATATGTGATTTTGTGTAATTTTGTGTTATTGGTTGAACATTTAGGTCATTTTCGTCCTCCCTAGGCTTATTCTAATCCAATTAGGGTTTTAACCAATCTTGTGCACCCAATATGTGATTCTGTGTCATTGGTTGAAGATTTAGGTCATTTTCGTCCTCCCTAGGCATATTCTTTTCCAATTAGGGTTTTTAACCAATCTTGTGCATCCAATATGTGATTTTGTGTCATTGGTTGAACATTTAGGTCATTTTCGTCCTCCCTAGGCTTTTTCCAATCGAATTAGGGTTTTTAACCAATCTTTTGCATCCAATATGTGATTTTGTGTCATTTTGTGTCATTGGTTTAACATTTAGGTCATTTTCGTACTCCCTAGGCTTATTCTAATCCAATTAGGGTTTTTAACCAATCTTGTGCATCCAATATTTGATTTTGTGTCATTGGTTGAACATTTAGGTCATTTTCGTCCTCCTTAAGTTTATTCTAATCCAATTAGGGTTTTTAACCAATCTTGTGCATCCAATATGTGATTTTGTGTCATTTTGTGTCATTGGTTGAACATTTAGGTCATTTTCGTCCTCCCTAGGCTTATTCTAATCCATTTAGGGTTTTTAACCAATCTTGTGCATCCAATATGTGATTTTGTGTCATTTTGTGTCATTAGTTGAACATTTAGGTCATTTTCGTCCTCCCTAGGCTTATTCTAATCCAATTAGGGTTTTTAACCAATCTTGTGCATCCAATATGTGATTTTGTGTCATTGGTTGAACATTTATGTCATTTTCGTCCTCCCTAGGCTTATTCTAATCCAATTAGGGTTTTTAACCAATCTTGTGCATCCAATATTTGATTTTGTGTCATTTTGTGTCATTGGTTGAACATTTAGGTCATTTTCGTCCTCCCTAGGCTTATTCTAATCCAATTAGTGTTTTTAACCAATCTTGTGCATCCAATATGTGATTTTGTGTCATTGGTTGAACATTTAGGTCATTTTCGTCGTCCCTAGGCTTATTCTAATCCAATTAGGGTTTTTAACCAATCTTGTGCATCCAATATGTGATTTTGCGTAATTTTGTGTCATTGGTTGAACATTTAGGTCATTTTCGTCCTCCCTAGGCTTATTCTAATCCAATTAGGGTTTTTAACCAATCTTGTGCATCCAATATGTGATTTTGTGTCATTTTGTGTCATTGGTTGAACATTTAGGTAATTTTTGTCCTCCCTAGGCTTATTCTAATCCAATTATGGTTTTTAACCAATCTTGTGCATCCAATATGTGATTTTGTGTCATTTTGTGTCATTGGTTGAACATTTAGGTCATTTTTGTCGTCCCTAGGCTTATTCTAATCCAATTAGGGTTTTTAACCAATCTTGTGCATCCAATATGTGATTTTGTGTCATTTTATGTCATTGGTTGAACATTTAGGTCATTTTCGTCCTCCCTAGGCTTATTCTAATTCAATTAGGGTTTTTAACCAATCTTGTGCATCCAATATGTGATTTTGTGTCATTTTGTGTCATTGGTTGAACATTTAGGTCATTTTCGTCCTCCCTAGGCTTATTCTAATCCAATTACGGTTTTTAACCAATCTTGTGCATCCAATATGTGATTTTGTGTCATTTTGTGTCATTGGTTGAACATTTAGGTCATTTTTGTCATCCCTAGGCTTATTCTAATCCAATTAGGGTTTTTAACCAATCTTGTGCATCCAATATGTGATTTTGTGTCATTTTATGTCATTGGTTGAACATTTAGGTCGTTTTCGTCCTCCCTAGGCTTATTCTAATTCAATTAGGGTTTTTAACCAATCTTGTGCATCCAATATGTGATTTTGTGTCATTTTGTGTCATTGGTTGAACATTTAGGTCATTTTCGTCCTCCCTAGGCTTATTCTAATCCAATTACGGTTTTTAACCAATCTTGTTCATCCAATATGTGATTTTGTGTCATTTTGTGTCATTGGTTGAACATTTAGGTCATTTTCGTCCTCCCTAGGCTTATTCTAATTCAATTAGGGTTTTTAACCAATCTTGTGCATCCAATATGTGATTTTGTGTCATTTTGTGTCATTGGTTGAACATTTAAGTCATTTTCGTCCTCCCTAGGCTTATTCTAGACAATTAGGGTTTTTAACCAATCTTGTGCATCTAATATGTGATTATGTGTCATTTTGTGTCATTGGTTGAACATTTAGGTCATTTTCGTCCTCCCTAAGCGTCTTCTAATGCAATTAAGGTTTTTAACCAATCTTGTGCATCCAATATGTGATTTTGTGTCATTGGTTGAACATTTAGGTAGTTTTCACCTTGCTAAGCTTATTCGAATCCAATTAGGGTTTTTAACCAATCTTGTGCATCCAATATGTGATTTTGTGTCATTTTGTGTCATTGGTTGAACATTTAGGTCATTTTCGTCCTCTCTAGGCTTATTCTAATCCAATTAAGGTTTTTAACAAATCTTGTGCATCCAATGTGTGATTTTGGGTCATTTTGTGTCATTGGTTGAACATTTAGGTCATTTTCGTCCTCCCTAGGCTTATTCTAATCCAATTAGGGTTTTTAACCAATCTTGTGCATCCAATATGTGATTTTGTGTCATTGGTTGAACATTTAGGTCATTTTCGTCCTTCCTAGCCTTATTCTAATCCAATTAGGGTTTTTAACCAATCTTGAGCATCCAATATGTGATTTTGTGTCATTTTGTGTCATTGGTTGAACATTTAGGTCATTTTCGTCCTCCCTAGGCTTATTCTAATCCAATTAGGGTTTTTAACCAATCTTGTGCATCCAATATGTGATTTTGTGTCATTGGTTGAACATTTAGGTCATTTTCGTCCTCCCTAGGCTTATTCTAATCCAATGAGGGTTTTTAACCAATCTTGTGCATCCAATATGTGATTTTGTGTCATTGGTTGAACATTTAGGTCATTTTCGTCCTCCCTAGGCTTATTCTAATCCAATTAGGGTTTTTAACCAATCTTGTGCATCCAATATGTGATTTTGTGTCATTGGTTGAACATTTAGGTCATTTTCGCCCTCCCTAGGCTTATTCTAATCCAATTAGGGTTTTTAACAAATCTTGTGCATCCAATATGTGATTTTGTGTCATTGGTTGAACATTTAGGTCATTTTCGTCCTCCCTAGGCTTATTCTAATCCAATTAGGGTTTTTTATCAATCTTGTGCATCCAATATTTAATTTTGTGTCATTTTGGGTCATTGGTTGAACATTTAGGTCATTTTCGTCCTCCCTAGGCTTATTCTAATCCAATTAGGGTTTTTAACCAATCTTGTGCATCCAATATGTGATTTTGTGTCATTGGTTGAACATTTAGGTCATTTTCGTCCTCCTTAGCCTTATTCTAATCCAATTAGGGTTTTTAACCAATCTTGTGCATCCAATATGTGATTTTGTGTCATTTTTTGTCATTGGTTGAACATTTAGGTCATTTTCGTCCTCCCTAGGCTTATTCTAGACAATTAGGGTTTTTAACCAATCTTGTGCATCCAATATGTGATTATGTGTCATTTTGTGTCATTGGTTGAACATTTAGGTCATTTTCGTCCTCCCTAAGCTTCTTCTAATGCAATTAGGGTTTTTAACCAATCTTGTGCATCCAATATGTGATTTTGTGTCATTGGTTGAACATTTAGGTCATTTTCGTCCTCCTTAGGCATATTCTAATCCAATTAGGGTTTTTAACCATTCTTGTGCATCCAATATGTGATTTTGTGTCATTTTGTGTCATTGGTTGAACATTTAGATCATTTTCGTCCTCCCTAGGCTTATTTTAATCCAATTAGGGTTTTTAACCAATCTTGTGCATCCAATATGTGATTTTTTGTCATTGGTTGAACATTTAGGTCATTTTCGTCCTCCCTAGGCTTATTCTAATTCAATTAGGGTTTTTAACCAATCTTGTGCATCCAATATGTGATTTTGTGTCATTTTGTGTCATTGGTTGAACATTTAGGTCATTTTCGTCCTCCCTAGGCTTATTCTAGACAATTAGGGTTTTTAACCAATCTTGTGCATCCAATATGTGATTATGTGTCATTTTGTGTCATTGGTTGAACATTTAGGTCATTTTCGTCCTCCTTAAGCTTCTTCTAATGCAATTAGGGTTTTTAACCAATCTTGTGCATCTAATATGTGATTTTGTGTCATTGTTTGAACATTTAGGTCATTTTCGTCCTCCCTAGGCTCTTTTTAATCCAATTAGGGTTTTTAACCAATCTTGTGCATCCAATATGTGATTTTGTGTCATTGGTTGAACATTTAGGTCATTTTCGTCCTCCCTAGGCTTATTCTAATTCAATTAGGGTTTTTAACCAATCTTGTGCATCCAATATGTGATTTTGTGTCATTTTGTGTCATTGGTTGAACATTTAGGTCATTTTCGTCCTCCCTAGGCTTATTCTAATCCAATTAGGGTTTTTAACCAATCTTGTGCATCCAGTATGTGATTTTGTGTCATTGATTGAACATTTAGGTCATTTTCGTCCTCCCTAGGCTTATTCTAATCCAAATAGGGTTTTTAATCAATCTTGTGCATCCAATATGTGATTTTGTGTCATTGGTTGAACATTTAGGTCATTTTCGTCCTCCCTAGGCTTATTCTAATCCAATTAGGGTTTTTAACCAATCTTGTGCATCCAATATGTGATTTTGTGTCATTGGTTGAACATTTAGGTCATTTTCGTCCTCCCTAGGCTTATTCTAATCCAATTAGGCTTTTTAACCAATCTTGTGCATCCAATATGTGATTTTGTGTCTTTTTGTGTCATTTTGTGTCTTTGGTTGAACATTTAAACCATTTTCGTCCTCCCTAGGCTTATTCTAATCCAATTAGGGTTTTTAACCAATCTTCTGCATCCAATATGTGACTTTGTGTCATTTTGTGTCATTGGTTGAACATTTAGGTCATTGTCGTCCTCCCTAGGCTTATTCTAATCCAATTAGGGTTTTTAACCAATCTTGTGAATCCAATATGTCATTTTGTGTCATTTAGGGTCATTGGTTGAACATTTAGGTCATTTTCGTCCTCCCTAGGCTTATTCTAATCCAATTAGGGTTTTTAACCAATCTTGTGCATCCAATATGTGATTTTGTGTCATTGGTTGAACATTTAGGTCATTTTCGTCCTACCTAGGCTTATTCTAATCCAATTAGGGTTTTTAACCAATCTTGTGCAACCAATATGTGATTTTGTGTCATTGGTTGAACATTTAGGTCATTTTCGTCCTCCCTAGGCTTATTCTAATCCAATTAGGGTTTTTAACCAATCTTGTGCATCCAATATGTGATTTTGTGTCATTGGTTGAACATTTAGGTCATTTTCGTCCTCCCTAGGCTTATTCTCATCCAATTAGGGTTTTTAACCATTCTTGTGCATCCAATATGTGATTTTGTGTCATTTTGTGTCATTGGTTGAACATTTAGGTCATTTTCGTCCTCCCTAGGCTTATTCTAATCCAATTAGGGTTTTTAACCAATCTTGTGCATCCAATATGTGATTTTGTGTCATTTGTTGTCATTGGTTGAACATTTAGGTCATTTTCGTCCTCCCTAGGCTTATTCTAATCCAATTAGGGTTTTTAACCAATCTTGTGCATCCAATATGTGATTTTGTGTCATTGGTTGAACATTTAGGTCATTTTCATCCTCCTTAGCCTTATTCTAATCCAATTAGGGTTTTTAACCAATCTTGTGCATCCAATATGTGATTTTGTGTCATTTTGTGTCATTGGTTGAACATTTAGGTCATTTTCGTCCTCACTAGGCTTATTCTAATCCAATTAGGGTTTTTAACCAATCTTTTGCATCCAATATGTGATTTTGTGTCATTTTGTGTGTTTTGGTTGAACATTTAGGTCATTTTCGTCCTCCCTAGGCTTATTCTAATCCAATTAACGTTTTTAACCAATCTTGTGCATCCAATGTGTGATTTTGTGTCATTGGTTGAACATTTAGGTCATTTTCGTACTCCCTAGTCTTATTTTAATCCAATTAGGGTTTTTAACCAATCTTGTGCATCCAATATGTGATTTTTTGTCATTGGTTGAACATTTAGGTCATTTTCGTCCTCCCTAGGCTTATTCTAATCCAATTAGGGTTTTAAACCAGACTTGTGCATCCAATATGTGATTTTGTGTCATTGGTTGAACATTTAGGTCATTTTCATCCTCCCTAGGCTTATTCTACTCCAATTAGGGTTTTTAACCAATCTTGTGCATCCAATATGTGATTTTGTGTCATTGGTTGAACATTTAGGTCATTTTCGTCCTCCCTAGGCTTATTCTAATCCAATTAGGGTTTTAAACCAATCTTGTGCATCCAATATGTGATTTTGTGTCATTTTGTGTCATTGGTTGAACATTTAGGTCATTTTCGTCCTCCCTAGGCTTATTCTAATCCAATTAAGGTTTTTAACCAATCTTGTGCATCCAATGTGTCATTTTGGGTCATTTTGTGTCATTGGTTGAACATTTAGGTCATTTTCGTCCTCCCTAGGCTTATTCTAATCCAATTAGGGTTTTTAACCAATCTTGTGCATCCAATATGTGATTTTGTGTCATTGGTTGAACATTTAGGTAGTTTTCACCTTGCTAGGCTTATTCTAATCCAATTAGGGTTTTTAACCAATCTTGTGCATCCAATATGTGATTTTGTGTCATTTTGTGTCATTGGTTGACCATTTAGGTAATTTTCGTCCTCTCTAGGCTATTCTAATCCAATTAAGGTTTTTAAAAAATCTTGTGCATCCAATGTATGATTTTGGGTCATTTTGTGTCATTGGTTGAAAATTTAGGTCATTTTCGTCCTCCCTAGGCTTATTCTAATCCAATTAGGGTTTTTAACCAATCTTGTGCATCCAATATGTGATTTTGTGTCATTGGTTGAACATTTAGGTCATTTTCGTCCTCGCTAGGCTTTTTCTAATCCAATTCGGGTTTTTAACCAATCTTGTGCATCCAATATGTGATTTTGTGTCATTGGTTGAACATTTAGGTCATTTTCGTCCTCCCTAGGCTTATCCTAATCCAATTAGGGTTTTTAACCAATCTAGTGCATCCAATATGTGATTTTGTACCATTGGATGAACATTTAGGTCATTTTCGTCCTCCTGAGCCTTATTCTAATCCAATTAGGGTTTTTAACCAATATTGTGCATCCAATATGTGATTTTGTGTCATTTTGGGTCATTGGTTGAACATTTAGGTCATTTTCGTCCTCCCTAGGCTTATTCTAATCCAATTAGGGTTTTTAACCAATCTTTTGCATCCAATATGTGATTTTGTCTCATTTTGTGTGTTTTGGTTGAACATTTAGGTCATTTTCGTCCTCCCTAGGCTTATTCTAATCCAATTAACGTTTTTAACCAATCTTGTGCATCCAATGTGTGATTTTGTGTCATTGGTTGAACATTTAGGTCATTTTCGTACTCCCTAGTCTTATTTTAATCCAATTAGGGTTTTTAACCAATCTTGTGCATCCAATATGTGATTTTTTGTCATTGGTTGAACATTTAGGTCATTTTCGTCCTCCCTAGGCTTATTCTAATCCAATTAGGGTTTTAAACCAGTCTTGTGCATCCAATATGTGATTTTGTGTCATTGGTTGAACATTTAGGTCATTTTCATCCTCCCTAGGCTTATTCTACTCCAATTAGGGTTTTTAACCAATCTTGTGCATCCAATATGTGATTTTGTGTCATTGGTTGAACATTTAGGTCATTTTCGTCCTCCCTAGGCTTATTCTAATCTAATTAGGGTTTTAAACCAATCTTGTGCATCCAATATGTGATTTTGTGTCATTTTGTGTCATTGGTTGAACATTTAGGTCATTTTCATCCTCCCTAGGCTTATTCTAATCCAATTAAGGTTTTTAACCAATCTTGTGCATTCAATGTGTGATTTTGTGTCATTGGTTGAACATTTAGGTCATTTTCGTCCTCCTTAGGCTTATTTTAATCCAATTAGGGTTTTTAACCAATCTTGTGCATCCAATATGTGATTTTTTGTCATTGGTTGAACATTTAGATCATTTTCGTCCTCCCTAGGCTTACTCTAATTCAATTAGGGTTTTTAACCAATCTTGTGCATCCAATATGTGATTTTGTGTCATTTTGTTTCATTGGTTGAACATTTAGGTCATTTTCGTCCTCCCAAGGCTTATTCTAATCCAATTAGGGTTCTTAACCAATCTTGTGCATCCAATATGTGATTTTGTGTCATTGGTTTAACATTTAGGTCATTTTCATCCTCGTTAGCCTTATTCTAATCCAATTAGGCTTTTTAACCAATCTTGTGCATCCAATATGTGATTTTGTGTCATTGGTTGAACATTTAGGTCATTTTCGTCCTCCTTAGCCTTATTCTAATCCAATTAGGGTTTTTAACCAATCTTGTGCATCCAATATGTGATTTTGTGTCATTTTTTGTCATTGGTTGAACATTTAGGTCATTTTCGTCCTCCCTAGGCTTATTCTAGACAATTAGGGTTTTTAACCAATCTTGTGCATCCAATATGTGATTATGTGTCATTTTGTGTCATTGGTTGAACATTTAGGTCATTTTCGTCCTCCCTAAGCTTCTTCTAATGCAATTAGGGTTTTTAACCAATCTTGTGCATCCAATGTGTGATTTTGAGTCATTTTGTGTCATTGGTTGAACATTTAGGTCATTTTCGTCCTCCCTAGGCTTATTCTAATCCAATTAGGGATTTTAACCAATCTTGTGCATCCAATATGTGATTTTGTGTCATTGGTTGAACATTTAGGTCATTTTCGTCCTCGCTAGGCTTTTTCTAATCCAATTCGGGTTTTTAACCAATCTTGTGCATCCAATATGTGATTTTGTGTCATTGGTTGAACATTTAGGTCATTTTCGTCCTCCCTAGGCTTATCCTAATCCAATTAGGGTTTTTAACCAATCTAGTGCATCCAATATGTGATTTTGTACCATTGGATGAACATTTAGGTCATTTTCGTCCTCCCGAGCCTTATTCTAATCCAATTAGGGTTTTTAACCAATATTGTGCATCCAATATGTGATTTTGTGTCATTTTGGGTCATTGGTTGAACATTTAGGTCATTTTCGTCCTCCCTAGGCTTATTCTAATCCAATTAGGGTTTTTAACCAATCTTGTGCATCCAATATGTGATTTTGTGTCATTGGTTAAACATTTAGGTCATTTTCGTCCTCTTTAGGCTTATTCTAATCCAATTAGGGTTTTTAACCAATCTTGTGCATCCAATATGTGATTTTGTGTCATTTTGTGTCATTGGTTGAACATTTAGGTCATTTTCGTCCTCCCTAGGCTTATTCTAATCCAATTAGGGTTTTTAACCAATCTTGTGCATCCAATATGTGATTTTGTGTCATTGGTTTAACATTTAGGTCATTTTCGTCCTCCCTAGGCTTATTCTAATCCAATTAGGATTTTTTAACCAATCTTGTGCATCCAATATGTGATTTTGTGTCATTTTGTGTCATTGGTTGAACATTTAGGTCAATTTCGTCCTCCCTAGGCTTATTCTAATCCAATTAGGGTTTTTAACCAATCTTGTGCATCCAATATGTGATTTTGTGTCATTTTGTGTCATTGGTTGAACATTTAGGTCATTTTTGTCCTCCCTAAGCTTATTCTAATCCAATTAGGGTTTTTAACCAATCTTGTGCATCCAATATGTGATTTTGTGTCATTTTGTGTCATTGGTTGAACATTTAGGTCATTTTCGTCCTCCCTAGGCTTATTCTAATTCAATTAGGGTTTTTAACCAATCTTGTGCATCCAATATGTGATTTTGTGTCATTCGTGGAACATTTAGGTCATTTTCGTCCTCCCTAGACTTATCCTAATCCAATTAGGGTTTTTAACCAATCTTGTGCATCCAATATGTGATTTTGTGTCATTTTGTGTCATTGGTTGAACATTTAGGTCAATTAGGGTTTTTAACCAATCTTGTGCATCCAATATGTGATTTTGTGTCATTGGTTGAACATTTAGGTCATTTTCGTCCTCGCTAGGCTTTTTCTAATCCAATTCGGGTTTTTAACCAATCTTGTGCATCCAATATGTGATTTTGTGTCATTGGTTGAACATTTAGGTCATTTTCGTCTTCCCTAGGCTTATCCTAATCCAATAAGGGTTTTTAACCAATCTTGTGCATCCAATATGTGATTTTGTGTCATTTTGTGTCATTGGTTGAACATTTAGGTCATTTTCGTCCTCCCTAAGCTTATTCTAATCCAATTAGGGTTTTTAACCAATCTTGTGCATCCAATATGTGATTTTGTGTCATTGGTTGAACATTTAGGTCATTTTCGTCCTCCCAAGGCTTATTCTAATCCAATTAGGGTTTTTAACCAATCTTGTGCATCCAATATGTGATTTTGTGTCATTGGTTGAACATTTAGGTCATTTTCATCCTCGCTAGGCTTTTTCTAATCCAATTCGGGTTTTTAACCAATCTTGTGCATCCAATATGTGATTTTGTGTCATTGGTTGAACATTTAGGTCATTTTCGTCCTCCCTAGGCTTATCCTAATCCAATTAGGGTTTTTAACCAATCTAGTGCATCCAATATGTGATTTTGTACCATTGGATGAACATTTAGGTCATTTTCGTCCTCCCAGACCTTATTCTAATCCAATTAGGGTTTTTAACCAATGTTGTGCATCCAATATGTGATTTTGTGTCATTTTGGGTCATTGGTTGAACATTTAGGTCATTTTCGTCCTCCCTATGCTTATTCTAATCCAATTAGGGTTTTTAACCAATCTTGTGCATCCAATATGTGATTTTGTGTCATTTTGTGTCATTGGTTGAACATTTAGGTCATTTTCGTCCTCCCTAAGCTTATTCTAATCCAATTAGGGTTTTTAACATATCTTGTGCATCCAATATGTGATTTTGTGTGATTTTGTGTCATTGGTTGAACATTTAGGTCATTTTCGTCCTCCCTAGGCTTATTCTAATCCAATTAGGGTTTTTAACCAATCTTGTGCATCCAATATGTGATTTTCTGTCATTTTGTGTCATTGGTTGAACATTTAGGTCATTTTCGTCCTCCCTAGGCTTATTTTAATCTAATTAACGTTTTTAACCAATCTTGTGTATCCAATATCTGATTTTGTGTCATTGGTTGAACATTTAGGTCATTTTCGTCCTCGCTAGGCTTTTTCTAATCCAATTCGGGTTTTTAACCAATCTTGTGCATCCAATATGTGATTTTGTGTCATTGGTTGAACATTTAGGTCATTTTCGTCCTCCCTAGGCTTATTCTAATCCAATTAGGGTTTTTAACCAATCTTGTGCATCCAATATGTGATATTGTGTCATTGGTTGAACATTTAGGTCATTTTCGTCCTCGCTAGGCTTATTCTAATCCAATTAGGGTTTTTAACCAATCTTGTGCATCCAATATGTGATTTTGTGTCATTTTGTGTCATTGGTTGAACATTTAGGTCATTTTCGTCCTCCCTAGGCTTATTCTAATCCAATTAGGGTTTTTAACCAATCTTGTGCATCCAATATGTGATTTTGTGTCATTGGTTGAACATTTAGGTCATTTTCGTCCTCCTTAGCCTTATTCTAATCCAATTAGGGTTTTTAACCAATCTTGTGCATCCAATATGTGATTTTGTGTCATTTTTTGTCATTGGTTGAACATTTAGGTCATTTTCGTCCTCCCTAGGCTTATTCTAGACAATTAGGGTTTTTAACCAATCTTGTGCATCCAATATGTGATTATGTGTCATTTTGTGTCATTGGTTGAACATTTAGGTCATTTTCGTCCTCCCTAAGCTTCTTCTAATGCAATTAGGGTTTTTAACCAATCTTGTGCATCCAATATGTGATTTTGTGTCATTGGTTGAACATTTAGGTCATTTTCGTCCTCCTTAGGCATATTCTAATCCAATTAGGGTTTTTAACCATTCTTGTGCATCCAATATGTGATTTTGTGTCATTTTGTGTCATTGGTTGAACATTTAGATCATTTTCGTCCTCCCTAGGCTTATTTTAATCCAATTAGGGTTTTTAACCAATCTTGTGCATCCAATATGTGATTTTTTGTCATTGGTTGAACATTTAGGTCATTTTCGTCCTCCCTAGGCTTATTCTAATTCAATTAGGGTTTTTAACCAATCTTGTGCATCCAATATGTGATTTTGTGTCATTTTGTGTCATTGGTTGAACATTTAGGTCATTTTCGTCCTCCCTAGGCTTATTCTAGACAATTAGGGTTTTTAACCAATCTTGTGCATCCAATATGTGATTATGTGTCATTTTGTGTCATTGGTTGAACATTTAGGTCATTTTCGTCCTCCTTAAGCTTCTTCTAATGCAATTAGGGTTTTTAACCAATCTTGTGCATCTAATATGTGATTTTGTGTCATTGTTTGAACATTTAGGTCATTTTCGTCCTCCCTAGGCTCTTTTTAATCCAATTAGGGTTTTTAACCAATCTTGTGCATCCAATATGTGATTTTGTGTCATTGGTTGAACATTTAGGTCATTTTCGTCCTCCCTAGGCTTATTCTAATTCAATTAGGGTTTTTAACCAATCTTGTGCATCCAATATGTGATTTTGTGTCATTTTGTGTCATTGGTTGAACATTTAGGTCATTTTCGTCCTCCCTAGGCTTATTCTAATCCAATTAGGGTTTTTAACCAATCTTGTGCATCCTATATGTGATTTTGTGTCATTGGTTGAACATGTACGTCATTTTTGTCCTCCCTAGGCTTATTCTAATCCAATTAGGGTTTTTAACCAATCTTGTGCATCCAATATGTGATTTTGTGTCATTGGTTGAATATTTAGGTCATTTTCGTCCTCTCTAGGCTTATTCTAATCCAATAAGGGTTTTAGGGTTTTTAACCAATCTTGTGCATCCAATATGTGATTTTGTGTCATTTTATGTCATTGGTTGAACATTTAGGTCATTTTCGTCCTCCCTAGGCTTATTCTAATCCAATTAGGGTTTTAAACCAATCTTGTGCATCCAATATGTGATTTTGTGTCATTTTGTGTCATTGGTTGAACATTTAGGTCATTTTCGTCCTCCCTAGGCTTATTCTAATCCAATTAAGGTTTTTAACCAATCTTGTGCATTCAATGAGTGATTTTGTGTCATTTTGTGTCATTGGTTGAACATTTAGTTCATTTTCGTCCTCCTTAGGCTTATTTTAATCCAATTAGGGTTTTTAACCAATCTTGTGCATCCAATATGTGATTTTTTGTCATTGGTTGAACATTTAGGTCATTTTCGTCCTCCCTAGGCTTATTCTAATCCAATTAGGGTTTTAAACCAATCTTGTGCATCCAATATGTGATTTTGTGTCATTGGTTGAACATTTAGGTCATTTTCGTCCTCCTTAGCCTTATTCTAATCCAATTTGGGTTTTTAACCAATCTTGTGCATCCAATATGTGATTTTGTGTCATTGGTTGAACATTTAGGTCATTTTCGTCCTCCCTAGGCTTATTCTAGACAATTAGGGTTTTTAACCAATCTTGTGCATCCAATATGTGATTATGTGTCATTTTGTGTCATTGGTTGAACATTTAGGTCATTTTCGTCCTCCCTAAGCTTCTTCTAATGCAATTAGGGTTTTTAACCAATCTTGTGCATCCAATGTGTGATTTTGGGTCATTTTGTGTCATTGGTTGAACATTTAGGTCATTTTCGTCCTCCCTAGGCTTATTCTAATCCAATTAGGGATTTTAACCAATCTTGTGCATCCAATATGTGATTTTGTGTCATTGGTTGAACATTTAGGTCATTTTCGTCCTCGCTAGGCTTTTTCTAATCCAATTCGGGTTTTTAACCAATCTTGTGCATCCAATATGTGATTTTGTGTCATTGGTTGAACATTTAGGTCATTTTCGTCCTCCCTAGGCTTATCCTAATCCAATTAGGGTTTTTAACCAATCTAGTGCATCCAATATGTGATTTTGTACCATTGGATGAACATTTAGGTCATTTTCGTCCTCCCGAGCCTTATTCTAATCCAATTAGGGTTTTTAACCAATATTGTGCATCCAATATGTGATTTTGTGTCATTTTGGGTCATTGGTTGAACATTTAGGTCATTTTCGTCCTCCCTAGGCTTATTCTAATCCAATTAGGGTTTTTAACCAATCTTGTGCATCCAATATGTGATTTTGTGTCATTGGTTGAACATTTAGGTCATTTTCGTCCTCGCTAGGCTTTTTCTAATCCAATTTGGGTTTTTAACCAATCTTGTGCATCCAATATGTGATTTTGTGTCATTGGTTGAACATTTAGGTCATTTTTGTCCTCCCTAGGCTTATCCTAATCCAATTAGGGTTTTTAACCAATCTAATGCATCCAATATGTGATTTTGTACCATTGGTTGAACATTTAGGTCATTTTCGTCCTCCCTAGGCTTATTCTAATCCAATTAGGGTTTTTAACCAATCTTGTGCATCCAATATGTGATTTTGTGTCATTGGTTGAACATTTAGGTCATTTTCGTCTTCCCTAGGCTTATTCCAATCCAGTTAGGGTTTTTAACCAATCTTTTGCACCCAATATGTCATTTTGTGTCATTGGTTGAACATTTAGGTCATTTTCGTCCTCCATAGGCTTATTCTAATCCAATTAGGGTTTTTAGCCAATCTTGTGCATCCAATATGTGATTTTGTGTCATTTTGTGTCATTGGTTGAACATTTAGGTCATTTTCGTCCTCCCTAGGCTTATTCTAATCCAATTAGGGTTTTTAACCAATCTTGTGCATCCAATATGTGATTTTGTGTCATTTTGTGTCATTGGTTGAACATTTAGGTCATTTTCGTCCTCCCTAGGCTTATTCTAATCCAATTAGGGTTTTTAACCAATCTTGTGCATCCAATATGTGATTTTGTGTCATTGGTTGAACATTTGGGTCATTTTCGTCCTCGCTAGACTTATTCTAATCCAATTAGGGTTTTTAACCAATCTTGTGCATCCAATATGTGATTTTGTGTCATTTTGTGTCATTGGTTGAACATTTAGGTCATTTTCGTCCTCCCTAGGCTTATTCTAATCCAATTAGGGTTTTTAACCAATCTTTTGCATATAATAAGTGATTTTGTGTCATTGGTAATCCAATTAGGTCATTTTCGTCCTCGCTAGGCTTATTCTAATCCAATTAGGGTTTTTAACCAATCTTGTGCATCCAATATCTGATTTTGTGTCATTTTGTGTCATTGGTTGAACATTTAGGTCATTTTCGTCCTCCCTAGGCTTATTCTAATCCAATTAGGGTTTTTAACCAATCTTGTGCATCCAATATGTGATTTTGTGTCATTTTGTGTCATTGGTTGAACATTTAGGTCATTTTCGTCCTCCCTAGGCTTATTCTAATCCAATTAGGGTTTTTAACCAATCTTGTGCATCCAATATGTGATTTTGTGTCATTTTGTGTCATTGGTTGAACATTTAGGTCATTTTCATTCTCCTTAGGCTTATTCTAATCCAATTAGGGTTTTTAACCAATCTTGTGCATCCAATATCTGATTTTGTGTCATTTTGTGTCATTTTGTGTCATTTAGGTCATTTTCGTCCTCCCAAGGCTTATTCTAATCCAATTAGGGTTTTTAACCAATCTTGTGCATCCAATATGTGATTTTGTGTCATTGGTTGAACATTTAGGTCATTTTCGTTCTCCCTAGGCTTATTCTAATCCAATTAGGGTTTTTAACCAATCTTGTGCATCCAATATGTGATTTTGTGTGATTTTGTGTCATTGGTTGAACATTTAGGTCATTTTCGTCCTCCCTAGGCTTATTCTAATCCAATTAGGGTTTTTAACCAATCTTGTGCATCCAATATGTGATTTTGTGTCAGTTTGTGTCATTGGTTGAACATTTAGGTCATTTTCATCGTCCCTAGGCTTATTCTAATCCAATTAGGGTTTTTAACCAATCTTGTGCATCCAATATGTGATTTTGTGTCATTGGTTGAACATTTAGGTCATTTACGTCCTCCCTAGGCTTATTCTAATCCAATTAGGGTTTTTAACCAATCTTGTGCATCCAATATGTGATTTTGTGTCATTTTGTGTCATTGGTTGAACATTTAGGTCATTTTCGTCCTCCCTAGGCTTATTCTAATCCAATTAGGGTTTTTAACCAATCTTGTGCATCCAATATGTGATTTTGTGTCATTGGTTGAACATTTATATCATTTTTGTCCTCCCTAGGCTTATTCTAATCCAATTAGGGTTTTTAACCAATCTTGTGCATCCAATATGTGATTTTGTGTCATTGGTTGAACATTTAGGTCATTTTCGTCCTCCCTAGGCTTATTCTAATCCAATTAGGGTTTTTAACCAATCTTGTGCATCCAATATGTGATTTTGTGTCATTTTGTGTCATTGGCTAAACTTTTAGTTCATTTTCGTCCTCCTAGGCTTATTCTAATCCAATTAGGGTTTTTAACCAATCTTGTGCATCCAATATGTGATTTTGTGTCATTTTGTGTCATTGGTTGAACATTTAGGTCATTTTCGTCCTCCCTAGGCTTATTCTAATCCAATTAGGGTTTTTAACCAATCTTGTGCATCCAATATGTGATTTTGTGTCATTTTGTGTCATTGGTTGAACATTTGGGTCATTTTCGTCCTCCCTCGGCTTATTCTAATCCAATTAGGGTTTTTAACCAATCTTGTGCATCCAATATGTGATTTTGTGTCATTTTGTGTCATTGGTTGAACATTTAGGTCATTTTCGTCCTCCCTAGGCTTATTCTAATCCAATTAGGGTTTTTAACCAATCTTGTGCGTCCAATATGTGATTTTGCGTCATTTTGTATCATTGGTTGAACATTTAGGTCATTTTCGTCCTCCCTAGGCTTATTCTAATCCAATTAGGGTTTTTAACCAATCTTGTGCATCCAATATGTGATTTTGTGTCATTTTGTGTCATTGGTTGAACATTTAGGTCATTTTCGTCCTCCCTAGGCTTATTCTAATCCAATTAGGGTTTTTAACCAATCTTGTGCATCCAATATGTGATTTGGTGTCATTGGTTGAAAATTTAGGTCATTTTCGTCCTCCCTAGGCTTATTCTAATCCAATTAGCGTTTTTAACCAATCTTGTGCGTCCAATATGTGATTTTGTGTCATTGGTTGAACATTTAGGTCATTTTCGTCCTCCACAGGCTTATTCTAATCCAATTAGGGTTTTTAACCAATCTTGTGCATCCAATATGTGATTATGTGTTGTTTTGTGTCATTGGTTGAACATTTAGGTCATTTTCGTCCTCCCTAGGCTTATTCTAATCCAATTAGGGTTTTTAACCAATCTTGTGCATCCAATATGTGATTTTGTGTCATTTTGTGTCATTGGTTGAACATTTAGGTCATTTTCGTCCTCCCTAGGCTTATTCTAATCCAATTAGGGTTTTTAACCAATTTTGTGCATCCAATATGTGATTTTGTTACATTGGTTGAACATTTAGGTCATTTTCGTCCTCCCTAGGCTTATTCTAATCCAATAAGGGTTTTTAACCAATCTTGTGCATCCAATATGTGATTTTGTGTCATTTTGTGTCATTGGTTGAAC
Organism: Cicer yamashitae; assembly: GCA_037974755.1. NCBI lineage: Eukaryota > Viridiplantae > Streptophyta > Magnoliopsida > Fabales > Fabaceae > Cicer > Cicer yamashitae. Next base: position 12,924,502 of record JBBPBQ010000008.1, on the reverse strand, counting down.
ATTTAGGTCATTTTCGTCCTCCCTAGGCTTATTCTAATCCAATTAGGGTTTTTAACCAATCTTGTGCATCCAATATGTGATTTTGTGTCATTTTGTGTCATTGGTTGAACATTTAGGTCATTTTCGTCCTCCCTAGGCTTATTCTAATCCAATTACGGTATTTAACCAATCTTGTGCATCCAATATGTGATTTTGTGTCGTTTTGTGACATTGATTGAACATTTAGGTCATTTTCGTCCTCCCTAGGCTTATTCTAATCCAATTAGGGTTTTTAAGCAATCTTGTGCATCCAACATGTGATTTTGTGTCATTTTGTGTCATTGGTTGAACATTTAGGTCATTTTCGTCCTCCCTAGGCTTATTCTAATCCAATTAGGGTTTTTAACCAATCTTGTGCATCCAATATGTGATTTTGTGTCATTGGTTGAACATTTAGGAAATTTTTGTCCTCCCTAAGCTTTTTCTAATCCAATTAGGGTTTTTAACCAATCTTGTGCATCCAATATGTGATTTTGTGTCATTTTGTGTCATTGGTTGAACATTTAGGTCATTTTCGTCCTCCCTAGGCTTATTCTAATCCAATTAGGGTTTTTAACCAATCTTGTGCATCCAATATGTGATTTTGTGTCATTGGTTGAACATTTAGGTCATTTTCGTCCTCCCTAGGCTTATTATAATCCAACTAGGGTTTTTAACCAATCTTGTGCATCCAATATGTGATTTTGTGTCATTTTGTGTCATTGGTTGAACATTTAGGTCATTTTCGTCCTCCCTAGGCTTATTCTAATCCAATTAGGGTTTTTAACCAATCTTGTGCATCCAATATGTGATTTTGTGTCATTGGTTGAACATTTAGGTCATTTTCGTCCTCCCTAGGCTTATTCTAATCCAATGAGGGTTTTTAACCAATCTTGTGCATCCAATATGTGATTTTGTGTCATTGGTTGAACATTTAGGTCATTTTCGTCCTCCCTAGGCTTATTCTAATCCAATTAGGGTTTTTAACCAATCTTGTGCATCCAATATGTGATTTTGTGTCATTCGTTGATCATTTAGGTCATTTTCGTCCTCCCTAGGCTTATTCTAATCCAATTAGGGTTTTTAACCAATCTTGTGCATCCAATATGTGATTTTGTGTCATTTTGTGTCATTGGTTGAACATTTAGGTCATTTTAGTCCTCCCTAGGCTTATTCTAATCCAATTAGGGTTTTTAACCAATCTTGTGCATCCAATATGTGATTTTGTGTCATTGGTTGAACATTTAGGTCATTTTCGTCCTCCTTAGCCTTATTCTAATCCAATTAGGGTTTTTAACCAATCTTGTGCATCCAATATGTGATTTTGTGTCATTTTTTGTCATTGGTTGAACATTTAGGTCATTTTCGTCCTCCCTAGGCTTATTCTAGACAATTAGGGTTTTTAACCAATCTTGTGCATCCAATATGTGATTATGTGTCATTTTGTGTCATTGGTTGAACATTTAGGTCATTTTCGTCCTCCCTAAGCTTCTTCTAATGCAATTAGGGTTTTTAACCAATCTTGTGCATCCAATATGTGATTTTGTGTCATTGGTTGAACATTTAGGTAGTTTTCACCTTGCTAGGCTTATTCTAATCCAATTAGGGTTTTGAACCAATCTTGTGCATCCAATATGTGATTTTGTGTCATTTTGTGTCATTGGTTGAACATTTAGGTCATTTTCGTCCTCCCTAGGCTTATGTTAATCCAATTAGGGTTTTTAACCAATCTTGTGCATCCAATATGTGATTTTTTGTCATTCGTTGAACATTTAGGTCATTTACGTCCTCCCTAGACTTATTCTAATCCAATTAGGATTTATAACCAATCTTGTGCATCCAATATGTGATTGTGTCATTTTGTGTCATTGGTTGAACATTTAGGTCATTTTCGTCCTCCCTAGGGTTATTCTTATCCAATTAGGATTTTTAACCAATCTTGTGCATCCAATATGTGATTTTGTGTCATTTTGTGTCATTGATTGAACATTTAGGTCATTTTCGTCCTCCATAGGCTTATTCTAATCCAATTAGGGTTTTTAACCATTCTTGTGCATCCAATATGTGATTTTGTGTCATTGGTTGAACATTTAGTTCATTTTCGTCCTCCCTAGGCTTATTTTAATCCAATTAGGGTTTTTAACCAATCTTGTGCATCCAATATGTGATTTTTTGTCATTGGTTGAACATTTAGGTCATTTTCGTCCTCCCTAGGCTTATTCTAATTCAATTAGGGTTTTTAACCAATCTTGTGCATCCAATATGTGATTATGTGTCATTTTGTGTCATTGGTTGAACATTTAGGTCATTTTCGTCCTCCCTAAGCGTCTTCTAATGCAATTAAGGTTTTTAACCAATCTTGAGCATCCAATATGTGATTTTGTGTCATTGGTTGAACATTTAGGTAGTTTTCACCTTGCTAGGCTTATTCGAATCCAATTAGGGTTTTTAACCAATCTTGTGCATCCAATATGTGATTTTGTGTCATTTTGTGTCATTGGTTGAGCATTTATGTCATTTTCGTCCTCTCTAGGCTTATTCTAATCCAATTAAGGTTTTTAACAAATCTTGTGCATCCAATGTGTGATTTTGGGTCATTTTGTGTCATTGGTTGAACATTTAGGTCATTTTCGTCCTCCCTAGGCTTATTCTAATCCAATTAGAGTTTTTAACCAATCTTGTGCATCCAATATGTGATTTTGTGTCATTGGTTGAACATTTAGGTCATTTTCGTCCTCCCTAGGCTTATTCTAATCCAATTAGTGTTTTTAACCAATCTTGTGCATCCAATATGTGATTTTGTGTCATTTTGTGTCATTGGATGAACATTTAGGTTATTTTCGTCCTCCCTAGGCTTATTCTAATCCAATTAGGGTTTTTAACCAATCTTGTGCATCCAATATGTGATTTTGTGTCATTGGTTGAACATTTAGGTCATTTTCGTCCTCCCTAGGCTTATTCTAATCCAATTAGGGTTTTTAACCAATCTTGTGCATCCAATATGTGATTTTGTGTCATTGGTTGAACATTTAGGTCATTTTGGTCCTCCCTAGGCTTATTCTAATCCAATTACGGTTTTTAACCAATCTTGTGCATCCAATATGTGATTTTGTGTCATTGGTTGAACATTTAGGTCATTTTCGTCCTCCCTAGGCTTATTCTAATCCAATTAGGGTTTTTAACCAATCTTGTGGATCCAATATGTGATTTTGTGTCATTGGTTGAACATTTAGGTCATTTTTGTCCTCCCTAGGCTTAGTCTACTCCAATTAGGGTTTTTAACCAATCTTGTGCATCCAATATGTGATTTTTTGTCATTGGTTGAACATTTAGGTCATTTTCGTCCTCCCTAGGCTTATTCTAATCCAATTAGGGTTTTTAACCAATCTTGTGCATCCAATATGTGATTTTTTGTCATTGGTTGAACATTTAGGTCATTTTCGTCCTCCCTAGGCTTATTCTAATTCAATTAGGGTTTTTAACCAATCTTGTGCATCCAATATGTGATTTTGTGTCATTTTGTGTCATTGGTTGAACATTTAGGTGATTTTCGTACTCCCTAGGCTTATTCTAATCCAATTAGGTTTTTTAACCAATCTTGTGCCTCCAATATGTGATTTTGTGTCATTGGTTGAACATTTAGGTCATTTTCGTCCTCCCTAGGCTTATTGTTATTCAAATAGGGTTTTTAACCAATCCTGTGCATCCAATATGTGATTTTGTGTCATTTTGTGTCATTGGTTGAACATTTAGGTGATTTTCGTACTCCCTAGGCTTATTCTAATCCAATTAGGTTTTTTAACCAATCTTGTGCCTCCAATATCTGATTTTGTGTCATTGGTTGAACATTTAGGTCATTTTCGTCCTCCCTAGGCTTATTCTAATCCAATTAGGGTTTTTAACCAATCTTGTGCATCCAATATGTGATTTTGTGTCATTGGTTGAACATTTAGGTCATTTTCGTCCTCCCTAGGCTTATTGTAATCCAATTAGGGTTTTTAACCAATCTTGAGCATCCAATATGTGATTTTGTGTCATTTTGTGTCATTGGTTGAACATTTAGGTCATTTTCGTCCTCCCTAGGCTTATTCTAATCCAATTAGGGTTTTTAACCAATCTTGTGCATCCAATATGTGATTTTGTGTCATTGGTTGAACATTTAGGTCATATTTGTCCTCCCTAGGTTTATTCTAATCCAATTAGGGTTTTTAACCAATCTTGTGCATCCAATATGTGATTTTGTGTGATTTTGTGTCATTGGTTGAACATTTAGGTCATTTTCGTCCTCCCTAGGCTTATTCTAATCCAATTAGGGTTTTTAACCAATCTTGTGCATCCAATATGTGATTTTGTGTCATTGGTTGAACATTTAGGTCATTTTCGTCCTCGCTAGGCTTTTTCTTATCCAATTCGGGTTTTTAACCAATCTTCTGCATCCAATATGTGATTTTGTGTCATTGGTTGAACATTTAGGTCATTTTCGTCTTCCCTAGGCTTATCCTAATCCAATTAGGGTTTTTAACCAATCTTGTGCATCCAATATTTGATTTTGTGTCATTGGTTGAACATTTAGGTCATTTTCGTCCTCCCTAGGCTTATTCTAATCCAATTAGGGTTTTAACCAATCTTGTGCATCCAATATGTGATTTTGTGTCATTTTGTGTCATTGGTTGAACATTTAGGTCATTTTCGTCCTCCCTTGGCTTATTCTAATCGAATTAGGGTTTTTAACCAATCTTGTGCATCCAATATGTGATTTTGTGTCATTGGTTGAACATTTAGGTCATTTTCGTCCTCCCTAGGCTTATTCTAATCCAATTAGGGTTTTTAACCAATCTTGTGCATCCAATATGTGATTTTGTGTCATTGGTTGAACATTTAGGTCATTTTCGTCCTCCCTAGGCTTATTTTAATCCATTTAGGGTTTTTAACCAATCTTGTGCATCCAATATGTGATTTTGTGTCATTTTGTGTCATTGGTTGAACATTTAGGTCATTTTCGTCCTCCCTAGGCTTATTCTAATCCAATTAGGGTTTTTAACCAATCTTGTGCATCCAATATGTGATTTTGTGTCATTGGTTGAACATTTAGGTCATTTTCGTCCACCCTAGGTTTATTCTAATCCAATTAGGGTTTTTAACCAATCTTGTGCATCCAATATGTGATTTTGTGTCATTGGTTGAACATTTAGGTCATTTTCGTCCACCCTAGGTTTATTCTAATCCAATTAGGGTTTTTAACCCATCTTGTGCATCCAATATGTGATTTTGTGTCATTTTGTGTCATTGGTTGAACATTTAGGTCATTTTCGTCCTCCCTAGGCTTATTCTAATCCAATTAGGGTTTTTAACCAATCTTGTGCATCCAATATGTGGTTTTGTGTCATTTTGTGTCATTGGTTGAACATATAGGTCATTTTCGTCCTCCCTAGGCTTATTCGAATCCAATTAGGGTTTTTAACCAATCTTGTGCATCCAATATGTGATTTTGTGTCATTTTGTGTCATTGGTTGAACATTTAGGTCATTTTCGTCCTCCCTAGGCTTATTCTAATCCAATTAGGGTTTTTAACCAATCTTGTGCATCCAATATGAGATTATGTGTCATTGGTTGAACATTTAGGTCATTTTCGTCCTCCCTAGGCTTATTCTAATCCAATTAGGGTTTCTAACCAATCTTGTGCATCCAATATGTGATTTTGTGTCATTCGTTGAACATTTAGGTCATTTTCATCCTCCCTAGGCTTATTCTAATCCAATTAGGGTTTTTAACCAATCTTGTGCATCCAATATGTGATTTTGTGTCATTGGTTGAACATTTAGGTCATTTTCGTCCTCCCTAGGCTTATTCTAATCCAATTAGGGTTTTTAACCAATCTTGTGCATCCAATATGTGATTTTGTGTCATTGGTTGAACATTTAGGTCATTTTCGTCCTCCCTAGGCTTATTCTAATCCAATTAGGGTTTTTAACAAAACTTGTGCATCCAATATGTGATTTTGTGTCATTGGTTGAACATTTAGGTCATTTTCGTCCTCCCTAGGCTTATTCTAATCCAATTAGGGTTTTTAACCAATCTTGTGCATCCAATATGTGATTTTGTGTCATTGGTTGAACATTTAGGTCATTTTCGTCCTCCCTAGGCTTATTCTCATCCAATTAGGGTTTTTAACCATTCTTGTGCATCCAATATGTGATTTTGTGTCATTTTGTGTCATTGGTTGAACATTTAGGTCATTTTCGTCCTCCCTAGGCTTATTCTAATCCAATTAGGGTTTTTAACCAATCTTGTGCATCCAATATGTGATTTTGTGTCATTGGTTGCACATTTAGGTCGTTTTCGTCCCCCCTAGGCTTATTCTAATCCAATTAGGGTTTTTAACCAATCTTGTGCATATAATAAGTGATTTTATGTCATTGGTAATCCAATTATGTCATTTTCGTCCTCGCTAGGCTTATTCTAATCCAATTAGGGTTTTTAACCAATCTTATGCATCCAATATGTGATTTTGTGTCATTTTGTGTCATTGGTTGAACATTTAGCTCATTTTCGTCCTCGCTAGGCTTATTCTAATCCAATTAGGGTTTTTGACCAATCTTATGCATCCAATAAGTGATTTTGTGTCATTTTGTGTCATTGGTTGAACATTTAGGTCATTTTCGTCCTCCCTAGGCTTATTCTAATCCAATTAGGGTTTTTAACCAATCTTGTGCATCCAATATGTGATTTTGTGTCATTGGTTGACCATTTAGGTCATTTTCGTCCTCGCTAGGCTTTTTCTACTCCAATTCGGGTTTTGAACCAATCTTGTGCATCCAATATGTGATTTTGTGTCATTGGTTGAACATTTAGGTCAATTTCGTCCTCCCTAGGCTTATCCTAATCCAATTAGGGTTTTTAACCAATCTAGTGCATCCAATATGTGATTTTGTACCATTGGATGAACATTTAGGTCATTTTCGTCGTCCCGAGCCTTATTCTAATCCAATTAGGGTTTTTAACCAATATTGTGCATCCAATATGTGATTTTGTGTCATTTTGGGTCATTGGTTGAACATTTAGGTAATTTTCGTCCTCCCTAGGCTTATTCTAATCCAATTAGGGTTTTTAACTAATCTTGTGCATCCAATATGTGATTTTGTGTGATTTTGTGTTTTTGGTTGAACATTTAGGTCATTTTCGTCCTCCCTAGGCTTATTCTAATCCAATTAACGTTTTTAACCAATCTTGTGCATTCAATGTGTGATTTTGTGTCATTTTGTGTCATTGGTTGAACATTTAGGTCATTTTCGTCCTCCTTAGGCTTATTT
>JBBPBQ010000008.1:12865231-12908356 GCA_037974755.1 Cicer yamashitae | reverse complement strand
CATGATTGGTTAAAAACCCTAATTGGAATAGAAAAAGCCTATAGAGGACGAAAATGACCTAAATGTTCAACCAATGACACAAAATGACACAAAATCACATATTGGATGCACAAGATTGGTTAAAAACACTAATTGGATTAGAATAAGCCTAGGGAGGACGAAAATGACCTAAATGTTCAACCAACGACACAAAATGACACAAAATTACATATTGGATGCACAAGATTGGATAAAAACACTAATTGGATTAGAATAAGCCTAGAGAGGACGAAAATGACCTAAATGTGCAACCAATGACACAAAATCATGTATTGGATGCACAAGATTGTTTAAAAACCCTAATTGGATTAGAATAAGCCTTGGGAGGACGAAAATGACCTAAATGTTCAACCAATGACACAAAATCACACAAAATCACATATTGGATGCACAAGATTGGTTAAAAACCCTAATTGGATTAGAATAAGCCTAGGGAGGACGAAAATGACCTAAATGTTCAACCAATGACACAAAATGACACAAAATTACATATTGGATGCACAAGATTGGTTTAAAACCCTAATTGGATTAGAATAAGCCTAGGGAGGACGAAAATGACCTAAATGTTCAACCAATGACAAAAAATCACATATTGGATGCACAAGATTGGTTAAAAACCCTAATTGGATTAAAATAAGCCTAGGGAGTACGAAAATGACCTAAACGTTCAACCAACGACACAAAATGACACAAAATCACACATTGGATGCACAAGATTGGTTAAAAACCTTAATTGGATTAGAATAAGCCTAGGGAGGACGAAAATGACCTAAATGTTCAACCAATGACACAAAATGACACAAAATCACATATTGGATGCACAATATTGGTTAAAAACCTTAATTGGATTAGAATAAACCTAGGGAGGACGAAAATGACCTAAATGTTCAACCAATGACACAAAATGACACAAAATCACATATTGGATGCACAAGATTGGTTAAAAACCCTAATTGGATTAGAATAAGCCTAGCAAGGCGAAAATGACCTAAATGTTCATCCAATGACACAAAATCACATATTGGATGCACAAGATTGGTTAAAAACCCTAATTGGATTAAAAAGAGCCTAGGGAGGACGAAAATGACCTAAATGTTCAACCAACGACACAAAATCACATATTGAATGCACAAGATTGGTTAAAAACCCTAATTGGAGTAGAATAAGCCTAGGGAGGACGAAAATGACCTAAATGTTCAACCAATGACACAAAATCACATATTGGATGCACAAGATTGGTTTAAAACCCTAATTGGATTAGAATAAGCCTAGGGAGGACGAAAATGACCTAAATGTTCAACCAATGACAAAAAATCACATATTGGATGCACAAGATTGGTTAAAAACCCTAATTGGATTAAAAAGAGCCTAGGGAGGACGAAAATGACCTAAATGTTCAACCAATGACACAAAATGACACAAAATCACATATTGGATGCACAAGATTGGTTAAAAACCCTAATTGGATTAGAATAAGCCTAGGGAGGACGAAAATGACCTAAAAGTTCAACCAATGACACAAAATGACACAAAATCCCATATTGGATGCACAAGATTGCTTAAAAACCCTAATTGGATTAGAATAAGCCTAGGGAGGACGAAAATGACCTAAATGTTCAACCAATGACACAAAATCACATATTGGATGCACAAGATTGGTTAAAAACCCTAATTGGATTAGAATAAGCCTAGGGAGGACGAAAATGACCTAAATGTTCAACCAATGACACAAAATCACATATTGGGTGCACAAGATTGGTTAAAAACCCTAATTGGATTAGAATAAGCCTAGGGAGGACGAAAATGACCTAAATGTTCAACCAATGACACAAAATCACATATTGGATGCACAAGATTGGTTAAAAACCCTAATTGGATTAGAATAAGCCTAGGGAGGACGAAAATGACCTAAATGTTCAACCAATGACACAAAATCACATATTGGATGCACAAGATTGGTTAAAAACCCTAATTGGATTAGAATAAGCCTAGGGGGGACGAAAATGACCTAAATGTTCAACCAATGACACAAAATCACATATTGGATGCACAAGATTGGTTAAAAACCCTAATTGGATTAGAATAAGCCTAGGGAGGACGAAAATGACCTAAATGTTCAACCAATGACCCTAAATGACACAAAATGACATATTGGATTCACAAGATTGGTTAAAAACCCTAATTGGATTAGAATAAGCCTAGGGAGGACGACAATGACCTAAATGTTCAACCAATGACACAAAATGACACAAAGTCACATATTGGATGCAGAAGATTGGTTAAAAACCCTAATTGGATTAGAATAAGCCTAGGGAGGACGAAAATGGTTTAAATGTTCAACCAAAGACACAAAATGACACAAAAAGACACAAAATCACATATTGGATGCACAAGATTGGTTAAAAAGCCTAATTGGATTAGAATAAGCCTAGGGAGGACGAAAATGACCTAAATGTTCAACCAATGACACAAAATCACATATTGGATGCACAAGATTGGTTAAAAACCCTAATTGGATTAGAATAAGCCTAGGGAGGACGAAAATGACCTAAATGTTCAACCAATGACACAAAATCACATATTGGATGCACAAGATTGGTTAAAAACCCTAATTGGATTAGAATAAGCCTAGGGAGGACGAAAATGACCTAAATGTTCACCCAATGACACAAAATCACATGTTGGATGCACAAGATTGGTTAAAAACCCTAATTGGATTAGCATAAGCCTAGGGAGGACGAAATAGACCTTAATGTTCAACCAATGACACAAAATGACACAAAATCACATATTGGTTGCACAAGATTGGTTAAAAACCCTAATTGGATTAGGATAAGCCTAGGGAGGACGAAAATGACCTAAATGTTCAACCAATGACACAAAATCACATATTGGATGCACAAGATTGGTTAAAAACCCTAATTGGATTAGAATAAGCCTAGGGAGGACGAAAATGACCTAAATGTTCAACCAATGACACAAAATCACATATTGGATGCACAAGATTGGTTAAAAACTCTAATTGGATTAGAATAAGCCTAGGGAGGACGAAAATGACCGATATGTTCAACCAATGACACAAAATGACACAAAATCACATATTGGATGCACAAGATTGGTTAAAAACCCTAATTGGATTAGAATAAGCCTAGGGAGGATGAAAATGACCTAAATGTTCAACCAATGACACAAAATGACACAAAATCACATATTGGATGCACAAGATTGGTTTAAAACCCTAATTGGATTAGAATAAGCCTAGGGAGGACGAAAATGACCTAAATGTTCAACCAATGACAAAAAATCACATATTGGATGCACAAGATTGGTTAAAAACCCTAATTGGATTAAAATAAGCCTAGGGAGTACGAAAATGACCTAAACGTTCAACCAACGACACAAAATGACACAAAATCACACATTGGATGCACAAGATTGGTTAAAAACCTTAATTGGATTAGAATAAGCCTAGGGAGGACGAAAATGACCTAAATGTTCAACCAATGACACAAAATGACACAAAATCACATATTGGATGCACAATATTGGTTAAAAACCTTAATTGGATTAGAATAAACCTAGGGAGGACGAAAATGACCTAAATGTTCAACCAATGACACAAAATGACACAAAATCACATATTGGATGCACAAGATTGGTTAAAAACCCTAATTGGATTAGAATAAGCCTAGCAAGGCGAAAATGACCTAAATGTTCAACCAATGACACAAAATCACATATTGGATGCACAAGATTGGTTAAAAACCCTAATTGGATTAAAAAGAGCCTAGGGAGGACGAAAATGACCTAAATGTTCAACCAATGACACAAAATCACACATTGGATGCACAAGATTGGTTAAAAACCGTAATTGGATTAGAATAAGCCTAGGGAGGACGAAAATGACCTAAATGTTCAACCAATGACACAAAATGACACAAAATCACATATTGGATGCACAAGATTGGTTAAAAACCCTAATTGGATTAGAATAAGCCCAGGGAGGACAAAAATGACCTAAATATTCAACCAATGACACAAAATCACATATTGGATGCACAAGATTGGTTAAAAACCCTAATTGGATTATAATAATCCTAGGGAGGACGAAATTGACCTAAATGTTCAACCAATGACACAAAATGACAGAAAATCACATATTGGATGCACAAGATTGGTTAAAAACCCTAATTGGATTAGAATAAGCCTACAGAGGACGAAAATGACCTAAATGTTCAACAAATGACACAAAAAAGACACAAAATCACATATTGGATGCACAAGATTGGTTAAAAACCCTAATTGGATTAGAATAAGCCTAAGGAGAACAAAAATGACCTAAATATTCAACCAATGACAAAAAATCACATATTGGATGCACAAGATTGGTTAAAAACCATAATTGGATTAGAATAAGCCTAGGGAGGACGAAAATGACCTAAATGTTCAACCAATGACACAAAATCACATATTGGATGCACAAGATTGGTTAAAAACCCTAATTGGATTAGAATAAGCCTAGGGAGGACGAAAATGACCTAAATGTTCAACCAATGACACAAAATCACATATTGGATGCACAAGATTGGTTAAAAACCCTAATTGGATTAGAATAAGCCTATGGAGGACGAAAATGATCTATATGTTCAACCAACGACACAAAATGACACAAAATCACATATTGGATGCACAAGATTGGTTAAAAACCCTAATTGGATTAGAATAAGCCTATGGAGGACGAAAATGATCTATATGTTCAACTAACGACACAAAATGACACAAAATCACATACTGGATGCACAAGATTGGTTAAAAACCCTAATTGGATTAGAATAAGCCTAGGGAGGACGAAAATGACCTAAATGTTCAACTAATGACACAAAATGATACAAAATCACATATTGGATGCACAAGATTGGTTAAAAACCCTAATTGGATTAGAATAAGCCCAGGGAGGACAAAAATGACCTAAATATTCAACCAATGACACAAAATCACATATTGGATGCACAAGATTGGTTAAAAACCCTAATTGGATTATAATAATCCTAGGGAGGACGAAAATGACCTAAATGTTCAACCAATGACACAAAATGTCAGAAAATCACATATTGGATGCACAAGATTGGTTAAAAACCCTAATTGGATTAGAATAAGCCTACGGAGACGAAAATGACCTAAATGTTCAACAAATGACACAAAAAAGACACAAAAGCACATAATGGATGCACAAGATTGGTTAAAAACCCTAATTGGATTAGAATAAGCCTAAGGAGGACAAAAATGACCTAAATATTCAACCAATGACAAAAAATCACATATTGGATGCACAAGATTGGTTAAAAACCCTAATTGGATTAGAATAAGCCTAGGGAGGACGAAAATGACCTAAATGTTCAACCAATGACACAAAATCACATATTGGATGCACAAGATTGGTTAAAAACCCTAATTGGAGTAGAATAAGCCTAGGGAGGACGAAAATGACCTAAATGTTCAACCAATGACACAAAATCAGATATTGGATGCACAAGATTGGTTTAAAACCCTAATTGGATTAGAATAAGCCTAGGGAGGACGAAAATGACCTAAATGTTCAACCAATGACAAAAAAGCACATATTGGATGCACAAGATTGGTTAAAAACCCTAATTGGATTAAAATAAGCCTAGGGAGTACGAAAATGACCTAAATGTTCAACCAATGACACAAAATCACACATTGGATGCACAAGATTGGTTAAAAACGTTAATTGGATTAGAATAAGCCTAGGGAGGACGAAAATGACCTAAATGTTCAACCAATGACACAAAATGACACAAAATCACATATTGGATGCACAAGATTGGTGAAAAACCCTAATTGGATTAGAATAAGCCTAGCAAGGTGAAAATGACCTAAATGTTCAGTCAATGACACAAAATCACATATTGGATGCACAAGATTGGTTTAAAACCCTAATTGGATTAGAATAAGCATAGGGAGGACGAAAATGACCTAAATGTTCAACCAATGACAAAAAATCACATATTGGATGCACAAGATTGGTTAAAAACCCTAATTGGATTAAAATAAGCCTAGGGAGTACGAAAATGACCTAAATGTTCAACCAACGACACAAAATGACACAAAATCACACATTGGATGCACAAGATTGGTTAAAAACCCTAATTGGATTAGAATAAGCCTAGCAAGATGAAAATGACCTAAATGTTCAACCAATGACACAAAATCACATATCGGATGCACAAGATTGGTTAAAAACCCTAATTGGATTAGAATAAGGCTAGGGAGGACGAAAATGACCTAAATGTTCAACCAATGGTACAAAATCACATATTGGATGCACTAGATTGGTTAAAAACCCTAATTGGATTAGGATATGCCTAAGGAGGACAAAAATGACCTAAATGTTCAACCAATGACACAAAATCACATATTGGATGCACAAGATTGGTTAAAAACCCTAATTGGATTAGAATAAGCCTAGGGAGGACGAAGATGACCTAAATGTTCAACCAATGACACAAAATCACACATTGGATGCACAAGATTGGTTAAAAACGTTAATTGGATTAGAATAAGCCTAGGGAGGACGAAAATGACCTAAATGTTCAACCAATGACACAAAATGACACAAAATCACATATTTGATGCACAATATTGGTTAAAAACCTTAATTGGATTAGAATAAACCTAGGGAGGACGAAAATGACCTAAATGTTCAACCAATGACACAAAATGACACAAAATCACATATTGGATGCACAAGATTGGTTAAAAACCCTAATTGGATTAGAATAAGCCTAGCAAGGCGAAAATGACCTAAATGTTCAACCAATGACACAAAATCACATATTGGATGCACAAGATTGGTTAAAAACCCTAATTGGATTAAAATAAGCCTAGGGAGTACGAAAATGACCTAAATGTTCAACCAACGACACAAAATGACACAAAATCACACATTGGATGCACAAGATTGGTTAAAAACCTTAATTGGATTAGAATAAGCCTAGGGAGGACGAAAATGACCTAAATGTTCAACCAATGACACAAAATGACACAAAATCACATATTGGATGCACAATATTGGTTAAAAACCTTAATTGGATTAGAATAATCTAGGGAGGACGAAAATTACCTAAATGTTCAACCAATGACACAAAATGACACAAAATCACATATTGGATGCACAAGATTGGTTAAAAACCCTAATTGGATTAGAATAAGCCTAGCAAGGCGAAAATGACCTAAATGTTCAACCAATGACACAAAATCACATATTGGATGCACAAGATTGGTTAAAAACCCTAATTGGATTAAAAAGAGCCTAGGGAGGACGAAAATGACCTAAATGTTCAACCAACGACACAAAATCACATATTGGATGCACAAGATTGGTTAAAAACCCTAATTGGAGTAGAATAAGCCTAGGGAGGACGAAAATGACCTAAATGTTCAACCAATGACACAAAATCACATATTGGATGCACAAGATTGGTTAAAAACCCTAATTGGAGTAGAATAAGCCTAGGGAGGACGAAAATGACCTAAATGTTCAACCAATGACACAAAATCACATATTGGATGCACAAGATTGGTTTAAAACCCTAATTGGATTAGAATAAGCCTAGAGAGGACGAAAATGACCTAAATGTTCAACCAATGACAAAAAATCACATATTGGATGCACAAGATTGGTTAAAAACCCTAATTGGATTAAAATAAGCCTAGGGAGTACGAAAATGACCTAAATGTTCAACCAACGACACAAAATGACACAAAATCACACATTGGATGCACAAGATTGGTTAAAAACCTTAATTGGATTAGAATAAGCCTAGGGAGGACGAAAATGACCTAAATGTTCAACCAATGACACAAAATGACACAAAATCACATATTGGATGCACAAGATTGGTTAAAAACCCTAGTTGGATTAGAATAAGCCTAAGGAGGACGAAAATGACCTAAATGTTCAACCAATGACACAAAATCACATATTGGATGCACAAGATTGGTTAAAAACCCTAATTGGATTAGAATAAGCCTAGGGAGGACGAAAATGACCTAAATGTTCAACCAATGACACAAAATCACATATTGGATTCACAAGATTGGTTAAAAACCCTAATTGGAATAGAATAAGCCTAGGGAGGACGAAAATGACCTAAATGTTCAACCAATGACAGAAAATCACATATTGGATGCACAAGATTGGTTAAAAACCCTAATTGG
The DNA here is from genome assembly GCA_037974755.1 of Cicer yamashitae. Taxonomy (NCBI): domain Eukaryota; kingdom Viridiplantae; phylum Streptophyta; class Magnoliopsida; order Fabales; family Fabaceae; genus Cicer; species Cicer yamashitae. The sequence goes on along the minus strand of JBBPBQ010000008.1, from coordinate 12,900,076 downwards.
ATTAGAATAAGCCTAGGGAGGACGAAAATGACCTAAATGTTCAACCAATGACACAAAATCACATATTGTATGCACAAGATTGGTTAAAAACCCTAATTGGATTAAAAAGAGCCTAGGGAGGACGAATGACCTAAATGTTCAACCAATGACACAAAATGACACAAAATCACATATTGGATGCACAAGATTGGTTAAAAACCCTAATTGGATTAGAATAAGCCTAGGGAGGACGAAAATGACCTAAATGTTCAACCAATGACACAAAATGACACAAAATCACATATTGGATGCACAAGATTGGTTAAAAACCTTAATTGGATTAGAATAAGCCTAGGGAGGACGAATATGACCTAAATGTTCAACCAATGACACAAAATGACACAAAATCACATATTGGATGCACAAGATTGGTTAAAAACCCTAATTGGATTAGAATAAGCCTAGGGAGGACGAAAATGACCTAAATGTTCAACCAATGACACAAAATGACACAAAATCACATATTGGATGCACAAGATTGGTTAAAAACCCTAATTGGATTACAATAAGCCTAGGGAGGACGATAATGATCTAAATGTTCAACCAATGACACAAAATCACATATTGGATGCACAAGATTGGTTAAAAACCCTAATTGGATTAGAATAAGCCTAGGGAGGACGAAAATGACCTAAATGTTCAACCAATGACACAAAATCACATATTGGATGCACAAGATTGGTTAAAAACCCTAATTGGATTAGAATAAGCCTAGGGAGGACGAAAATGACCTAAATGTTCAACCAATGACAATAAATCACATATTGGATGCACATGATTGGTTAAAAACCCTAATTGGATTAGAATAAGCCTAGGGACGACGAAAATGACCTAAATGTTCAACCAATGACACAAAATCACATATTGGATGCACAAGATTGGTTAAAAACCCTAATTGGATTAGAATAAGCCTAGGGAGGACGAAAATGACCTAAATGTTCAACCAATGACACAAAAACACATATTGGATGCACAAGATTGGTTAAAAACCCTAATTGGATTAGAATAAGCCTAGGGAGGACGAAAATGACCTAAATGTTCAACCAATGACACAAAATGACAAAAAATCACATATTGGATGCACAAGATTGGTTAAAAACCCAAATTGGATTAGAATAAGCCTAGGGAGGATGAAAATGACCTAAATGTTCAACCAATGACACAAAATGACACAAAATCACATATTGGATGGACAAGATTGGTTAAAAACCCTAATTGGATTAGAATAAGCCTAGGGAGGCCGAAAATGACCTAAACGTTCAACCAATGACAAAAAATGACTCAAAATCACATATTGGATGCACAAGATTGGTTAAAAACCATAATTCGATTAGAATAAGCCTAGGGAGGACGAAAATGACCTAAATGTTCAACCAATGACACAAAATCACATATTGGATGCACAAGATTGGTTAAAAATCCTAATTGGATTAGAATAGGCCTAGGGAGGAGGAAAATGACCTAAATGTTCAACCGATGACAAAAAATGACAAAATATCACATATTGGATGCACAAGATTGGTTAAAAACCCTAATTGGATTAGAATAAGCCTAGGGAGGACGAAAATGACCTAAATGTTCAACCAATGACAAAAAATCACATATTGGATGCACAAGATTGGTTAAAAACCCTAATTGGATTAGAATAAGCCTAGGGAGGACGAAAATGACCTAAATGTTCAACCAATGACAAAAAATCACATATTGGATTCACAAGATTGGTTAAAAACCCTAATTGGATTAAAATAAGCCTAGGGAGTACGAAAATGACCTATATGTTCAACCAATGACACAAAATCACACATTGGATCCACAAGATTGGTTAAAAACATTAATTGGATTAGAATAAGCCTAGGGAGGACGAAAATGACCTAAATGTTCAACCAATGACACAAAATGACACAAAATCACATATTGGATGCACAAGATTGGGTAAAAACCCTAATTGGATTAGAATAAGCCTAGCAAGGTGAAAATGACCTAAATGTTCAACCAATGACACGAAATCACATATTGGATGCACAAGATTGGTTAAAAACCCTAATTGGATTAGAATAAGTTTAGGGAGGACGAAAATGACCTAAATGTTCAACCAATGACACAAAATGACACAAAATCACATTTTGGATGCACAAGAATGGTTAAAACCCTAATTGGATTAGAATAAGCCTAGGAAGGACGAAAATGACCTAAATATTCAACCAATGACACAAATTCACATATTGGATGCACAAGATTGGTTAAAAACCTTAATTGGATTAGAATAAGCCTAGGGAGGACGAAAATGACCTAAATGTTCAACCAATGACACAAAATGACACAAAATCACATATTCGATGCACAAGATTGGTTTAAAACCCTAATTGGATTTGAATAAGCCTAGGGAGGACGAAAATGAACTAAATGTTCAACCAATGACAAAAAATCACATATTGGATGCACAAGATTGGTTAAAAACCCTAATTGGATTAAAATAAGCCTAGGGAGTACGAAAATGACCTAAATGTTCAACCAATGACACAAAATCACACATTGGATGCACAAGATTGGTTAAAAACCCTAATTGGATTAGAATAAGCCTAGGGATGACGAAAATGACCTAAATGTTCAACCAATGACACAAAATGACACAAAATCACATATTGGATGCACAAGATTGGTTAAAAACCTTAATTGGATTAGAATAAGCCTAGGGAGGACGAAAATGACCCAAATGTTCAACCAATGACACAAAATCACATATTGGATGCACAAGATTGGTTAAAAACCCTTATTGGATTAGAATAAGCCTAGCAAGGCGAAAATGACCTAAATGTTCAACCAATGACACAAAATCACATATTGGATGCACAAGATTGGTTAAAAACCCTAATTGGATTAGAATAAGCCTAGGGAGGACGAAAATGACCTAAATGTTCAACCAATGACAGAAAATCACATATTGGATGCACAAGATTGGTTTAATACCCTAATTGGATTAGAATAAGCCTAGGGAGGACGAAAATGACCTAAATGTTCAACCAATGACACAAAATCACATATTGGATGCACAAGATTGGTTAAAAACCCTAATTGGAGTAGAATAAGCCTAGGGAGGACGAAAATGACCTAAATGTTCAACCAATGACACAAAATCACATATTGGATGCACAAGATTGGTTTAAAACCCTAATTGGATTAGAATAAGCCTAGCAAGATGAAAATGACCTAAATGTTCAACCAATGACACAAAATCACATATCGGATGCACAAGATTGGTTAAAAACCCTAATTGGATTAGAATAAGCCTAGGGAGGACGAAAATGACCTAAATGTTCAACCAATGACAAAAAATCACATATTGGATGCACAAGATTGGTTAAAAACCCTAATTGGATTAGAATAAGCCTAGGGAGGACGAAAATGACCTAAATGTTCAACCAATGACAAAAAATGACATTTTGGATGCACAAGAATGGTTAAAACCCTAATTGGATTAGAATAAGCCTAGGGAGGACGAAAATGACCTAAATGTTCAACCAATGACACAAAATCACATATTGGATGCACAAGATTGGTTAAAAACCCTAATTGGATTAAAAAGAGCCTAGGGAGGACGAAAATGACCTAAATGTTCAACCAACGACACAAAATGACACAAAATCACACATTGGATGCACAAGATTGGTTAAAAACCTTAATTGGATTAGAATAAGCCTAGGGAGGACGAAAATGACCTAAATGTTCAACCAATGACACAAAATGACACAAAATCACATATTGGATGCACAATATTGGTTAAAAACCTTATTTGGATTAGAATAAACCTAGGGAGGACGAAAATGACCTAAATGTTCAACCAATGACACAAAATGACACAAAATCACATATTGGATGCACAAGATTGGTTAAAAACCCTAATTGGATTAGAATAAGCCTAGCAAGGCGAAAATGACCTAAATGTTCAACCAATGACACAAAATCACATATTGGATGCACAAGATTGGTTAAAAACCCTAATTGGATTAAAATAAGCCTAGGGAGTACGAAAATGACCTAAATGTTCAACCAACGACACAAAATGACACAAAATCACACATTGGATGCACAAGATTGGTTAAAAACCTTAATTGGATTAGAATAAGCCTAGGGAGGACGAAAATGACCTAAATGTTCAACCAATGACACAAAATGACACAAAATCACATATTGGATGCACAATATTGGTTAAAAACCTTAATTGGATTAGAATAATCTAGGGAGGACGAAAATTACCTAAATGTTCAACCAATGACACAAAATGACACAAAATCACATATTGGATGCACAAGATTGGTTAAAAACCCTAATTGGATTAGAATAAGCCTAGCAAGGCGAAAATGACCTAAATGTTCAACCAATGACACAAAATCACATATTGGATGCACAAGATTGGTTAAAAACCCTAATTGGATTAAAAAGAGCCTAGGGAGGACGAAAATGACCTAAATGTTCAACCAACGACACAAAATCACATATTGGATGCACAAGATTGGTTAAAAACCCTAATTGGAGTAGAATAAGCCTAGGGAGGACGAAAATGACCTAAATGTTCAACCAATGACACAAAATCACATATTGGATGCACAAGATTGGTTTAAAACCCTAATTGGATTAGAATAAGCCTAGGGAGGACGAAAAGGACCTAAATGTTCAACCAATGACAAAAAATCACATATTGGATGCACAAGATTGGTTAAAAACCCTAATTGGATTAAAAACCCTAATTGGATTAAAATAAGCCTTGGGAGTACGAAAATGACCTAAATGTTCAACCAATGACACAAAATCACACATTGGATGCACAAGATTGGTTAAAAACGTTAATTGGATTAGAATAAGCCTAGGGAGGACGAAAATGACCTAAATGTTCAACCAATGACACAAAATGACACAAAATCACATATTGGATGCACAAGATTGGTTAAAAACCCTAATTGGATTAGAATAAGCCTAGCAAGATGAAAATGACCTAAATGTTCAACCAATGACACAAAATCACATATCGGATGCACAAGATTGGTTAAAAACCCTAATTGGATTAGAATAAGCCTAGGGAGGACGAAAATGACCTAAATGTTCAACCAATGACAAAAAATCACATATTGGATGCACAAGATTGGTTAAAAACCCTAATTGGATTAGAATAAGCCTAGGGAGGACGAAAATGACCTAAATGTTCAACCAATGACAAAAAATCACATTTTGGATGCACAAGAATGGTTAAAACCCTAATTGGATTAGAATAAGCCTAGGGAGGACGAAAATGACCTAAATGTTCAACCAATGACACAAAATCACATATTGGATGCACAAGATTGGTTAAAAACCCTAATTGGATTAAAAAGAGCCTAGGGAGGACGAAAATGACCTAAATGTTCAACCAACGACACAAAATGACACAAAATCACACATTGGATGCACAAGATTGGTTAAAAACCTTAATTGGATTAGAATAAGCCTAGGGAGGACGAAAATGACCTAAATGTTCAACCAATGACACAAAATGACACAAAATCACATATTGGATGCACAATATTGGTTAAAAACCTTAATTGGATTAGAATAAACCTAGGGAGGACGAAAATGACCTAAATGTTCAACCAATGACACAAAATGACACAAAATCACATATTGGATGCACAAGATTGGTTAAAAACCCTAATTGGATTAGAATAAGCCTAGGGAGGACGAAAATGACCTAAATGTTCAACCAATGACCCAAAATGACACAAAATCACACATTGGATGCACTAGATTGGTTAAGAACCTTAATTGGATAAGAATAAGCCAAGGGAGGACGAAAATGACCTAAATGTTCAACCAATGACACAAAATGACACAAAATCACATATTGGATGCACAAGATTGGTTAAAAACCCTAATTGGATTAGAATAAGCCTAGGGAGGACGAAAATGACCTAAATGTTCAACCAATGACAAAAAATCACATATTGGATGCACAAGATTGGTTAAAAACCCTAATTGGATTAGAATAAGCCTATAGTGGACGAAAATGACGTAAATGTTCAACCAATGACACAAAATGACACAAAATCACATATTGGATGCACAAGATTGGTTAAAAACCCTAATTGGACTAGAATAAGCCTAAGGAGGACGAAAATGACCTAAATGTTCAACCAATGACACAAAATCACATATTGGATGCACAAGATTGGTTAAAAACCCTAATTGGATTAGAATAAGCCTAGGGAGGACGAAAATGACCTAAATGTTCAACCAATGACACAAAATCACATATTGGATGCACAAGATTGGTTAAAAACCCTAATTGGAGTAGAATAAGCCTAGGGAGGACAAAAATGACCTAAATGTTCAACCAATGACACAAAATCACATATTGGATGCACAAGATTGGTTAAAAACCCTAATTGGATTAGAATAAGCCTAGCGAGGACGAAAATGACCTAATTGGATTACCAATGACACAAAATCACTTATAATATGCACAAGATTGGTTAAAAACCCTAATTGGATTAGAATAAGCCTAGGGAGGACGAAAATGACCAAATGTTCAACCAATGACACAAAATCACATATTGGATGCACAAGATTGGTTAAAAACCCTAATTGGATTAGAATAAGCCTAGGGAGGACGAAAATGACCTAAATGTTCAACCAATGACACAAAATCACATATTGGATGCACAAGATTGGTTAAAAACCCTAATTGGATTAGAATAAGCCTAGGGAGGACGAAAATGACCTAAATGTTCAACCAATGACACAAAATCACATATTGGATGCACAAGATTGATTAAAAACCCTATTTGGATTAGAATAAGCCTAGGGAGGACGAAAATGACCTAAATGTTCAATCAATGACACAAAATCACATACTGGATGCACAAGATTGGTTAAAAACCCTAATTGGATTAGAATAAGCCTAGGGAGGACGAAAATGACCTAAATGTTCAACCAATGACACAAAATGACACAAAATCACATATTGGATGCACAAGATTGGTTAAAAACCCTAATTCGATTAGAATAATCCTAGCGAGGACGAAAATGACCTAAAGCGATTACCAATAACACAAAATCACATATTGTATGCACAAGATTGGTTAAAAACCCTAATTGGATTACAATAAGCCTAGGGAGGACGAAAATGACCTAAATGTTCAACCAATGACAAAAAATGACACAAAATCACATATTGGATGCACAAGATTGGTTAAAAACCCTAATTGGATTAGAATAAGCCTAGGGAGGACGAGAATGACCTAAATGTGCAACCAATGACACAAAATCACATATTGGATGCATAAGATTGGTTAAAAATCTTAATTGGATTAGAATAAGCCTAGCGAGGACGAAATTTGCCTAAATGTTCAACCAATGACACAAAATCACATATTGGATGCACAAGATTGGTTAAAAACCCTAATTGGATTAGAATAAGCCTAGGGAGGACGAAAATGACCTAAATGTGCAACCAATGACACAAAATCACATATTGGATGCACAAGATTGGTTAAAAACCCTAATTGGATCAGAATAAGCCTAGGACGACGAAAATTATCTAAATGTGCAACCAATGACACTAAATCACATATTCGATGCACAAGATTGGTTAAAAACCCTAATTTGATTAGAATAAGCCTAGGTAGGACGAAAATGACCTAAATGTTCAACCAATGACACAAAATCACATATTGGATGCACAAGATTGGTTAAAAACCCTAATTGGATTAGAATATGCCTAGGGAGGACGAAAATGACCTAAATGTTCAACCAATGACACAAAATCACATATTGGATGCACAAGATTGGTTAAAAACCCTAATTGGATTAGAATAAGCCTAGGGAGGACGAAAATGACCTAAATGTTCAACCAATGACACAAAATCACATATTGGATGCATAAGATTGGTTAAAAACCCTAATTGGATTAGAATAAGCCCAGGGAGGACAAAAATGACCTAAATGTTCAACCAATGACACAAAATGACACAAAATCACATACTGGATGCACAAGATTGGTTAAAAACCCTAATTGGATTAGAATAAGCCTAGGGAGGACGAAAATGACCTAAATGTTCAACCAATGACACAAAATGACAAAAAATCACATATTGGATGCACAAGATTGGTTAAAAACCCAAATTGGATTAGAATAAGCCTAGGGAGGATGAAAATGACCTAAATGTTCAACCAATGACACAAAATGACACAAAATCACATATTGGATGGACAAGATTGGTTAAAAACCCTAATTGGATTAGAATAAGCCTAGGGAGGCCGAAAATGACCTAAACGTTCAACCAATGACAAAAAATGACTCAAAATCACATATTGGATGCACAAGATTGGTTAAAAACCATAATTCGATTAGAATAAGCCTAGGGAGGACGAAAATGACCTAAATGTTCAACCAATGACACAAAATCACATATTGGATGCACAAGATTGGTTAAAAATCCTAATTGGATTAGAATAGGCCTAGGGAGGAGGAAAATGACCTAAATGTTCAACCGATGACAAAAAATGACAAAATATCACATATTGGATGCACAAGATTGGTTAAAAACCCTAATTGGATTAGAATAAGCCTAGGGAGGACGAAAATGACCTAAATGTTCAACCAATGACAAAAAATCACATATTGGATGCACAAGATTGGTTAAAAACCCTAATTGGATTAGAATAAGCCTAGGGAGGACGAAAATGACCTAAATGTTCAACCAATGACAAAAAATCACATATTGGATGCACAAGATTGGTTTAAAACCCTAATTGGATTAGAATAAGCCTAGGGAGGACGAAAATGACCTAAATGTTCAACCAATGACAAAAAATCACATATTGGATTCACAAGATTGGTTAAAAACCCTAATTGGATTAAAATAAGCCTAGGGAGTACGAAAATGACCTAAATGTTCAACCAATGACACAAAATCACACATTGGATCCACAAGATTGGTTAAAAACATTAATTGGATTAGAATAAGCCTAGGGAGGACGAAAATGACCTAAATGTTCAACCAATGACACAAAATGACACAAAATCACATATTGGATGCACAAGATTGGGTAAAAACCCTAATTGGATTAGAATAAGCCTAGCAAGGTGAAAATGACCTAAATGTTCAACCAATGACACGAAATCACATATTGGATGCACAAGATTGGTTAAAAACCCTAATTGGATTAGAATAAGTTTAGGGAGGACGAAAATGACCTAAATGTTCAACCAATGACACAAAATGACACAAAATCACATTTTGGATGCACAAGAATGGTTAAAACCCTAATTGGATTAGAATAAGCCTAGGAAGGACGAAAATGACCTAAATATTCAACCAATGACACAAATTCACATATTGGATGCACAAGATTGGTTAAAAACCTTAATTGGATTAGAATAAGCCTAGGGAGGACGAAAATGACCTAAATGTTCAACCAATGACACAAAATGACACAAAATCACATATTCGATGCACAAGATTGGTTTAAAACCCTAATTGGATTTGAATAAGCCTAGGGAGGACGAAAATGAACTAAATGTTCAACCAATGACAAAAAATCACATATTGGATGCACAAGATTGGTTAAAAACCCTAATTGGATTAAAATAAGCCTAGGGAGTACGAAAATGACCTAAATGTTCAACCAATGACACAAAATCACACATTGGATGCACAAGATTGGTTAAAAACGTTAATTGGATTAGAATAAGCCTAGGGAGGACGAAAATGACCTAAATGTTCAACCAATGACACAAAATCACATATTGGATGCACAAGATTGGTTAAAAACCCTAATTGGATTAGAATAAGCCTAGGGAGGACGAAAATGACCTAAATGTTCAACCAATGACACAAAATCACATATTGGATGCACAAGATTCGTTAAAAATCGTAATTGTATTCGAATAAGCCTAGGGAGGACGAAAATGACCTAAATGTTCAACCAATGACACAAAATCACATATTGGATGCACAAGATTGGTTAAAAACCCTAATTGGATTAGAATAAGCCTAGGGAGGACGAAAATGACCTAAATGTTCAACCAATGACACAAAATCACATATTGGATGCACAAGATTGGTTAAAAACCCTAATTAGGTTAGAATAAGCCTAGGGGGGACAAAAATAACCTAAATGTTCGACCAATGACACAAAATCACATATTGGATGCACAAGATTGGTTAAAAACCCTAATTGGATTAGAATAAGCCTATGGAGGACAAAAATGACCTAAATGTTCAACCAATAACACAAAATCACATATAGGATGCACAAGATTGGTTAAAAACCCTAATTGGATTAGAATAAGCCTAGGGAGGACGAAAATGACCTAAATGTTCAACCAATGACACAAAATGACACAAAATCACATATTGGATGCTCAAGATTGGTTAAAAACCCTAATTGGATTACAATAAGCCTAGGGAGGACGAAAATGACCTAAATGTTCAACCAATGACACAAAATCACATATTGGATGCACAAGATTGGTTAAAAACCCTAATTGGATTAGAATAAGCCTAGGGAGGACGAAAATGACCTAAATGTTCAACCAATGACACAAAATGACAGAAAATCACATATTGGATGCACAAGATTGGTTAAAAACCCTAATTGGATTAGAATAAGCCTATGGAGGACGAAAATGATCTATATGTTCAACCAACGACACAAAATGAAACAAAATCACATATTGGATGCACAAGATTGGTTTAAAACCCTAATTGGATTAGAATAAGCCTAGGGAGGACGAAAATGACCTAAGTGTTCAACCAATGACACAAAATCACATATTGGATGCACAAGATTGGTTAAAAACCCTAATTGGATTAGAATAAGCCTAGGGAGGACGAAAATGACCTAAATGTTCAACCAATGACACAAAATCACATATTGGATGCACAAGATTGGTTAAAAACCCTAATTGGATTAGAATAAGCCTAGGGAGGACGAAAATGACCTAAATGTTCAACCAATGACACAAAATCACATATTGGATGCACAAGATTGGTTAAAAACCCTAATTGGATTAGAATAAGCCTAGGGGGGACGAAAATGACCTAAATGTTCAACCAATGACACAAAATCACATATTGGATGCACAAGATTGGTTAAAAACCCTAATTGGATTAGAATAAGCCTAGGGAGGACGAAAATGACCTAAATGTTCAACCAACGACACAAAATCACATATTGGATGCACAAGATTGGTTAAAAACCCTAATTGGAGTAGAATAAGCCTAGGGAGGACGAAAATGACCTAAATGTTCAACCAATGACACAAAATCACATATTGGATGCACAAGATTGGTTAAAAACCCTAATTGGATTAGAATATGCCTAGGGAAGAGGAAAATGACCTAAATGTTCAACCCATGACACAAAATCACATATTGGATGCACAAGATTGGTTAAAAACCCTAATTGGATTAAAATAAGCCTAGGGAGGACGAAAATGACCTAAATGTTCAACCAATGACACAAAATCACATATTGGATGCACAAGATTGGTTAAAAACCCTAATTGGATTAGAATAAGCCTAGGGAGGACGAAAATGACCTAAATGATTAACCAATGACACAAAATCACATATTGGATGCACAAGATTGGTTAAAAACCCTAATTGGATTAGAATAAGCCTAGGGAGGACGAAAATGACCTAAATGTTCAACCAATGACACAAAATCACATATTGGATGCACAAGATTGGTTAAAAACCCTAATTGGATTAGAATAAGCCTAGGGAGGACTTCAATGACCAAAATGTTCAACCAATGACACAAAATCACATATTGGATGCACAAGATTGGTTAAAAACCCTAATTGGATTAGAATAAGCCTAGGGAGGACGAAAATGACCTAAATGTTCAACCAATGACACAAAATCACATATTGGATGCACAAGATTGGTTAAAAACCCTAATTGGAATAGAATAACCCTAGGGAGGACGAAAATGACCTAAATGTTCAACCAATGACACAAAATGACACAAAATCACATATTGGATGCACAAGATTGGTTAAAAACCCTAATTGGATTAGAATAAGCCTAGGGAGGACGAAAATGACCTAAATGTTCAACCAATGACACAAAATCACATATTGGATGCACAAGAATGGTTAAAAACCGTAATTGGATTAGAATAAGCCTAAGGAGGACGAAAATGACCTAAATGTTTAACCAATGACACAAAATGACACAAAATCACATATTGGATGCACAAGATGGTTAAAAACCCTAATTGGATTAGAATAAGCCTAGGGAGGACGAAAATGACCTAAATGTTCAACCATTGACACAAACTCACATATTGGATGCACAAGATTGGTTAAAAACCGTAATTGGATTAGAATAAGCCTAGGGAGGACGAAAATGACCTAAATGTTCAACCAATGACACAAAATGACACAAAATCACATATTGGATGCACAAGATTGGTTAAAAACCTTAATTGGATTAGAATAAGCCTAGGTAGGACGAAAATGACCTAAATGTTCAACCAATGACACAAAATGACACAAAATCACATATTGGATGCACAAGATTGGTTAAAAACCCTAATTGGATTAGAATAAGCCTAGGGAGGACGAAAATGACCTAAATGTTCAACCAATGACACAAAATCACATATTGGATGCACAAGATTGGTTAAAAACCCTAATTGTATTAGAATAAGCCTAGGGAGGACGAAAATGACCTATATGTTCAACCAATGACACAAAATCACATATTGGATGCACAAGATTGGTTAAAAACCCTAATTGGATTAGGATATGCCTAGGGAGGACGAAAATGACCTAAATGTTCAACCAATGACACAAAATCACATATTGGATGCACAAGATTGGTTAAAAACCCTAATTGGATTAGAATAAGCCTAGGGAGGACGAAAATGACCTAAATGTTCAACCAATGACACAAAATCACATATTGGATGCATAAGATTGGTTAAAAACCCTAATTGGATTAGAATAAGCCCAGGGAGGACAAAAATGACCTAAATGTTCAACCAATGACACAAAATGACACAAAATCACATACTGGATGCACAAGATTGGTTAAAAACCCTAATTGGATTAGAATAAGCCTAGGGAGGACGAAAATGACCTAAATGTTCAACCAATGACACAAAATGACAAAAAATCACATATTGGATGCACAAGATTGGTTAAAAACCCAAATTGGATTAGAATAAGCCTAGGGAGGATGAAAATGACCTAAATGTTCAACCAATGACACAAAATGACACAAAATCACATATTGGATGGACAAGATTGGTTAAAAACCCTAATTGGATTAGAATAAGCCTAGGGAGGCCGAAAATGACCTAAACGTTCAACCAATGACAAAAAATGACTCAAAATCACATATTGGATGCACAAGATTGGTTAAAAACCATAATTCGATTAGAATAAGCCTAGGGAGGACGAAAATGACCTAAATGTTCAACCAATGACACAAAATCACATATTGGATGCACAAGATTGGTTAAAAATCCTAATTGGATTAGAATAGGCCTAGGGAGGAGGAAAATGACCTAAATGTTCAACCGATGACAAAAAATGACAAAATATCACATATTGGATGCACAAGATTGGTTAAAAACCCTAATTGGATTAGAATAAGCCTAGGGAGGACGAAAATGACCTAAATGTTCAACCAATGACAAAAAATCACATATTGGATGCACAAGATTGGTTAAAAACCCTAATTGGATTAGAATAAGCCTAGGGAGGACGAAAATGACCTAAATGTTCAACCAATGACAAAAAATCACATATTGGATGCACAAGATTGGTTTAAAACCCTAATTGGATTAGAATAAGCCTAGGGAGGACGAAAATGACCTAAATGTTCAACCAATGACAAAAAATCACATATGGGATTCACAAGATTGGTTAAAAACCCTAATTGGATTAAAATAAGCCTAGGGAGTACGAAAATGACCTAAATGTTCAACCAATGACACAAAATCACACATTGGATCCACAAGATTGGTTAAAAACATTAATTGGATTAGAATAAGCCTAGGGAGGACGAAAATGACCTAAATGTTCAACCAATGACACAAAATGACACAAAATCACATATTGGATGCACAAGATTGGGTAAAAACCCTAATTGGATTAGAATAAGCCTAGCAAGGTGAAAATGACCTAAATGTTCAACCAATGACACGAAATCACATATTGGATGCACAAGATTGGTTAAAAACCCTAATTGGATTAGAATAAGTTTAGGGAGGACGAAAATGACCTAAATGTTCAACCAATGACACAAAATGACACAAAATCACATTTTGGATGCACAAGAATGGTTAAAACCCTAATTGGATTAGAATAAGCCTAGGAAGGACGAAAATGACCTAAATATTCAACCAATGACACAAATTCACATATTGGATGCACAAGATTGGTTAAAAACCTTAATTGGATTAGAATAAGCCTAGGGAGGACGAAAATGACCTAAATGTTCAACCAATGACACAAAATGACACAAAATCACATATTCGATGCACAAGATTGGTTTAAAACCCTAATTGGATTTGAATAAGCCTAGGGAGGACGAAAATGAACTAAATGTTCAACCAATGACAAAAAATCACATATTGGATGCACAAGATTGGTTAAAAACCCTAATTGGATTAAAATAAGCCTAGGGAGTACGAAAATGACCTAAATGTTCAACCAATGACACAAAATCACACATTGGATGCACAAGATTGGTTAAAAACGTTAATTGGATTAGAATAAGCCTAGGGAGGACGAAAATGACCTAAATGTTCAACCAATGACACAAAATGACACAAAATCACATATTGGATGCACAAGATTGGTTAAAAACCCTATTTGTTTTAGAATATGCCTAGCAAGGTGAAAATGACCTAAATGTTCAACCAATGACACAAAATCACATATTGGATGCACAAGATTGGTTAAAAACCCTAATTGGATTAGAATAAGCCTAGGGAGGACGAAAATGACCTAAATGTTCAACCAATGACACAAAATCACATATTGGATGCACAAGATTGGTTAAAAACGTTAATTGGATTAGAATAAGCCTAGGGAGGACGAAAATGACCTAAATGTTCAACCAATGACACAAAATGACACAAAATCACATATTGGATGCACAAGATTGGTTAAAAACCCTAATTGGATTAGAATAAGCCTAGGGAGGACGAAAATGACCTAAATGTTCAACCAATGACACAAAATCACATATTGGTTCCACAAGATTGGTTAAAAACCCTAATTGGATTAGAATAAGCCTACAGAGGACGAAAATGACCTAAATGTTCAACCAATGACACAAAATGACACAAAATCACATATTGGATGAACAAGATTGGTTAAAAACCCTAATTGGATTAGAATAAGCCTAGGGAGGACGAAAATGACCTAAATGTTTAACCAATGACACAAAATCACATATTGGATGCACAAGATTGGTTAAAAACCCTAATTGGATTAGAATAAGCCTAGGGAGGACGAAAATGACCTAAATGTTCAACCAATGACACAAAATGACACAAAATCACATATTGGATGCACAAGATTGGTTAAAAACCCTAATTGGATTAGAATAAGCCTAGGGAGGACGAAAATGACCTAAATGTTCAACCAATGACACAAAATCACATATTGGATGCCAAAGATTGGTTTAAAACCATAATTGGATTAGAATAAGCCTAGGGAGGACGAAAATGACCTAAATGTTCAACCAATGACACAAAAGGACACAAAATCACATTGGATGCACAAGATTGGTTAAAAACCCTAATTGGATTAGAATAAGCCTGGGGAGGACGAAAATGACCTAAATGTTCAACCAATGACACAAAAGGACACAAAATCACATATTGGATGCACAAGATTGGTTAAAAACCCTAATTGGATTAGAATAAGCCTAGGGAGGACGAAAATGACCTAAATGTTCAACCAATGACAAAAAATCACATATTGGATGCACAAGATTGGTTAAAAACCCTAATTGGATTAAAATAAGCCTAGGGAGTACGAAAATGACCTAAATGTTCAACCAACGACACAAAATGACACAAAATCACACATTGGATGCACAAGATTGGTTAAAAACCTTAATTGGATTAGAATAAGCCTAGGGAGGACGAAAATGACCTAAATGTTCAACCAATGACACAAAATGACACAAAATCACATATTGGATGCACAAGATTAGTTAAAAACCCTAATTGGATTAGAATAAGCCTAGGGAGGACGAAAATGACCTAAATGTTCAACCAATGACACAAAATGACACAAAATCACATATTGGATGCACAAGAATGGTTAAAAACCCTAATTGGATTAGAATAAGCCTAAGGAGGACGAAAATGACCTAAATGTTCAACCAATGACACAAAATCACATATTGGATGCACAAGATTGGTTAAAAACCCTAATTGGATTAGAATAAGCCTAGGGAGGACGAAAATGACCTAAATGTTCAACCAATGACACAGAATGACACCAAATCACATATTGGATGCACAAGATTGGTTAAAAACCCTAAGTGCATTAGAATAAGCCTAGGGAGGACGAAAATGACCTAAATGTTCAACCAATGACACAAAATCACATATTGGATGCACAAGATTGGTTTAAAACCCTAATTGGATTAGAATAAGCCTAGGGAGGACGAAAATGACCTAAATGTTCAACAAATGACACAAAATGACACAAAATCACATATTGGATGCACAAGATTGGTTAAAAACCCTAATTGGATTAGAATAAGCCTAGGGAGGACAAAAATGACCTAAATATTTAACCAATGACAAAAAATCACATATTGGATGCACAAGATTGGTTAAAAACCCTAATTGGATTAGAATAAGCCTAGGGAGGACGAAAATGACCTAAATGTTCAACCAATGACACAAAATCACATATTGGATGCACAAGATTGGTTAAAAACCCTAATTGGATTAGAATAAGCCTAGGGAGGACGAAAATGACCTAAATGTTCAACCAATGACACAAAATCACATATTGGATGCACAAGATTGATTAAAAACCCTATTTGGATTAGAATAAGCCTAGGGAGGACGAAAATGACCTAAATGTTCAATCAATGACACAAAATCACATACTGGATGCACAAGATTGGTTAAAAACCCTAATTGGATTAGAATAAGCCTAGGGAGGACGAAAATGACCTAAATGTTCAACCAATGACACAAAATGACACAAAATCACATATTGGATGCACAAGATTGGTTAAAAACCCTAATTGGAGTAGAATAAGCCTAGGGAGGACAAAAATGACCTAAATGTTCAACCAATGACACAAAATGACACAAAATCACATATTGGATGCACAAGATTGGTTAAAAACCCTAATTGGATTAGAATAAGCCTAGGGAGGACGAAAATGACCTAAATGTTCAACCAATGACACAAAATGACACAAAATCACATATTGGATGCACAAAATTGGTTTAAAACCCTAATTGGATTGGAATAAGCCTAGGGAGGACGAAAATGACCTAAATGTTCAACCAATGACACAAAATCACATATTGGATGCACAAGATTGGTTAAAAACCCTAATTGGATTAGAATAAGCCTAAGGAGGACGAAAATGACCTAAATGTTCAACCAATGACACAAAACCACATATTGGATGTACAAGATTGGTTAAAAACCCTAGTTGGATTAGAATAAGCCTAGGGAGGATGAAAATGACCTAAATGTTCAACCAATGACACAAAATCACATATTGGATGCACAAGATTGGTTAAAAACCCTAATTGGATTAGAATAAGCCTAGGGAGGACGAAAATGACCTAAATGTTCAACCAATGACACAAAATCACATATTGGATGCACAAGATTGGTTAAAAACCCTAATTGGATTAGAATAAGCCTAAGGAGGACGAAAATGACCTAAATGTTCAACCAATGACACAAAATCACATATTGGATGCACAAGATTGGTTAATAACCCTAATTGGATTAGAATAAGCCTAGGGAGGACGAAAATGACCTAAATGTTCAACCAATGACACAAAATCACATATTGGATGCACAAGATTGGTTAAAAACCCTAATTGGATTAGAATAAGCCTAGGGAGGACGATAATGACCTAAATGTTCAACCAATGACACAAAATAACACAAAATCACATATTGGATGCACAAGATTGGTTAAAAACCCTAATTCGATTAGAATAAGCCTAGGGAGGACGAAAATGACCTAAATGTTCAACCAATGACACAAAATGACAAAAAATCAGATATTGGATGCACAAGATTGGTTAAAAACCCTAATTGGATTACAATAAGCCTAGGGAGGACGAAAATGACCTAAATGTTCAACCAATGACACAAAATGACACAAAATCACATATTGGATGCACAAGATTGGTTAAAAACCCTAATTGGATTAGAATAAGCCTAGCAAGGTGAAAATGACCTAAATGTTCAACCAATGACACAAAATCACATATTGGATGCACAAGATTGGTTAAAAACCCTAATTGGATTAAAATAAGCCTAAGGAGGACGAAAATGACCTAAATGTTCAACCAATGACAAAAAATCACATATTGGATGCACAAGATTGGTTGAAAACCCTAATTGGATTAAAATAAGCCTAGGGAGGACGAAAATGACCTAAATGTTCAACCAATGACACAAAATCACACAAAATCACACATTGGATACACAAGATTGGTTAAAAACCTTAATTGGATTAGAATAAGCCTAGGGAGGACGAAAATGACCTAAATGTTCAACCAATGACACAAAATGACACAAAATCACATTGGATGCACAAGATTGGTTAAAAACATTAATTGGATTAGAATAAACCTAGGGAGGACGATAATGACCTAAACGTTCAACCAATGACACAAAATGACACAAAATCACGTATTGGATACACAAGATTGGTTAAAAAACCTAATTGGATTAGAATAAGCCTAGCAAGGCGAAAATGACCTAAATGTTCAACCAATGACACAAAATCACATATTGGATGCACAAGATTGGTTAAAAACCCTAATTGGATTAGAATAAGCCTAAGGAGGACGAAAATGACCTAAATGTTCAACCAATGACACAAAATGACACAAAATCACATATTGGATGCACAAGATTGGTTAAAAACCCTAATTGGATTAGAATAAGCCTAGCATGGTGAAAATGACCTAAATGTTCAACCAATGACACAAAATCACATATTGGACGCACAAGATTGGTTAAAAACCCTAATTGGATTAGAATAAGCCTAGGGAGGACGAAAATGACCTAAATGTTCAACCAATGACAGAAAATCACATATTGGATGCACAAGATTGGTTAAAAACCCTAATTGGATTAGAATAAGCCTACGCAGGACGAAAATGACCTAAATGTTCAACCAATGACACAAAATCACATATTGGATGCACAAGATTGGTTAAAAACCCTAATTGGATTAGAATAAGCCTAGGGAGGACGAAAATGACCTAAATGTTCAACCAATGACACAAAATCACATATTGGATGCACAAGATTGGTTAAAAACTCTAATTGGATTAGAATAAGCCTAGGGAGGACGAAAATGACCGATATGTTCAACCAATGACACAAAATGACACAAAATCACATATTGGATGCACAAGATTGGTTAAAAACCCTAATTGGATTAGAATAAGCCTAGGGAGGATGAAAATGACCTAAATGTTCAACCAATGACACAAAATGACACAAAATCACATATTGGATGCACAAGATTGGTTTAAAACCCTAATTGGATTAGAATAAGCCTAGGGAGGACGAAAATGACCTAAATGTTCAACCAATGACAAAAAATCACATATTGGATGCACAAGATTGGTTAAAAACCCTAATTGGATTAGAATAAGCCTAGCAAGGCGAAAATGACCTAAATGTTCAACCAATGACACAAAATCACATATTGGATGCACAAGATTGGTTAAAAACCCTAATTGGATTAGAATAAGCCTAGGGAGGACGAAAATGACCTAAATGTTCAACCAATGACACAAAATCACATATTGGATGCACAAGATTGGTTTAAAACCCTAATTGGATTAGAATAAGCCTAGGGAGGAGAAAATGACCTAAATGTTCAACCAATGACAAAAAATCACATATTGGATGCACAAGATTGGTTAAAAACCCTAATTGGATTAAAATAAGCCTAGGGAGTACGAAAATGACCTAAATGTTCAACCAATGACACAAAATCACACATTGGATGCACAAGATTGGTTAAAAACGTTAATTGGATTAGAATAAGCCTAGGGAGGACGAAAATGACCTAAATGTTCAACCAATGACACAAAATGACACAAAATCACATATTTGATGCACAATATTGGTTAAAAACCTTAATTGGATTAGAATAAACCTAGGGAGGACGAAAATGACCTAAATGTTCAACCAATGACACAAAATGACACAAAATCACATATTGGATGCACAAGATTGGTTAAAAACCCTAATTGGATTAGAATAAGCCTAGCAAGGCGAAAATGACCTAAATGTTCAACCAATGACACAAAATCACATATTGGATGCACAAGATTGGTTAAAAACCCTAATTGGATTAAAATAAGCCTAGGGAGTACGAAAATGACCTAAATGTTCAACCAACGACACAAAATGACACAAAATCACACATTGGATGCACAAGATTGGTTAAAAACCTTAATTGGATTAGAATAAGCCTAGGGAGGACGAAAATGACCTAAATGTTCAACCAATGACACAAAATGACACAAAATCACATATTGGATGCACAATATTGGTTAAAAACCTTAATTGGATTAGAATAATCTAGGGAGGACGAAAATTACCTAAATGTTCAACCAATGACACAAAATGACACAAAATCACATATTGGATGCACAAGATTGGTTAAAAACCCTAATTGGATTAGAATAAGCCTAGCAAGGCGAAAATGACCTAAATGTTCAACCAATGACACAAAATCACATATTGGATGCACAAGATTGGTTAAAAACCCTAATTGGATTAAAAAGAGCCTAGGGAGGACGAAAATGACCTAAATGTTCAACCAACGACACAAAATCACATATTGGATGCACAAGATTGGTTAAAAACCCTAATTGGAGTAGAATAAGCCTAGGGAGGACGAAAATGACCTAAATGTTCAACCAATGACACAAAATCACATATTGGATGCACAAGATTGGTTTAAAACCCTAATTGGATTAGAATAAGCCTAGGGAGGACGAAAATGACCTAAATGTTCAACCAATGACACAAAATCACACATTGGATGCACAAGATTGGTTAAAAACCCTAATTGGATTAGAATAAGCCTAGGGAGGACGAAAATGACCTAAATGTTCAACCAATGACACAAAATCACATATTGGATGCACAAGATTGGTTAAAAACCCTAATTGGATTAGAATAAGCCTAGGGAGAACAAAAATGACCTAAATATTCAACCAATGACAAAAAATCACATATTGGATGCACAAGATTGGTTAAAAACCCTAATTGGATTAGAATAAGCCTAGGGAGGACGAAAATGACCTAAATGTTCAACCAATGACACAAAATGACACAAAATCACATATTGGATGCACAATATTGGTTAAAAACCTTAATTGGATTAGAATAAACCTAGGGAGGACGAAAATGACCTAAATGTTCAACCAATGACACAAAATGACACAAAATCACATATTGGATGCACAAGATTGGTTAAAAACCCTAATTGGATTAGAATAAGCCTAGGGAGGCCGAAAATGACCTAAACGTTCAACCAATGACAAAAAATGACTCAAAATCACATATTGGATGCACAAGATTGGTTAAAAACCATAATTCGATTAGAATAAGCCTAGGGAGGACGAAAATGACCTAAATGTTCAACCAATGACACAAAATCACATATTGGATGCACAAGATTGGTTAAAAATCCTAATTGGATTAGAATAGGCCTAGGGATGAGGAAAATGACCTAAATGTTCAACCGATGACAAAAAATGACAAAAAATCACATATTGGATGCACAAGATTGGTTAAAAACCCTAATTGGATTAGAATAAGCCTAGGGAGGACGAAAATGACCTAAATGTTCAACCAATGACAAAAAATCACATATTGGATGCACAAGATTGGTTAAAAACCCTAATTGGATTAGAATAAGCCTAGGGAGGCCGAAAATGACCTAAACGTTCAACCAATGACAAAAAATGACTCAAAATCACATATTGGATGCACAAGATTGGTTAAAAACCATAATTCGATTAGAATAAGCCTAGGGAGGACGAAAATGACCTAAATGTTCAACCAATGACACAAAATCACATATTGGATGCACAAGATTGGTTAAAAATCCTAATTGGATTAGAATAGGCCTAGGGAGGAGGAAAATGACCTAAATGTTCAACCGATGACAAAAAATGACAAAATATCACATATTGGATGCACAAGATTGGTTAAAAACCCTAATTGGATTAGAATAAGCCTAGGGAGGACGAAAATGACCTAAATGTTCAACCAATGACAAAAAATCACATATTGGATGCACAAGATTGGTTAAAAACCCTAATTGGATTAGAATAAGCCTAGGGAGGACGAAAATGACCTAAATGTTCAACCAATGACAAAAAATCACATATTGGATGCACAAGATTGGTTTAAAACCCTAATTGGATTAGAATAAGCCTAGGGAAGACGAAAATGACCTAAATGTTCAACCAATGACAAAAAATCACATATTGGATGCACAAGATTGGTTAAAAACCCTAATTGGATTAAAATAAGCCTAGGGAGTACGAAAATGACCTAAATGTTCAACCAATGACACAAAATCACACATTGGATCCACAAGATTGGTTAAAAACATTAATTGGATTAGAATAAGCCTAGGGAGGACGAAAATGACCTAAATGTTCAACCAATGACACAAAATGACACAAAATCACATATTGGATGCACAAGATTGGGTAAAAACCCTAATTGGATTAGAATAAGCCTAGCAAGGTGAAAATGACCTAAATGTTCAACCAATGACACGAAATCACATATTGGATGCACAAGATTGGTTAAAAACCCTAATTGGATTAGAATAAGTTTAGGGAGGACGAAAATGACCTAAATGTTCAACCAATGACACAAAATGACACAAAATCACATTTTGGATGCACAAGAATGGTTAAAACCCTAATTGGATTAGAATAAGCCTAGGGAGGACGAAAATGACCTAAATGTTCAACCAATGACACAAAATCACATATTGGATGCACAAGATTGGTTAAAAACCCTAATTGGATTAAAATAAGCCTATGGAGTACGAAAATGACCTAAATGTTCAACCAATGACACAAAATCACACATTGGATGCACAAGATTGGTTAAAAACGTTAATTGGATTAGAATAAGCCTAGGGAGGACGAAAATGACCTAAATGTTCAACCAATGACACAAAATGACACAAAATCACATATTGGATGCACAAGATTGGTTAAAAACCCTAATTGGATTAGAATAAGCCTAGCAAGGTGAAAATGACCTAAATGTTCAACCAATGACACAAAATCACATATTGGATGCACAAGATTGGTTAAAAACCCTAATTGGATTAAAATAAGCCTAAGGAGGACGAAAATGACCTAAATGTTCAACCAATGACAAAAAATCACATATTGGATGCACAAGATTGGTTGAAAACCCTAATTGGATTAAAATAAGCCTAGGGAGGACGAAAATGACCTAAATGTTCAACCAATGACACAAAATCACACAAAATCACACATTGGATACACAAGATTGGTTAAAAACCTTAATTGGATTAGAATAAGCCTAGGGAGGACGAAAATGACCTAAATGTTCAACCAATGACACAAAATGACACAAAATCACATTGGATGCACAAGATTGGTTAAAAACATTAATTGGATTAGAATAAACCTAGGGAGGACGATAATGACCTAAACGTTCAACCAATGACACAAAATGACACAAAATCACGTATTGGATACACAAGATTGGTTAAAAAACCTAATTGGATTAGAATAAGCCTAGCAAGGCGAAAATGACCTAAATGTTCAACCAATGACACAAAATCACATATTGGATGCACAAGATTGGTTAAAAACCCTAATTGGATTAGAATAAGCCTAAGGAGGACGAAAATGACCTAAATGTTCAACCAATGACACAAAATGACACAAAATCACATATTGGATGCACAAGATTGGTTAAAAACCCTAATTGGATTAGAGTAAGCCTAGGGAGGACGAAAATGACCTAAATGTTCAACCAATGACACAAAATGACACAAAATCACATATTGGATGCACCAGATTGGTTAAAAACCCTAATTGGATTAAAATAAGCCTAGGGAGGACGAAAATGACCTAAATGTTCAACCAATGACACAAAATCACATATTGGATGCACAAGATTGGTTAAAAACCCTAATTGGATTAGAATAAGCCTAGGGAGGACGAAAATGACCTAAATGTTCAACCAATGACACAAAATCACATATTGGATGCACAAGATTGGTTAAAAACCTTAATTGGATTAAAATAAGCCTAGGGAGGACGAAATTGACCTAATTGTTCAACCAATGACACAAAATGACACAAAATCACACATTGGATGCACAAGATTGGTTAAAAACCTTAATTGGATTAGAATAAGCCTAGGAAGGACGAAAATGACCTAAATGTTCAACCAATGACACAAAATCACACATTGAATGCACAAGATTGGTTAAAAACCTTAATTGGATTAGAATAAGCCTAGGTAAGACGAAAATGACCTAAATGTTCAACCAATGACACAAAATCACATATTGGATGCACAAGATTGGTTAAAAACCCTAATTGGATTAGAATAAGCATAGCGAGGACGAAAAAGACCTAAATATTCAACCAATGACAAAAAATCACATATTGGATGCACAAGATTGGTTAAAAACCCTAATTGGATTAAAATAAGCCTAGGGAGGACGAAAATGACCTAAATGTTCAACCAATGACACAAAATCACATATTGGA
The DNA here is from genome assembly GCA_037974755.1 of Cicer yamashitae. NCBI lineage: Eukaryota > Viridiplantae > Streptophyta > Magnoliopsida > Fabales > Fabaceae > Cicer > Cicer yamashitae. The sequence continues at coordinate 12,874,996 of JBBPBQ010000008.1, read as the reverse complement.
TGCACAAGATTGGTTAAAAACCCTAATTGGATTAAAATAAGCCTAGGGAGGACGAAAATGACCTAAATGTTCAACCAATGACACAAAATGACACAAAATCACACATCGGATGCACAAGATTGGTTAACAACCTTAATTGGATTAGAATAAGGCTAGGGAGGACGATAATGACCTAAATGTTCAACCAATGACACAAAATGACACAAAATCACATATTGGATGCACAAGATTGGTTAAAAACCCTAACTGGATTAGAATAAGCCTAGGGAAGACGATAATGACCTAAATGTTCAACCAATGACACAAAATGACACAAAATCACATATTGGATGCCAAAGATTGGTTAAAAACCCTAATAGGATTAGAATAAGCCTAGGGAGGACGAAAATGACCTAAATGTTCAACCAATGACACAAAATGACATAAAATCACATATTGGATGCACAAGATTGGTTAAAAACCATAATTGGATTAGAATAAGCCTAGGGAGGACGAAAATGACCTAAATGTTCAACCAATGACACAAAATCACATATTGGATGCACAAGATTGGTTAAAAACCCTAATTGGATTAAAATAAGCCTAGGGAGGACGAAAATGACCTAAATGTTCAACCAATGACACAAAATGACACCAAATCATATTTTCGATGCACAAGATTGGTTAAAAACCCTAATTGGATTAGAATAAGCCTAGGGAGGACGAAAATGACTTAAATGTTCAACCAATGACACAAAATGACACAAAATCACATTTTGGATGCACAAGATTGGGTAAAAACCCTAATTGGATTAGAATAAGCCTAGGGAGGACGAAAATGACCTAAATGTTCAACCAATGACACAAAATGACACAAAATCACATTTATGATGCACAAGATTGGTTAAAACCCCTAATTGGATTAGAATAAGCCTAGGGAGGGAGAAAATGACCTAAATGTTCAACCAATGACACAAAATGACACAAAATCACATTTTGGATGCATAAGATTGGTTAAAAACCCTAATTGGATTAGAATAAGCCTAGGGAGGACGAAAATGACCTAAATGTTCAACCAATGACACAAAATGACACAAAATCACATATTGGTTGCACAAGATTGGTTAAAAACCCTAATTGGATTCGAATAAGCATAGGGTGGACGAAAATGACCTAAATGTTCAACCAATGACACAAAATGACACAAAATCACATATTGGATGCACAAGATTGGTTAAAAACCCTAATTGGATTAGAATAACCATAGGGAGGACGAAAATGACCTAAATGTTCAACCAATGACACAAAATCACATATTGGATGCACAAGATTGGTTAAAAACCCTAATTGGATTAGAATAAGCCTAGGGAGGACGAAAATGACCTAAATGTTCAACCAATGACACAAAATGACACAAAATCACATATTGGATGCACAAGATTGGTTAAAAACCCTAATTGGATTAGAATAAGCCTAGGGAGAACAAAAATGACCTAAATATTCAACCAATGACAAAAAATCACATATTGGATGCACAAGATTGGTTAAAAACCCTAATTGGATTAGAATAAGCCTAGGGAGGACGAAAATGACCTAAATGTTCAACCAATGACACAAAATCACATATTGGATGCACAAGATTGGTTAAAAACCCTAATTGGATTAGAATAAGCCTATGCAGGACGAAAATGATCTATATGTTCAACCAACGACACAAAATGACACAAAATCACATACTGGATGCACAAGATTGGTTAAAAACCCTAATTGGATTAGAATAAGCCTAGGGAGGACGAAAATGACCTAAATGTTCAACCAATGACACAAAATCACATATTGGATGCACAAGATTGGTTAAAAACCCTAATTGGATTAGAATAAGCCTATTGAGGACGAAAATGACCTAAATGTTCAACAAATGACACAAAATGACACAAAATTACATATTGGATGCACAAGATTGATAAAAAAACCCTAATTGGATTAGAATAAGCCTAGGGAGAACGAAAATGACCTAAATGTTCAACCAATGAAACAAAATGATACAAAATCACATATTGGATGCACAAGATTGGTTAAAAACCCTAATTGGATTAGAATAAGCCTAGGGAGGACGAAAATGACCTAAATGTTCAACCAATGACACAAAATCACATATTGGATGCACAAGATTGGTTAAAAACCCTAATTGGATTAGAATAAGCCTAGGGAGGACGAAAATGACCTAAATGTTCAACCAATGACACAAAATCACATATTGGATGCACAAGATTGGTTAAAAACCCTAATTGGATTAGAATAAGCCTAGGGGGGACGAAAATGACCTAAATGTTCAACCAATGACACAAAATCACATATTGGATGCACAAGATTGGTTAAAAACCCTAATTGGATTAGAATAAGCCTAGGGAGGACGAAAATGACCTAAATGTTCAACCAATGACACAAAACCACATATTGGATGTACAAGATAGGTTAAAAACCCCAGTTGGATTAGAATAAGCCTATGGAGGACGAAAATGACCTAAATGTTCAACCAATGACACAAAATCACATATTGTATGCACAAGATTGGTTAAAAACCCTAATTGGATTAGAATAAGCCTAGGGAGGACGAAAATAACCTAAATGTACAACCAATGAAACAAAATGACACAAAATCACATATTGGATGCACAAGATTGGTTAAAAACCCTAATTGGATTAGAATAAGCCTAGGGAGGACGAAAATGACCTAAATGTTCAACCAATGACACAAAATCACATATTGGATGCACAAGATTGGTTAAAAACCCTAATTGGATTAGAATAAGCCTAGGGAGGACGAAAATGACCTAAATGTTCAATCGATGACACAAAATGACACAAAATCACATATTGGATGCACAAGATTGGTTAAAAACCCTAATTGGATTAGAATAAGCCTAGGGAGGACGAAAATGACCTAAATGTTCAACCAATGACACAAAATGACACAAAATCACATATTGGATGCACAAGATTGGTTAAAAACCCTAATTGGATTAGAATAAGCCTAGGGAGGACCCAAATGACCTAAATGTTCAACCAATGACATAAAAGGACACAAAATCACATATTGGATGCACAAGATTGGTTAAAAACCCTAATTGGATTAGAATAAGCCTAGGGAGGACCCAAATGACCTAAATGTTCAACCAATGACACAAAATCACATATTGGATGCACAAGACTGGTTAAAAACCCTAATTGGATTAGAATAAGCCTAGGGAGGACGAAAATGACCTAAATGTTCAACCAATGACACAAAATGACACAAAATCACATATTGGATGCACAACATTGGTTAAAAACCCTAATTGGATTAGAATAAGCCTAGGGAGGACGAAAATGACCTAAATGTTCAACCAATGACACAAAATCACATATTGGATGCACAAGATTGGTTAAAAACCCTAATTGGATTAGAATAAGGCTAGGGAGGACGAAAATGACCTAAATGTTCAACAAATGATACAAAATCACATATTGGATCCACAAGATTGGTTAAAAACCCTAATTGGATTAGAATAAGCCTTAGGAGGACGAAAATGATCTATATGTTCAACCAACGACACAAAATGACACAAAATCACATATTGGATGCACAAGATTGGTTAAAAACCCTAATTGGATTAGAATAAACCTAGGGAGGACGAAAATGACCTAAATGTTCAACCAATGACACAAAATGACACAAAATCACATATTGGATACACAAGATTGGTTAAAAACCCTAATTGGATTAGAATAAGCCTAGCAAGGCGAAAATGACCTAAATGTTCAACCAATGACACAAAATCACATATTGGATGCACAAGATTGGTTAAAAACCCTAATTGGATTAAAAAGAGCCTAGGGAGGACGAAAATGACCTAAATGTTCAACCAACGACACAAAATGACACAAAATCACACATTGGATGCACAAGATTGGTTAAAAACCTTAATTGGATTAGAATAAGCCTAGGGAGGACGAAAATGACCTAAATGTTCAACCATTGACACAAAATGACACAAAATCACATATTGGATGCACAATATTGGTTAAAAACCTTAATTGGATTAGAATAAACCTAGGGAGGACGAAAATGACCTAAATGTTCAACCAATGACACAAAATGACACAAAATCACATATTGGATGCACAAGATTGGTTAAAAACCCTAATTGGATTAGAATAAGCCTAGGGAGGCCGAAAATGACCTAAACGTTCAACCAATGACAAAAAATGACTCAAAATCACATATTGGATGCACAAGATTGGTTAAAAACCATAATTCGATTAGAATAAGCCTAGGGAGGACGAAAATGACCTAAATGTTCAACCAATGACACAAAATCACATATTGGATGCACAAGATTGGTTAAAAATCCTAATTGGATTAGAATAGGCCTAGGGAGGAGGAAAATGACCTAAATGTTCAACCGATGACAAAAAATGACAAAATATCACATATTGGATGCACAAGATTGGTTAAAAACCCTAATTGGATTAGAATAAGCCTAGGGAGGACGAAAATGACCTAAATGTTCAACCAATGACAAAAAATCACATATTGGATGCACAAGATTGGTTAAAAACCCTAATTGGATTAGAATAAGCCTAGGGAGGACGAAAATGACCTAAATGTTCAACCAATGACAGAAAATCACATATTGGATGCACAAGATTGGTTAAAAACCCTAATTGGATTAGAATAAGCCTAAGGAGGACGAAAATGACCTAAATGTTCAACCAATGACACAAAATGACACAAAATCACATATTGGATGCACAAGATTGGTTAAAAACCCTAATTGGATTAGAATAACCCTAGGGAGGACGAAAATGACCTAAATGTTCAACCAATGACACAAAATGACACAAAATCACATATTGGATGCACAAGATTGGTTAAAAACCCTAATTGGATTAGAATAAGGCTAGGGAGGACGAAAATGACCTAAATGTTCAACCAATGGTACAAAATCACATATTGGATGCACAAGATTGGTTAAAAACCCAAATTGGATTAGGATAAGCCTAGGGAGGACGAAAATGACCTAAATGTTCAACCAATGACACAAAATCACATATTGGATGCACAAGATTGGTTAAAAACCCTAATTGGATTAGAAAAAGCCTAGCGAGGACGAAAATGACCTAAATGTTCAACCAATGACAAAAAATCACATATTGGATGCACAAGATTGGTTAAAAACCCTAATTGGATTAAAATAAGTCTAGGGAGGACGAAAATGACCTAAATGTTCAACCAATGACACAAAATGACACAAAATCACACATTGGATACACAAGATTGGTTAAAAACCTTAATTGGATTAGAATAAGCCTAGGGAGGACGAAAATGACCTAAATGTTCAACCAATGACACAAAATGACACAAAATCACATATTGGATGCACAAGATTGGTTAAAAACCCTAATTAGATTAGAATAAGCCTAGCAAGGCGAAAATGACCTAAATGTTCAACCAATGACACAAAATCACATATTGGATGCACAAGATCGGTTAAAAACCCTAATTGGATTAGAATAAGCCTAGGGAGGACAAAAATGACCTAAATGTTCAACCAATGACACAAAATGACACAAAATCACATATTGGATGCACAAGATTGGTTAAAAACCCTAATTGGATTAGAATAAGGCTAGGGAGGACGAAAATGACCTAAATGTTCAACCAATGACACAAAATGACACAAAATCACATATTGGATGCACAAGATTGGTTAAAAACCCTAATTGGATTTGAATAAGCCTAGGGAGGACGAAAATGACCTAAATGTGCAACCAATGACACAAAATGACACAAAATCACATATTGGATGCACAAGATTGGTTAAAAACCCTAATTGGATTAGAATAAGCCTAGGGAGGACGAAAATGACCTAAATGTTCAACCAATGACACAAAATCACATATTGGATGCACAAGATTGGTTAAAAACCCTAATTGGATTAGAATAAGCCTAGGGAGGACGAAAATGACCTAAATGTTCAACCAATGACACAAAATCACATATTGGATGCACAAGATTGGTTAAAAACCCTAATTGGATTAGAATAAGCCTAGGGAGGACAAAAATGACCTAAATATTCAACCAATGACAAAAAATCACATATTGGATGCACAAGATTGGTTAAAAACCCTAATTGGATTAGAATAAGCCTAGGGAGGACGAAAATGACCTAAATGTTCAACCAATGACACAAAATCACATATTGGATGCACAAGATTGGTTAAAAACCCTAATTGGATTAGAATATGCCTATCGAGGACGAAAATGACCTAAATGTTCAACCAATGACACAAAATGACACAAAATCACATATTGGATGCACAAGATTGGTTAAAAACCCTAATTGGATTAGAATAAGCCTAGGGAGGACGAAAATGACCTAAATGTTCAACCAATGACACAAAATCACATATTGGATGCACAAGATTGGTTAAAAACCCTAATTGGATTAATAAGAGCGTAGGGAGGACGAATGACCTAAATGTTCAACCAATGACACAAAATGACACAAAATCACACATTGGATGCACAAGATTGGTTAAAAACCTTAATTGGATTAGAATAAGCCTAGGGAGGACGAAAATGACCTAAATGTTCAACCAATGACACAAAATGAAACAAAATCACATATTGGATGCACAAGATTGGTTAAAAACCCTAATTGGATTAGAATAAGCCTAGGGAGGACGAAAATGACCTAAATGTGCAACCAATGACACAAAATCACATATTGGATGCACAAGATTGGTTAAAAACCCTAATTGGATTAGAATAAGCCAAGGAGGACGAAAATGACCTAAATGTGCAACCAATGACACTAAGTCACATATTCGATGCACAAGATTGGTTAAAAACCCTAATTGGATTAGAATAAGCCTAGGGAGGAAGAAAATGACCTAAATGTGCAACCAATGACACAAAATCACAAATTGGATGCACAAGATTGGTTAAAAACCCTAATTGGATTAGAATAAGCCTAGGGAGGACGAAAATGACCTAAATGTTCAACCAATGACACAAAATCACATATTGGATGCACAAGATTGGTTAAAAACCCTAATTGGATTAGAATAAGCCTAGGGAGGACGAAAATGACCTAAATGTTCAACCAATGACACAAAATCACATATTGGATGCACAAGATTGGTTAAAAACCCTAATTGGATTAGTATCAGCCTAGCGAGGACGAAAATGACCTAATTGGAATACCAATGACACAAAATCACTTATTATATGCACAAGATTGGTTAAAAACCCTAATTGGATTAGAATAAGCCTAGGGAGCACGAAAATGACCTAAATGTGCAACCAATGACACAAAATCCCATAGTGGATGCATAAGATTTGTTAAAAACCCTAATTGGATTAGAATAAGCCTAGGGAGGACGAAAATGACCTAAATGTTCAACCAATGACACAAAATGACACAAAATCACATATTGGATGCACAAGATTGGTTAAAAACCCTAATTGGATTAGAATAAGCCTCGGGAAGACGAAAATGACCTAAATGTTCAACCAATGACACAAAATGACACAAAATCACATATTGGATGCACAAGATTGGTTAAAAACCCTAATTGGATTAGAATAAGCCTAGGGAGGACGAAAATGACCTAAATGTTCAACCAACGACACAAAATCACATTTTGGATGCACAAGATTGGTTAAAAACCCTAATTGGATTAGAATAAGCCTAGGGAGGACGAAAATGACCTAAATGTTCAACCAATGACACAAAATCACATATTGGATGCACAAGATTGGTTAAAAACCCTAATTGGATTAGAATAAACCTAGGGAGGACGAAAATAACTTAAATGTTTAACCAATGACACAAAATCACATATTGGATGCACAAGATTGGTTAAAAACCCTAATTGGATTAGAATAAGCCTAGGGAGGACGAAAATGACCTAAATGTTCAACCAATGACACAAAATCACATATTGGATGCACAAGATTGGTTAAAAACCCTAATTGGATTAGAATAAGCCTAGGGAGGACGAAAATGACCTAAATGTTCAACCAATGACACAAAATGACACAAAATCACATATTGGATGCTCAATATTGGTTAAAAACCCTAATTGGATTAGAATAAGCCTAGGGAGGACGAAAATGACCTAAATGTTCAACCAATGACACAAAATCACATATTGGATGCACAAGATTGGTTAAAAACCCTAATTGGATTAGAATAAGCCTAGGGAGGACGAAAATGACCTAAATGTTCAGCCAATGACACAAAATGACACAAAATCACATATTGGATGCACAAGATTGGTTAAAAACCCTAATTGGATTAGAATAAGCCTAGGGAGGACGAAAATGACCTAAATGTTCAACCAATGACACAAAATCACCTATTGGATGCACAAGATTGGTTAAAAACCCTAATTGGATTAGAATAAGCCTAGGGAGGACGAAAATGACCTAAATGTTCAACCAATGACACAAAATCACATATTGGATGCACAAGATTGGTTAAAAACCCTAATTGGATTAGAATAAGCCTAGGGAGGACGAAAATGACCTAAATGTTCAACCAATGACACAAAACCACATATTGGATGTACAAGATAGGTTAAAAACCCCAGTTGGATTAGAATAAGCCTATGGAGGACGAAAATGACCTAAATGTTCAACCAATGACACAAAATCACATATTGTATGCACAAGATTGGTTAAAAACCCTAATTGGATTAGAATAAGCCTAGGGAGGACGAAAATAACCTAAATGTACAACCAATGAAACAAAATGACACAAAATCACATATTGGATGCACAAGATTGGTTAAAAACCCTAATTGGATTAGAATAAGCCTAGGGAGGACGAAAATGACCTAAATGTTCAACCAATGACACAAAATCACATATTGGATGCACAAGATTGGTTAAAAACCCTAATTGGATTAGAATAAGCCTAGGGAGGACGAAAATGACCTAAATGTTCAAGCAATGACACAAAATCACATATTGGTTGCACAAGATTGGTTAAAAACCCTAATTGGATTAGAATAAGCCTAGGGAGGACGAAAATGACCTAAATGTTCAACCAATGACACAAAATCACATATTGGATGCACAAGATTGGTTAAAAACCCTGATTGGATTAGAATAAGCCTAGGGAGGACGAAAATGACCTAAATGTTCAACCAATGACACAAAATCACATATTGGATGCACAAGATTGGTTAAAAACCCTAATTGGATTAGAATAAGCCTAGGGAGGACCAAAATGACCTAACTGTTCAACCAATGACACAAAATGCACAAAATCACATATTGGATGCACAAGATTGGTTAAAAACCCTAATTGGATTAGAATAAGCCTAGGGAGGACGAAAATGACCTAAATGTTCAACCAATGACACAAAATCACATATTGGATGCACAAGATTGGTTAAAAACCCTAATTGGATTAGAATAAGCCTAGGGAGGACGAAAATGACCTAAATGTTCAACCAATGACACAAAATCACATATTGGATGCACAAGATTGGTTAAAAACCCTAATTGGATTAGAATAAGCCTAGGGAGGACGAATATGACATAAATGTTCAACCAATGATACAAAATCACATATTGGATGCACAAGATTGGTTAAAAACACTAATTGGATTAGAATAAGCCTAGGGAGGACGAAAATGACCTAAATTTTCAACCAATGACACAAAATGACACAAAATCACATATTGGATTCACAAGATTGGTTAAAAACGCTAATTGGATTAGAATAA
>JBBPBQ010000008.1:12735445-12865080 GCA_037974755.1 Cicer yamashitae | reverse complement strand
CTAATTGGATTAGAATAAGCCTAGGGAGGACGAAAATGACCTAAATTTTCAACCAATGACACAAAATGACACAAAATCACATATTGGATTCACAAGATTGGTTAAAAACGCTAATTGGATTAGAATAAACCTAGGGAGGACGAAAATGACCTAATGTTAAACCAATGACACAAAATCACATATTGGATGCACAAGATTGGTTAACAACCCTAATTGGATTAGAATAAGAATAAGGAGGACAAAAATGACCTAAATGTTCAACCAATGACACAAAATGACACAAAGTCACATATTGGATGCACAAGATTGGTTAAAAACCCTAATTGGTTTTGAATAAGCCTAGGGAGGACGAAAATGACCTAAATGTTCAACCAATGACACAAAATCACATATTGGATGCACAAGATTGGTTAAAAACCCTAATTGGATTAGAATAAGCCTAGGGAGGACGAAAATGACCTAAATGTTCAACCAATGACACAAAATGACACAAAATCACATATTGGATGCACAAGATTGGTTAAAAACCCTAATTGCATTAGAATAAGCCTAGGGAGGACGAAAATGACCTAAATGTTCAACCAATGACACAAAATCACATATTGGATGCACAAGATTGGTTAAAAACCGTAATTGGATTAGAATAAGCCTAGGGACGACGAAAATGACCTAAATGTTCAACCAATGACACAAAATGACACAAAATCACATATTGGATGCTCAAGATTGGTTAAAAACCCTAATTGGATTAGAATAAGCCTAGGGAGGACGAAAATGACCTAAATGTTCAACCAATGACACAAAATCACATATTGGATGCACAAGATTGGTTAAAAACCCTAATTGGATTAGAATAAGCCTAGGGAGGACGAAAATGACCTAAATGTTCAACCAACGACACAAAATCACATATTGGATGCACAAGATTGGTTAAAAACCCTAATTGGAGTAGAATAAGCCTAGGGAGGACGAAAATGACCTAAATGTTCAACCAATGACACAAAATCACATATTGGATGCACAAGATTGGTTTAAAACCCTAATTGGATTAGAATAAGCCTAGGGAGGAGAAAATGACCTAAATGTTCAACCAATGACAAAAAATCACATATTGGATGCACAAGATTGGTTAAAAACCCTAATTGGATTAAAATAAGCCTAGGGAGTACGAAAATGACCTAAATGTTCAACCAATGACACAAAATCACACATTGGATGCACAAGACTGGTTAAAAACGTTAATTGGATTAGAATAAGCCTAGGGAGGACGAAAATGACCTAAATGTTCAACCAATTACACAAAATGACACAAAATCACATATTGGATGCACAAGATTGGTTAAAAACCCTAATTGGATTAGAATAAGCCTAGCAAGATGAAAATGACCTAAATGTTCAACCAATGACACAAAATCACACATTGGATGCACAAGATTGGTTAAAAACCCTAATTGGATTAGAATAAGCCTAGGGGGGACGAAAATGACCTAAATGTTCAACCAATGACAAAAAATCACATATTGGATGCACAAGATTGGTTAAAAACCCTAATTGGATTAGAATAAGCCTAGGGAGGACGAAAATGACCTAAATATTCAACCAATGACACAAATTCACATATTGGATGCACAAGATTGGTTAAAAACCTTAATTGGATTAGAATAAGCCTAGGGAGGACGAAAATGACCTAAATGTTCAACCAATGACACAAAATGACACAAAATCACATATTCGATGCACAAGATTGGTTTAAAACCCTAATTGGATTTGAATAAGCCTAGGGAGGACGAAAATGAACTAAATGTTCAACCAATGACAAAAAATCACATATTGGATGCACAAGATTGGTTAAAAACCCTAATTGGATTAAAATAAGCCTAGGGAGTACGAAAATGACCTAAATGTTCAACCAATGACACAAAATCACACATTGGATGCACAAGATTGGTTAAAAACGTTAATTGGATTAGAATAAGCCTAGGGAGGACGAAAATGACCTAAATGTTCAACCAATGACACAAAATGACACAAAATCACATATTGGATGCACAAGATTGGTTAAAAACCCTAATTGGATTAGAATAAGCCTAGCAAGGTGAAAATGACCTAAATATTCAATCAATGACACAAAATCACATATTTGATGCACAAGATTGGTTAAAAACCCTAATTTTATTAGAATAAGCCTAGGGAGGACGAAAATGACCTAAATGTTCAACCAATGACCCAAAATGACACAAAATCACATATTGGATGCACAAGATTGGTTAAAACCCTAATTGGATTAGAATAAGCCTAGGGAGGACGAAAATGACCTAAATGTTCAACCAATGACACAAAATCACATATTGGATGCACAAGATTGGTTAAAAACCCTAATTGGATTAGAATAAGCCTAGGGAGGACGAAAATGACCTAAATGTTCAACCAATGACACAAAATCACATATTGGATGCACAAGATTGGTTAAAAAACCTAATTGGATTATAATAAGCCTAGGGAGGACGAAAATGACATAAATGTTCAACCAACGAACACAAAATCACATATTGGATGCACAAGATTGGTTAAAAACCCTAATTGGATTAGAATAAGCCTAGGGAGGACAAAAATGACCTAAATGTTCAACCAATGACAGAAAATGACACAAAATCACATATTGGATGCACAAGATTGGTTAAAAACCCTAATTGTATTAGAATAAGCCTAGGGAGGACGAAAATGACCTAAATGTTCAACCAATGACACAAAATCACATATTGGATGCACAAGATTGGTTAAAAACCCTAATTGGATTAGAATAAGCCTAGGGAGGACGAAAATGACCTAAATGTTCAACCAATGACACAAAATCACATATTGGATGCACAAGATTGGTTAAAAACCCTAATTGGATTAGAATAAGCCGAGGGAGGACCAAAATGAACTAAATGTTCAACCAATGACACAAAATCACATATTGGATGCACAAGATTGGTTAAAAACCCTAATTGGATTAGAATAAACCTAGGGAGGACGAAAATGACCTAAATGTTCAACCAATGACACAAAATCACATATTGGATGCACAAGATTGGTTAAAAACCCTAATTGGATTAGAATAAGCCTAGGGAGGACGAAAATGACCTAAATGTTCAACCAATGACACAAAATCACATATTGGATGCACAAGATTGGTTAAAAACCCTAATTGGATTAGAATAAGCCTAGGGAGGACGAAAATGACCTAAATGTTCACCCAATGACACAAAATCACATGTTGGATGCACAAGATTGGTTAAAAACCCTAATTGGATTAGCATAAGCCTAGGGAGGACGAAATAGACCTTAATGTTCAACCAATGACACAAAATGACACAAAATCACATATTGGTTGCACAAGATTGGTTAAAAACCCTAATTGGATTAGGATAAGCCTAGGGAGGACGAAAATGACCTAAATGTTCAACCAATGACACAAAATCACATATTGGATGCACAAGATTGGTTAAAAACCCTAATTGGATTAGAATAAGCCTAGGGAGGACGAAAATGACCTAAATGTTCAACCAATGACACAAAATCACATATTGGGTGCACAAGATTGGTTAAAAACCCTAATTGGATTAGAATAAGCCTAGGGAGGACGAAAATGACCTAAATGTTCAACCAATGACACAAAATCACATATTGGATGCACAAGATTGGTTAAAAACCCTAATTGGATTAGAATAAGCCTAGGGAGGACGAAAATGACCTAAATGTTCAACCGATGACACAAAATCACATATTGGAAGCACAAGATTGGTTAAAAACCCAAATTGGATTAGAATAAGCCTAGGGAGGACGAAAATGACCTAAATGTTCAACCAATGACACAAAATGACACAAAATCACATATTGGATGCACAAGATTGGTTAAAAACCCTAATTGGATTAGAATAAGCCGAGGGAGGACGAAAATGACCTAAATGTTCAACAAATGACACAAAATCACATATTGGATGCACAAGATTGGTTAAAAACCCTAATTGGATTAGAATAAGCCTAGGGAGGACGAAAATGACCTAAATGTTCAACCAATGACACAAAATCACATATTGGATGCACAACATTGGTTAAAAACCCTAATTGGATTAGAATAAGCCTAGGGAGGACGAAAATGACCTAAATGTTCAACCAATGACACAAAATCACATATTGGATGCACAAGATTGGTTAAAAACCCTAATTGGATTAGAATAAGGCTAGGGAGGACGAAAATGACCTAAATGTTCAACAAATGATACAAAATCACATATTGGATCCACAAGATTGGTTAAAAACCCTAATTGGATTAGAATAAGCCTTAGGAGGACGAAAATGATCTATATGTTCAACCAACGACACAAAATGACACAAAATCACATATTGGATGCACAAGATTGGTTAAAAACCCTAATTGGATTAGAATAAACCTAGGGAGGACGAAAATGACCTAAATGTTCAACCAATGACACAAAATGACACAAAATCACATATTGGATACACAAGATTGGTTAAAAACCCTAATTGGATTAGAATAAGCCTAGCAAGGCGAAAATGACCTAAATGTTCAACCAATGACACAAAATCACATATTGGATGCACAAGATTGGTTAAAAACCCTAATTGGATTAAAAAGAGCCTAGGGAGGACGAAAATGACCTAAATGTTCAACCAACGACACAAAATGACACAAAATCACACATTGGATGCACAAGATTGGTTAAAAACCTTAATTGGATTAGAATAAGCCTAGGGAGGACGAAAATGACCTAAATGTTCAACCATTGACACAAAATGACACAAAATCACATATTGGATGCACAATATTGGTTAAAAACCTTAATTGGATTAGAATAAACCTAGGGAGGACGAAAATGACCTAAATGTTCAACCAATGACACAAAATGACACAAAATCACATATTGGATGCACAAGATTGGTTAAAAACCCTAATTGGATTAGAATAAGCCTAGGGAGGCCGAAAATGACCTAAACGTTCAACCAATGACAAAAAATGACTCAAAATCACATATTGGATGCACAAGATTGGTTAAAAACCATAATTCGATTAGAATAAGCCTAGGGAGGACGAAAATGACCTAAATGTTCAACCAATGACACAAAATCACATATTGGATGCACAAGATTGGTTAAAAATCCTAATTGGATTAGAATAGGCCTAGGGAGGAGGAAAATGACCTAAATGTTCAACCGATGACAAAAAATGACAAAATATCACATATTGGATGCACAAGATTGGTTAAAAACCCTAATTGGATTAGAATAAGCCTAGGGAGGACGAAAATGACCTAAATGTTCAACCAATGACAAAAAATCACATATTGGATGCACAAGATTGGTTAAAAACCCTAATTGGATTAGAATAAGCCTAGGGAGGACGAAAATGACCTAAATGTTCAACCAATGACAAAAAATCACATATTGGATGCACAAGATTGGTTTAAAACCCTAATTGGATTAGAATAAGCCTAGGGAAGACGAAAATGACCTAAATGTTCAACCAATGACAAAAAATCACATATTGGATGCACAAGATTGGTTAAAAACCCTAATTGGATTAAAATAAGCCTAGGGAGTACGAAAATGACCTAAATGTTCAACCAATGACACAAAATCACACATTGGATCCACAAGATTGGTTAAAAACATTAATTGGATTAGAATAAGCCTAGGGAGGACGAAAATGACCTAAATGTTCAACCAATGACACAAAATGACACAAAATCACATATTGGATGCACAAGATTGGGTAAAAACCCTAATTGGATTAGAATAAGCCTAGCAAGGTGAAAATGACCTAAATGTTCAACCAATGACACGAAATCACATATTGGATGCACAAGATTGGTTAAAAACCCTAATTGGATTAGAATAAGTTTAGGGAGGACGAAAATGACCTAAATGTTCAACCAATGACACAAAATGACACAAAATCACATTTTGGATGCACAAGAATGGTTAAAACCCTAATTGGATTAGAATAAGCCTAGGGAGGACGAAAATGACCTAAATATTCAACCAATGACACAAATTCACATATTGGATGCACAAGAATGGTTAAAAACCTTAATTGGATTAGAATAAGCCTAGGGAGGACGAAAATGACCTAAATGTTCAACCAATGACACAAAATGACACAAAATCACATATTCGATGCACAAGATTGGTTTAAAACCCTAATTGGATTTGAATAAGCCTAGGGAGGACGAAAATGACCTAAATGTTCAACCAATGACAAAAAATCACATATTGGATGCACAAGATTGGTTAAAAACCCTAATTGGATTAAAATAAGCCTAGGGAGTACGAAAATGACCTAAATGTTCAACCAATGACACAAAATCACACATTGGATGCACAAGATTGGTTAAAAACCTTAATTCGATTAGAATAAGCCTAGGGAGGACGAAAATGACCTAAATGTTCAACCAATGACACAAAATCACATATTGGATGCACAAGATTGGTTAAAAACCCTAATTGGATTAGAATATGCCAAGGGAGGACGAAAATGACCTAAATGTTCAACGAATGACAAAAAATCACATATTGGATGCACAAGATTGGTTAAAAACCCTAATTGGATTAAAATAAGCCTAGGGAGGACGAAAATGACCTAAATGGTCAACCAATGACACAAAATGACACAAAATCACACATTGGATGCACAAGATTGGTTAAAAACCTTAATTGGATTAGAATAAGCCTAGGGAGGACGAAAATGACCTAAATGTTCAACCAATGACACAAAATGACATAAAATCACATATTGGATGCACAAGATTGGTTAAAAACCCTAATTGGATTAGAATAAGCCTAGTGAGGACGAAAATGACCTAATTGGATTACCAATGACACAAAATCACTTATTATATTCACAAGATTGGTTAAAAACCCTAATTGGATTAGAATAAGCCTAGGGAGGACGAAAATGACCTAAATGTTCAACCAATGACACAAAATGACACAAAATCACATATTGGATGCACAAGATTGGTTAAAAACCCTAATTGAATTAGAATAAGCCTAGGGAGGACGAAAATGACCTAAATGTTCAACCAATGACACAAAATCACATATTGGATGCACAAGATTGGTTAAAAACCCTAATTGGATTAAAAAGAGCCTAGGGAGGACGAAAATGACCTAAATGTTCAACCAACGACACAAAATCACATATTGGATGCACAAGATTGGTTAAAAACCCTAATTGGAGTAGAATAAGCCTAGGGAGGACGAAAATGACCTAAATGTTCAACCAATGACACAAAATCACATATTGGATGCACAAGATTGGTTAAAAACCCTAATTGGAGTAGAATAAGCCTAGGGAGGACGAAAATGACCTAAATGTTCAACCAATGACAAAAAATCACATATTGGATGCACAAGATTGGTTAAAAACCCTAATTGGATTAAAATAAGCCTAGGGAGTACGAAAATGACCTAAATGTTCAACCAATGACACAAAATCACACATTGGATGCACAAGATTGGTTAAAAACCTTAATTCGATTAGAATAAGCCTAGGGAGGACGAAAATGACCTAAATGTTCAACCAATGACACAAAATCACATATTGGATGCACAAGATTGGTTAAATACCCTAATTAGATTAGAATAAGCCTAGCAAGGTGAAAATGACCTAAATGTTCAACCAATGACACAAAATCACATATTGGATGTACAAGATTGGTTAAAAACCCTAATTGGATTAGAATAAGCCTAGGGAGTACGAAGATGACCTAAATGTTCAACCAATGACACAAAATGATACAAAATCACATTAAAATCACATATTGGATGCACAAGATTGGTTAAAAACCCTAATTGGATTAGAATAAGCCTAGGGAGGACGAAAATGACCTAAATGTTCAACCAATGACCCAAAATGACACAAAATAACATATTGGATGCACAATATTGGTTAAAAAACCTAATTGGATTAGAATAAGGCTAGGGAGGACGAAAATGACCTAAATGTTCAACCAATGGTACAAAATCACATATTGGATGCACTAGATTGGTTAAAAACCCTAATTGGATTAGGATATGCCTAAGGAGGACAAAAATGACCTAAATGTTCAACCAATGACACAAAATCACATATTGGATGCACAAGATTGGTTAAAAACCCGAATTGGATTAGAAAAAGCCTAGCGAGGACGAAAATGACCTAAATGTTCAACCAATGACACAAAATCACATATTGGATGCACAAGATTGGTTAAAAACCCTAATTGGATTAGAATAAGCCTAGGGAGGACGAAAATGACCTAAATGTTCAACCAATGACACAAAATGACCCAAAATCACACATTGGATGCACAAGATTGGTTAAAAACCTTAATTGGATTAGAATAAGCCTAGGGAGGACGTAAATGACCTAAATATTCAACCAATGACACAAAATCACACATTGGATGCACAAGATTGGTTAAAAACGTTAATTGGATTAGAATAAGTCTAGGGAGGACGAAAATGACCTAAATGTTCAACCAAAACACACAAAATGACACAAAATCACATATTGGATGCAAAAGATTGGTTAAAAACCCTAATTGGATTTGAATAAGCCTAGGGAGGACGAAAATGACCTAAATGTTCAACCAATGACCCAAAATGACACAAAATCACATATTGGATGCACAATATTGGTTAAAAACCCTAATTGGATTAGAATAAGGCTCGGGAGGACGAAAATGACCTAAATGTTCATCTAATGGTACAAAATCACATATTGGATGCACTAGATTGGTTAAAAACCCTAATTGGATTAGGATAAGCCTAGGGAGGACGAAAATGACCTAAATGTTCAACCAATGACACAAAATCACATATTGGATGCACAAGATTGGTTAAAAACCCGAATTGGATTAGAAAAAGCCTAGCGAGGACGAAAATGACCTAAATGTTCAACCAATGACACAAAATCACATATTGGATGCACAAGATTGGTTAAAAACCCTAATTGGATTAGAATAAGCCTTGGGAGGACGAAAATGACCTAAATGTTCAACCAATGACACCAAATCACTAATTGGATGCACAAGATTGGTTAAAAACCCTAATTGGGTTAGAATAAGTCCAAGGATGACAAAAATGACCTAAATGTTCAACCAACGACACAAAATCACAAATTGGATGCACAAGATTGGTTAAAAACCCTAATTGGATTAGAATACTCCTACGGAGGACGAAAATGACCTAAATGTTCAACAAATGACACAAAATCACATATTGGATGCACAAGATTGGTTAAAAACCCTAATTGGATTAGAATAAGCCTAGGGAGGACGAAAATGACCTAAATGTTCAACCAATGACACAAAATCACATATTGGATGCACAAGATTGGTTAAAAACCCTAATTGGATTAGAATAAGCCTAGGGAGGACGAAAATGACCTAAATGTTCAACCAATGACACAAAATCACATATTGGATGCACAAGATTGGTGAAAAACCCTAATTGGATTAGAATAAGCCTAGGGAGGATGATAATGACCTAAATGTTCATCGAATGACACAAAATGACACAAAATCACATATTGGATGCACAAGATTGGTTAAAAACCCTAATTGGATTAAAATAATCCTAGGGAGGACGAAAATGACCTAAATGTTCAACCAATGACACAAAATCACATATTGGATGCACAAGATTGGTTAAAAACCCTAATTGGATTAGAATAAGCCTAGGGAGGACGAAAATGACCTAAATGTTCAACCAATGACACAAAATCACATATTGGATGCACAAGATTGGTTAAAAACCCTAATTGGATTAGAATAAGCCTAGGGAGGACGAAAATGACCTAAATGTTCACCCAATGACACAAAATCACATGTTGGATGCACAAGATTGGTTAAAAACCCTAATTGGATTAGAATAAGCCTACGGAGGACGAAATAGACCTAAATGTTCAACCAATGACACA
Organism: Cicer yamashitae; assembly: GCA_037974755.1. Classification (NCBI taxonomy): domain Eukaryota; kingdom Viridiplantae; phylum Streptophyta; class Magnoliopsida; order Fabales; family Fabaceae; genus Cicer; species Cicer yamashitae. The sequence goes on along the minus strand of JBBPBQ010000008.1, from coordinate 12,855,113 downwards.
AAATCACATATTGGTTGCACAAGATTGGTTAAAAACCCTAATTGGATTAGAATAAGCCTAGGGAGGACGAAAATGACCTAAATGTTCAACCAATGACACAAAATGATACAAAATCACATATTGGATGCACAAGATTGGTTAAAAACCCTAATTGGGTTAGAATAAGCCTAGGGAGGACGAAAATGACCTAAATGTTCAACCAATGACACAAAATCACATATTGGATGCACAAGATTGGTTAAAAACCCTAATTGGATTAGAATAAGCCTAGGGAGGACGAAAATGACCTAAATGTTCAACCAATGACACAAAATCACATATTTGATGCAAAAGATTGGTTAAAAACTCTAGTTGGTTTAGAATAAGCATAGGGAGGACGAAAATGACCTAAATGTTCAACCAATGACACAAAATCACATATTGGATGCACAAGATTGGTTAAAAACCCTAATTGGATTAGAATAAGCCTAGGGAGGACGAAAATGACCTAAATGTTCAACCAATGACAAAAAATCACATATTGGATGCACAAGATTGGTTAAAAACCCTAATTGGATTAGAATAAGCCTAGGGTGGACGAAAATGACCAAAATGTTCAACCAATGACACAAAATCACATATTGGATGCACAAGATTGGTTAAAAACCCTAATTGGATTAGAATAAGCCTAGGGAGGACGTAAATGACCTAAATGTTCAACCAATGACACAAAATCACATATTGGATGCACAAGATTGGTTAAAAACTCTAGTTGGATTAGAATAAGCATAGGGAGGACGAAAATGACCTAAATGTTCAACTAATGACACAAAATCACATATTGGATGCACAAGATTGGTTAAATAGCCTAATTGGATTAGAATAAGCCTAGGGAGGACGAAAATGACCTAAATGTTCAACCAATGACACAAAATGACACAAAATCACATATTGGATGCACAAGATTGGTTAAAAACCCTAATTGGATTAGAATAAGCCTAGGGAGGACGAAAATGACCTAAATGTTCAACCAATGACACAAAATCACATATTGGATGCACAAGATTGGTTAAAAACCCTGATTAGATTAGAATAAGCCTAGGGAGGACGAAAATAACCTAAATGTTCAACCAATGACACAAAATGACACAAAATCACATATTGGATGCACAAGATTGGTTAAAAACCCTAATTGGATTAGAATAAGCCTAGGGAGGACGAAAATAAACTAAATCTTCAACCATGGACACAAAATGACAAAAAATCACATATTGGATGCACAAGATTGGTTAAAAACCCTAATTGGATTAGAATAAGCCTAGGGCGGACGAAAATGACCTAAATGTTCAACCAATGACACAAAATGACACAAAATCACATATTGGATGCACAAGATTGGTTAAAAACCCTAATTGGATTAGAATAAGCCTAGGGAGGACGAAAATGACCTAAATGTTCAACCAATGACACAAAATGACACAAAATCACATATTGGATGCACAAGATTGGTTAAAAACCCTAATTGGATTAGAATAAGCCTAGGAGGACGAAAATGAACTAAAAGTTTAGCCAATGACACAAAATGACACAAAATCACATATTGGATGCACAAGATTGGTTAAAAACCCTAATTGGATTAGAATAAGCCTAGGGAGGACGAAAATGACCTAAATGTTCAACCAATGACACAAAATCACATATTGGATGCACAAGATTGGTTAAAAACCCTAATTGGATTAGAATAAGCCTAGGGAGGACGAAAATGACCTAAATGTTCAACCAATGACACAAAATCACATATTGGATGCACAAGATTGGTTAAAAACCCTAATTGGATTAGAATAAGCCTAGGGGGGACGAAAATGACCTAAATGTTCAACCAATGACACAAAATCACATATTGGATGCACAAGATTGGTTAAAAACCCTAATTGGATTAGAATAAGCCTAGGGAGGACGAAAATGACCTAAATGTTCAACCAATGACACAAAACGACACAAAATTACATATTGGATGCACAAGATTGGTTAAAAACCCTAATTGGATTAGAATAAGCCTAGGGAGGACGAAAATGACCTAAATGTTCAACCAATGACACAAAATGACACAAAATCACATATTGGATTCACAAGATTGGTTAAAAACCCTAATTGGATTAGAATAAGCCTAGGGAGGACGAAAATGACCTAAATGATCAACCAATGACACAAAATCACATATTGGACGCACAAAATTGGTTAAAAACCCTAATTGGATTAAAATAAGCCTAGGGAGGACGAAAATGACCTAAATGTTCAACCAATGACACAAAATGACACAAAATCACATATTGGATGCACAAGATTGGTTAAAAACCCTAATTGGATTAGAATAAGCCTAGGGAGGCCGAAAATGACCTAAACGTTCAACCAATGACAAAAAATGACTCAAAATCACATATTGGATGCACAAGATTGGTTAAAAACCATAATTCGATTAGAATAAGCCTAGGGAGGACGAAAATGACCTAAATGTTCAACCAATGACACAAAATCACATATTGGATGCACAAGATTGGTTAAAAATCCTAATTGGATTAGAATAGGCCTAGGGAGGAGGAAAATGACCTAAATGTTCAACCGATGACAAAAAATGACAAAATATCACATATTGGATGCACAAGATTGGTTAAAAACCCTAATTGGATTAGAATAAGCCTAGGGAGGACGAAAATGACCTAAATGTTCAACCAATGACAAAAAATCACATATTGGATGCACAAGATTGGTTAAAAACCCTAATTGGATTAGAATAAGCCTAGGGAGGACGAAAATGACCTAAATGTTCAACCAATGACACAAAACGACACAAAATCACATATTGGATGCACAAGATTGGTTAAAAACCCTAACTGGATTAGAATAAGCCTAGGGAAGACGATAATGACCTAAATGTTCAACCAATCACACAAAATGACACAAAATCACATATTGGATGCAAAAGATTGGTTAAAAACCCTAATAGGATTAGAATAAGCCTAGGGAGGACGAAAATGACCTAAATGTTCAACCAATGACACAAAATGACATAAAATCACATATTGGATGCACAAGATTGGTTAAAAACCCTAATTGGATTAGAATAAGCCTAGGGAGGACGAAAATGACCTAAATGTTCAACCAATGACACAAAATCACATATTGGATGCACAAGATTGGTTAAAAACCCTAGTTGGATTGGAATAAGCTTATGGAGGATGACAATGACCTAAATGTTTAACCAATGACACAAAATGACATAAAATCACAAATTGGATGCACAAGATTGGTTAAAAACCCTAATTGGATTAGAATAAGCCTAGGGAGGACGAAATTGACCTAAAAGTTCAACCAATGACACAAAATGACACAAAATCACATATTGGATGCACAAGATTGGTTAAAAACCCTAATCGGATTAGAATAAGCCTAGGGAGGACGACAATGACCTAAATGTTCAACCAATGACACAAAATGACATAAAATCACATATTGGATGCACAAGATTGGTTAAAAACCCTAATTGGATTAGAATAAGCCTAGGGAGGACGAAAATGACCTAAATGTTCAACCAATGACACAAAATCACATATTGGATGCACAAGATTGGTTAAAAACCCTAATTGGATTAGAATAAGCCTAGGGAGGACGAAAATGACCTAAATGTTCAACCAATAACACAAAATGACATATTGGGTGCACAAGATTGGTTACAAACCCTAATTGGATTAGAATAGGCCTAGGGAGGACGAAAATGACCTAAATGTTCAACCAATGACACAAAATGACATAAAATGACACAAAATCACATATTGGATGCACAAGATTGGTTAAAAACCCTAATTGGATTAGAATACGCCTAGGGAGGACGAAAATGACCTAAATGTTCAACCAATGACACAAAATCACATATTGGATGCACAAGATTGGTTAAAAACCCTAATTGGATTAGAATAAGCCTAGGGAGGACGAAAATGACCTAAATGTTCAACCAATGACACAAAATCACATATTGGATGCACAAGATTGGTTAAAAACCCTAATTGGATTAGAATAAGCCTAGGGAGGACGAAAATGACCTAAATGTTCACCCAATGACACAAAATCACATGTTGGATGCACAAGATTGGTTAAAAACCCTAATTGGATTAGAATAAGCCTACGGAGGACGAAATAGACCTAAATGTTCAACCAATGACACAAAATCACATATTGGTTGCACAAGATTGGTTAAAAACCCTAATTGGATTAGAATAAGCCTAGGGAGGACGAAAATGACCTAAATGTTCAACCAATGACACAAAATCACATATTGGTTGCCCAAGATTGGTTAAAAACCCTAATTGGATTAGAATAAGCCTAGGGAGGACGAAAATGACCTAAATGTTCAACCAATGACACAAAATCACATATTGGATGCACAAGATTGGTTAAAAACCCTAATTGGATTAGAATAAGCCTATGGATGACGAAAATGACCTAAATGTTCAACCAATGACACAAAATCACATATTGGATGCACAAGATTGGTTAAAAACCCTAATTGGATTAGAATAAGCCTAGGGAGGACGAAAATGACCTAAATGTTCAACCAATGACACAAAATCACATATTGGATGCACAAGATTGGTTAAAAACCCTAATTGGATTAGAATAAGCCTAGGGAGGACGAAAATGACCTAAATGTTCAACCAATGACAATAAATCACATATTGGATGCACATGATTGGTTAAAAACCCTAATTGGATTAGAATAAGCCTAGGGACGACGAAAATGACCTAAATGTTCAACCAATGACACAAAATCACATATTGGATGCACAAGATTGGTTAAAAACCCTAATTGGATTAGAATAAGCCTAGGGAGGACGAAAATGACCTAAATGTTCAACCAATGACACAAGATCACATATTGGATGCACAAGATTGGTTAAAAACCCTAATTGGATTAGAATAAGCCTAGGGAGGACGAAAATGACCTAAATGTTCAACCAATGACACAAAATCACATATTGGATGCACAAGATTGGTTAAAACCCCTAATTGGATTGGAATAAGCCTAGGTAGGACGAAAATGACCTAAATGTTCAACCAATGACACAAAATCACATATTGGATGCACAAGATTGGTTAAAAACCCTAATTGGATTAGAATAAGCCTAGGGACGACGAAAATGACCTAAATGTTCAACCAATGACACAAAATCACATATTGGATGCACAAGATTGGTTAAAAACCCTAATTAGATTAAAATAAGCCTAGGGAGGACGAAAATGACCTAAATGTTCAACCAATGACACAAAATAACATATTGGATGCACAAGATTGGTTAAAAACCCTAGTTGGATTGGAATAAGCCTAGGGAGGACGACAATGACCTAAATGTTCAACCAATGACAAAAAATTACATAAAATCACATATGGGATGCACAAGATTGGTTAAATACCCTAATTGGATTAGAATAAGCCTAGGGAGGACGAAATTGACCTAAAAGTTCAACCAATGACACAAAATGACACAAAATCACATATTGGATGCACAAGATTGGTTAAAAACCCTAATCAGATTAGAATAAGCCTAGGGAGGACGACAATGACCTAAATGTTTAACCAATGACACAAAATGACATAAAATCACATATTGGATGCACAAGATTGGTTAAAAACCCTAATTGGATTAGAATAAGCCTAGGGAGGAAGAAATTGACCTAAAAGTTCAACCAATGACACAAAATGACACAAAATCACATATTGGATGCACAAGATTGGTTAAAAACCCTAATTGGATTAGAATAAGCCTAGGGAGGACGAAAATGACCTAAATGTTCAACCAATGACACAAAATCACATATTGGATGCACAAGATTGGTTAAAAACCCTAATTAGATTAGAATAAGCCTAGGGAGGACGAAAATGACCTAAATGTTCAACATATGACACAAAATGACAGAAAATCACATATTGGATGCACAAGATTGGTTAAAAACCCTAATTGGATTAGAAAAATCCTATGGAGGACGAAAATGACCTAAATGTTCAACCAATGACACAAAATCACATATTGGATGCACAAGATTGGTTAAAAATCCTAATTGGATTAGAATAAGCCTAGGGAGGATGAAAATGACCTAAAATTTAAACGAATGACACAAAATCACATACTGGGTGCACAAGATTGGTTAAAAACCCTAATTGGATTAGAATAAGCCTAGGGAGGACGAAAATGACCTAAATGTTCAACCAATGACACAAAATCACATATTGGATGCACAAGATTGGTTAAAAACCCTAATTAGATTAGAATAAGCCTAGGGAGGACGAAAATGACCTAAATGTGCAACCAATGACACAAAATCATATATTGGATGCACAAGATTGGTTAAAAACCCTAATTGGATTAGAATAAGCCTAGGGAGGACGAAAATGACCTAAATGTTCAACCAATGACACAAAAGGACACAAAATCACATATTGGATGCACAACATTGGTTAAAAACCCTAATTGGATTAGAATAAGCCTAGAGAGGACGAAAATGAACTAAATGTTCATCCAATGACACAAAATCACATATTGGATGCACAAGATTGGTTAAAAACCCTAATTGGATTAGAATAAGCCTAGGGAGGACGAAAATGACCTAAATGTTCAACCAATGACACAAAATGACACAAAATCACATATTGGACGCACAAGATTGGTTAAAAACCCTAATTGGATTAGAATAAGCCTAGGGAGGACGAAAATGACCTAAATGTTCAACCAATGACACAAAATCACATATTGGATGCACAAGATTGGTTAAAAATCCTAATTGGATTAGAATAAGGCTAGGGAGGAGGAAAATGACCTAAATGTTCAACCAATGACACAAAATGAAACAAAATCACATATTGGATGCACAAGATTGGTTAAAAACCCTAATTGGATTAGAATAAGCCTAGGGAGGACGAAAATGACCTAAATGTTCAACCAATGACACAAAATTACACAAAATCACATATTGGATGCTCAAGATTGGTTAAAAACCCTAATTGGATTAGAATAAGCCTAGGGAGGACGAAAATGACCTAAATGTTCAACCAATGACACAAAATCACATATTGGATGCACAAGATTGGTTAAAAACCCTAATTGGATTAGAATAAGCCTAGGGAGGACGAAAATGACCTAAATGTTCAACCAATGACACAAAATCACATATTGGATGCACAAGATTGGTTAAAAACCCTAATTGGATTAGAATATGCCTATCGAGGACGAAAATGACCTAAATGTTCAACCAATGACACAAAATGACACAAAATCACATATTGGATGCACAAGATTGGTTAAAAACCCTAATTGGATTAGAATAAGCCTAGGGAGGACGAAAATGACCTAAATGTTCAACCAATGACACAAAATCACATATTGGATGCACAAGATTAGTTAAAAACCTTAATTGGATTAAAATAAGCCTAGGGAGGACGAAAATGACCTAATTGTTCAACCAATGACACAAAATGACACAAAATCACACATTGGATGCACAAGATTGGTTAAAAACCTTAATTGGATTAGAATAAGCCTAGGAAGGACGAAAATGACCTAAATGTTCAACCAATGACACAAAATCACACATTGGATGCACAAGATTGGTTAAAAACCTTAATTGGATTAGAATAAGCCTAGGTAGGACGAAAATGACCTAAATGTTCAACCAATGACACAAAATCACATATTGGATGCACAGGATTGGTTAAAAACCCTAATTGGATTAGAATAAGCATAGCGAGGACGAAAAAGACCTAAATATTCAACCAATGACAAAAAATCACATATTGGATGCACAAGATTGGTTAAAAACCCTAATTGGATTAAAATAAGCCTAGGGAGGACGAAAATGACCTAAATGTTCAACCAATGACACAAAATCACATATTGGATGCACAAGATTGGTTAAAAACCCTAATTGGATTAAAATAAGCCTAGGGAGGACGAAAATGACCTAAATGTTCAACCAATGACACAAAATGACACAAAATCACACGTTGGATACAAAAGATTGGTTAAAAACCTTAATTGGATTAGAATAAGACTAGGGAGGACGAAAATGACCTAAATGTTCAACCAATGACACAAAATGACACAAAATCACATATTGGATGCACAAGATTGGTTAAAAACCTTAATTAGATTAGAATAAGCTTAGCAAGGCGAAAATGACCTAAATGTTCAACCAATGACACAAAATCACATATTGGATGCACAAGATTGGTTAAAAACCCTAATTGGATTAGAATAAGCCTAGGGAGGACGAAAATGACCTAAATGTTCAACCAATGACACAAAATCACATATTGGATGCACAAGATTGGTTAAAAACCCTAATTGGATTAGAATAAGCCTAGGGAGGACGAAAATGACCTAAATGTTCAACCAATGACACAAAATCACATATTGGATGCACAAGATTGGTTAAAAACCCTAATTGGATTAGAATAAGCCTAGGGAGGACAAAAATGACCTAAATATTCAACCGATGACACAAAATCACATATTGGATGCACAAGATTGGTTAAAAACCCTAATTGGATTAGAATAAGCCTAGGGAGGACGAAAATGACCTAAATGTTCAACCAATGACACAAAATCACATATTGGATGCACAAGATTGGTTAAAAACCCTAATTGGATTAGAATAAGCCTAGGGAGGACGAAAATAACCTAAATGTTTAACCAATGACACAAAATGACACAAAATCACATATTGGATGCACAAGATTGGTTAAAAACCCTAATTAGATTAGAATAAGCCTAGCAAGGCGAAAATGACCTAAATGTTCAACCAATGACACAAAATCACATATTGGATGCACAAGATTGGTTAAAAACCCTAATTGGATTAGAATAAGCCTAGGGAGGACAAAAATGACCTAAATGTTCAACCAATGACACAAAATGACACAAAATCACATATTGGATGCACAAGATTGGTTAAAAACCCTAATTGGATTAGAATAAGCCTAGGGAGGACGAAAATGACCTAAATGTTCAACCAATGACACAAAACGACACAAAATCACATATTGGATCCACAAGATTGGTTAAAAACCCTAATTGGAAAAGTATAAGCCTAGGGAGGACGAAAATGACCTAAATGTTCAACCAATGACACAAAATGACACAAAATCACATATTGGATGCACAAGATTGGTTAAAACCCTAATTGGATTAGAATAAGCCTAGGGAGGACGAAAATGACCTAAATGTTCAACCAATGACACAAAATCACATATTGGATGCACAAGATTGGTTAAAAACCCTAATTGGATTAGAATAAGCCTAGGGAGGACGAAAATGACCTAAATGTTCAACCAATGACACAAAATCACATATTGGATGCACAAGATTGGTTAAAAAACCTAATTGGATTATAATAAGCCTAGGGAGGACGAAAATGACATAAATGTTCAACCAACGAACACAAAATCACATATTGGATGCACAAGATTGGTTAAAAACCCTAATTGGATTAGAATAAGCCTAGGGAGGACAAAAATGACCTAAATGTTCAACCAATGACAGAAAATGACACAAAATCACATATTGGATGCACAAGATTGGTTAAAAACCCTAATTGTATTAGAATAAGCCTAGGGAGTATGAAAATGACCTAAATGTTCAACCAATGACACAAAATCACATATTGGATGCACAAGATTGGTTAAAAACCCTAATTGGATTAGAATAAGCCTAGGGACGACAAAAATGACCTAAATGTTCAATCAATGACACAAAATCACATATTGGATGCACTTGATTGGTTAAAAATCGTAATTGGATTAGAATAAGCCTAGGGAGGACGAAAATGACCTAAATGTTCAACCAATGACACAAAATGACACAAAATCACATATTGGATGCACAAGATTGGTTAAAAACCCTAATTGGATTAGAATAAGCCTAGGGAGGACGAAAATGACCTAAATGTTCAACCAATGACACAAAATGACACAAAATCACATATTGGATGCACAAGATTGGTTAAAAACCCTAATTGGATTAGAATAAGCCTAGGAGGACGAAAATGAACTAAAAGTTTAGCCAATGACACAAAATGACACAAAATCACATATTGGATGCACAAGATTGGTTAAAAACCCTAATTGGATTAGAATAAGCCTAGGGAGGACGAAAATGACCTAAATGTTCAACCAATGACACAAAATCACATATTGGATGCACAAGATTGGTTAAAAACCCTAATTGGATTAGAATAAGCCTTTGGAGCATGAAAATGACCTAAATGTTCAACCAATGACACAAAATCACATATTGGATGCACAAGATTGGTTAAAAACCCTAATTGGATTAGAATAAGCCTAGGGAGGACGAAAATGACCTAAATGTTCAACCAATGACACAAAATCACATATTGGATGCACAAGATTGGTTAAAAACCCTAATTGGATTAAAAAGAGCCTAGGGAGGACGAAAATGACCTAAATCTTCAACCAATGACACAAAATGACACAAAATCACATATTGGATGCACAAGATTGGTTAAAAACCCTAATTGGATTAGAATAAGCCTAGGGAGGACGAAAATGACCTAAATGTTCAACCAATGACACAAAATGACAAAAATCACATATTGGATGCACAAGATTGGTTAAAAACCCTAATTGGATTAGAATAAGCCTAGGGAGGACGAAAATGACCTAAATGTTCAACCAATGACACAAAATCACATATTGGATGCACAAGATTGGTTAAAAACCCTAATTGGATTATAATAAGCCTAGGAAGGACGAAAATGACCTAAATGTTCAACCAATGACACAAAATGACAGAAAATCACATATTGGATGCACAAGATTGGTTAAAAACCCTAATTGGATTAGAATAAGCCTAGGGAGGACGAAAATGACCTAAATGTTCAACGAATGACACAAAATCACATATTGGATGCACAAGATTGGTTAAAAACCCTAATTGGATTAGAATAAGCCTAGGGAGGACAAAAATGACCTAAATGTTAGACCAATGACACAAAATCACATATTGGATGCACAAGATTGGTTAAAAACCCTAATTGGATTAGAATAAGCCTAGGGAGGACGAAAATGACCTAAATGTTCAAGCAATGACACAAAATGACATATTGGATGCACAAGATTGGTTAAAAACCCTAATTGGATTAGAATAAGCCTAGGGAGGACGAAAATGACCTAAATGTTCAACCAATGACACAAAATCACATATTGGATGCACAAGATTGGTTAAAAACCCTAATTGAATTAGAATAACTTAGGGAGGACGAAAATGACCTAAATGTTCAACCAATGACACAAAATGACACAAAATCACATATTGGATGCACAAGATTGGTTAAAAACCCTAATTGGATTAGAATAAGCCTAGGGAGGACGAAAATGACCTAAATGTTCAACGAAGGACAAAAAATCACATATTGGATCCACAAGATTGGTTAAAAACCCTAATTGGATTAAAATAAGCCTAGGGAGGACGAAAATGACCTAAATGTTCAACCAATGACACAAAATGACACAAAATCACACATTGGATGCACAAGATTGGTTAAAAACCTTAATTGGATTAGAATAAGCCTAGGAAGGACGAAAATGACCTAAATGTTCAACCAATGACACAAAATGACACAAAATCACATATTGGATGAACAAGATTGGTTAAAAACCCTAATTGGATTAGAATAAGCCTAGGGAGGACGAAAATGACCTAAATATTCAACCAATGACACAAAATCACATATTGGATGCACAAGATTGGTTAAAAACCCTAATTGGATTAGAATAAGCCTTTGGAGGACGAAAATGATCTAAATGTTCAACCAATGAAACAAAATGACACAAAATCACAAATTGGATGCACAAGATTGGTTAAAAACCCTGATTGGATTAGAATAAGCCTAGGGAGGACGAAAATGACCTAAATGTTCAACCATGTACACACAATGACACAAAATCACATATTGGATGCACAAGATTGGTTAAAAACCCTAATTGGATTAGAATAAGCCTAGGGAGGACGAAAATGACCTAAATGTTCAACCAATGACACAAAATCACATATTGGATGCACAAGATTGGTTAAAAACCCTAATTGGATTAGAATAAGCATAGGGAGGACGAAAATGACCTAAATGTTAAACCAATGACACAAAATCACATATTGGATGCACAAGATTGGTTAAAAACCCTAATTGGATTAGAATAAGCATAGGGAGGACGAAAATGACCTAAATGTTCAACCAATGACACAAAATGACACAAAATCACATATTGGATGCCCAAGATTGGTTAAAAATCCTAAATGGATTAGAATAAGCCTAGGGAGGACGAAAATGACCTAAATGTTCAACCAATGACACAAAATCACATATTGGATGCACAAGATTGGTTAAAAACCCTAATTGGATTAGAATAAGCCTAGGGAGGACGAAAATGACCTAAATGTTCAACCAATGACACAAAATGACACAAAATCACATATTGGATGCACAAGATTGGTTAAAAACCCTAATTGGATTAGAATAAGCCTAGGGAGGACGAAAATGACCTAAATGTTCAACCAATGACGCAAAATCACATATTGGATGCACAAGATTGGTTTAAAACCCTAATTGGATTAGAATAAGCCTAGGGAGGATGAAAATGACCTAAATGTTCAACCAATGACACAAAATGACACAAAATCACATATTGGATGCACAAGATTGGTTAAAAACCCTAATTGGATTAGAATAAGCCTATGGAGGACGAAAATGACCTAAATGTTCAACCAATGACACAAAATCACATATTGGATGCACAAGATCGGTTAAAAACCCTAATTGGATTAGAATAAGCCTAGGGAGGACAAAAATGACCTAAATGTTCAACCAATGACACAAAATGACACAAAATCACATATTGGATGCACAAGATTGGTTAAAAACCCTAATTGGATTAGAATATGCCTATGGAGGACGAAAATGACCTAAATGTTCAACCAATGATAAAAAATCACATATTGGATGCACAAGATTGGTTCAAAACCCAAATTGGATTAAAATAAGCCTAGGGTGGACGAAAATGACCTAAATGTTCAACCAATGACACAAAATGACACAAAATCACACATTGGATGCACAAGATTGGTTAAAAACCTTAGTTGGATTACAATAAGCCTAGGGAGGACGAAAATGACCTAAATGTTCAACCAATGACACAAAATGACACAAAATCACATATTGGATGCACAAGATTGGTTAAAAACCCTAATTGGATTAGAATAAGCCTAGCAAGGTGAAAATGACCTAAATGTTCAACCAATGACACAAAATCACATATTGGATGCACAAGATTGGTTAAAAACCCTAATTGGATTAGAATAAGCATAGCGAGGACGAAAAAGACCTAAATATTCAACCAATGACAAAAAATCACATATTGGATGCACAAGATTGGTTAAAAACCCTAATTGGATTAAAATAAGCCTAGGGAGGACGAAAATGACCTAAATGTTCAACCAATGACACAAAATCACATATTGGATGCACAAGATTGGTTAAAAACCCTAATTGGATTAAAATAAGCCTAGGGAGGACGAAAATGACCTAAATGTTCAACCAATGACACAAAATGACACAAAATCACACATCGGATGCACAAGATTGGTTAACAACCTTAATTGGATTAGAATAAGGCTAGGGAGGACGATAATGACCTAAATGTTCAACCAATGACACAAAATGACACAAAATCACATATTGGATGCACAAGATTGGTTAAAAACCCTAACTGGATTAGAATAAGCCTAGGGAAGACGATAATGACCTAAATGTTCAACCAATGACACAAAATGACACAAAATCACATATTGGATGCCAAAGATTGGTTAAAAACCCTAATAGGATTAGAATAAGCCTAGGGAGGACGAAAATGACCTAAATGTTCAACCAATGACACAAAATGACATAAAATCACATATTGGATGCACAAGATTGGTTAAAAACCGTAATTGGATTAGAATAAGCCTAGGGAGGACGAAAATGACCTAAATGTTCAACCAATGACACAAAATCACATATTGGATGCACAAGATTGGTTAAAAACCCTAATTGGATTAGGATACGCCTAGGGAGGACGAAAATGACCTAAATGTTCAACCAATGACACAAAATCACATATTGGATGCACAAGATTGGTTAAAAACCCTAATTGGATTAGAAAAAGCCTAGCGAGGACGAAAATGACCTAAATGTTCAACCAATGACACAAAATCACATATTGGATGCACAAGATTGGTTAAAAACCCTAATTGGATTAGAATAAGCATAGGGAGGACGAAAATGACCTAAATGTTTAACCAATGACACAAAATCACATATTGGATGTACAAGATTGGTTAAAAACCCTAATTGGATTAGAATAAGCCTAGGGAGGACGAAAATGACCTAAATGTTCAACCAATGACACAAAATCACATATTGGATGCACAAGATTGGTTAAAAACCCTAATTGGATTAGAATAAGCCTAGGGAGGACGAAAATGACCTAAATGTTCAACCAATGACACAAAATCACATATTGGATGCACAAGATTGGTTAAAAACCCTAATTGGATTAGAATAAGCCTAGGGGGGACGAAAATGACCTAAATGTTCAACCAATGACACAAAATCACATATTGGATGCACAAGATTGGTTAAAAACCCTAATTGGATTAGAATAAGCCTAGGGAGGACGAAAATGACCTAAATGTTCAACCAATGACACAAAATCACATATTGGATGCACAAGATTGGTTAAAAACCCTAATTGGATTAGAATAAGCCTAAGGAGGACGAAAGTGACCTAAATGTTCAACCAATGACACAAAATCACATAATGGATGCACAAGATTGGTTAAAAACTCTAGTTGGATTAGAATAGGCATAGGGAGGACGAAAATGACCTAAATGTTCAACTAATGACACAAAATCACATATTGGATGCACAAGATTGGTTAAATACCCTAATTGGATTAGAATAAGCCTAGGGAGGACGAAAATGACCTAAATGTCAACCAATGACACAAAATGACACAGAATCACATATTGGATGCACAAGATTGGTTAAAAACCCTAATTGGATTAGAATAAGCCTAGGGAGGACGAAAATGACCTAAATGTTCAACCAATGACACAAAATCACATATTGGTTGCACAAGATTGGTTAAAAACCCTAATCGGATTAAAATAAGCCTAGGGAGGACGAAAATGACCTAAATGTTCAACCAATGACACAAAATCACATATTGGATGCACAAGATTGGTTAAAAACCCTAATTGGATTAGAATAAGCCTAGGGAGGACGAAAATGACCTAAATGTTCAACCAAAGACATAAAATGACACAAAATCACATATTGGATGCACAAGATTGGTTAAAAACCCTAATTGGATTAGAATAAGCCTAGGGAGGACGAAAATGACCTAAATGTTCAACCAATGACACAAAATCACATATTGGATGCACAAGATTGGTTAAAAACCCTAATTGGATTAGAATAAGCCTAGGGAGGACGAAAATGACCTAAATGTTCAACCAATGACACACAATCACATATTGGATGCACAAGATTGGTTAAAAACCCTAATTGGATTAGAATAAGCCTAGGGAGGACGAAAATGACCTAAATGTTCAACCAATGACACAAAATCACATATTGGATGCACAAGATTGGTTAAAAACCCTAATTGGATTAGAATAAGCCTAGGGAGGACGAAAATGACCTAAATGTTCAACCAATGACACAAAATCACATATTGGATGCACAAGATTGGTTAAAAACGTTAATTGGATTAGAATAAGCCTAGGGAGGACGAAAATGACCTAAATGTTCAACCAATGACACAAAATGACACAAAATCACATATTGGATGCACAAGATTGGTTAAAAACCCTAATTGGATTAGAATAAGCCTAGGGAGGACGAAAATGACCTAAATGTTCAACCAATGACACAAAATGACACAAAATCACATATTGGATGCACAAGATTGGTTAAAAATCCTAATTGGATTAAAATAACCCTAGGGAGGACGAAAATGACCTAAATGTTGAACCAATGACACAAAATGACACAAAATCACATATTGGATGCAGAAGATTGGTTAAAAACCCTAAATGGAATAGAATAAGCCTAGGGAGGACGAAAATGAACTAAATGTTCAACCAATGACACAAAATCACATATTGGATGCACAAGATTGGTTAAAAACCCTAATTGGATTAGAATAAGCCTAGGGAGGACGAAAATGACCTAAATGTTCAACCAATGACACAAAATGACACAAAATCACATATTGGATGCACAAGATTGGTTAAAAACCCGAACTGGATTAGAATAAGCCTAGGGAGGACGAAAATGACCTAAATGTTCAACCAATGACACAAAATCACATATTGGATGCACAAGATTGGTTAAAAACCCTAATTGGATTAGAATAAGCCTAGGGAGGACGAAAATGACCTAAATGTTCAACCAATGACACAAAATGACACAAAATCACATATTGGATGTACAAGATTGGTTAAAATCCCTAATTGGATTAGAATAAGTGTAGGGACGACGAAAATGACCTAAATGATCAACCAATGACACAAAATCACATATTGGATGCACAAGATTGGTTAAAAACCCTAATTGGATTAGAATAAGCCTAGGGAGGACGAAAATGACCTAAATGTTCAACCAATGACACAAAATCACATATTGGATGCACAAGATTGGTTAAAACCCCTAATTCGATTAGAAGAAGCCTAGGTAGGACGAAAATGACCTAAATGTTCAACCAATGACAGAAAATGACACAAAATCACATATTGGATGCACAAGATTGGTTAAAAACCCTAATTGGAATAGAATAAGCCTAGGGAGGACTAAAATGACCTAAATGTTCAATCAATGACACAAAATCACATATTGGATGCACAAGATTGGTTAAAAACCCTAATTGGATTAGAATAAGGCTAGGGAGGACGAAAATGATCTAAATGTTCAACCAATGACACAAAATCACATATTGGATGCACAAGATTGGTTAAAAACCCTAAATGGATTAGAATAAGACTAGGGAGGACGAAAATGACCTAAATGTTCAACCAATGACACAAAATCACATATTGGATGCACAAGATTGGTTAAAAACCCTAATTGGATTAGAATAAGCCTAGGGAGGACGAAAATAACCTAAATGTTTAACCAATGACACAAAATGACACAAAATCACATATTGGATGCACAAGATTGGTTAAAAATCATAATTGGATTAGAATAAGCCTAAAGATGATGAAAATGACCTAAATGTGCAACCAATGACACAAAATCACATATTGGATGCACAAGATTGGTTAAAAACCCTAATTGGATTAGAATAAGCCTAGGGAGGACGAAAATGACCTAAATGTTCAACCAATGACACAAAATAACATATTGGATGCACAAGATTGGTTAAAAACCCTAATTGGATTAGAATAAGCCTAGGGAGGACGAAAATGACCTAAATGTTCAACCAATGACACAAAATGACAGAAAATCACATATTGGATGCACAAGATTGGTTAAAAACCCTAATTGGATTAGAATAAGCCTAGGGAGGACGAAAATAACCTAAATGTTCAACCAATGACACAAAATGACATAAAATCACATATTGGATGCACAAGATTGGTTAAAAACCCTAATTGGATTAGAATAAGCCTAGGGAGGACGAAAATGACCTAAATGTTCAACCAATGACACAAAATCACATATTGGATGCACAAGATTGGTTAAAATTCTTAATAGGATTAAAATAAGCCTAGGGAGGATGAAAATGACCTAATTGTTCAACCAATGACACAAAATGACACAAAATCACACATTGGATGCACAAGATTGCTTAAAAACCTTAATTGGATTAGAATAAGCCTAGGAAGGACGAAAATGACCTAAATGTTCAACCAATGACACAAAATGACACAAAATCACACATTGGATGCACAAGATTGGTTAAAATCCATAATTGGATTAGAATAAGTCTAGTTAGGACGAAAATGACCTAAATGTTCAACCAATGACACAAAATGACACAAAATCACATATTGGATGCACAAGATTGGTTAAAAACCCTAACTAGATTAGAATAAGCCTAGGGAAGACGATAATGACCTAAATTATCAACCAATGACATAAAATGACACAAAATCACATATTGGATGCAAAAGATTGGTTCAAAACCCTAAAGGGAATATATTAAGCCTAGGGAGGACGAAAATGACCTAAATGTTCAACCAATGACACAAAATGACACAAAATCACACATTGGATCACAATATTGGTTAAAAACCTTAATTGGATTAGAATAAGCCTATGAAGGACGAAAATGACCTAAATGTTCAACCAATGACACAAAATGACACAAAATCACATATTGGATGCACAAGATTGGTTAAAAACCCTAATTGGATTAGAATAAGCATTGCGAGGACGAAAATGACATAAATGTTCAACCAATGACAAAAAATCACATATTGGATGCACAAGATTGGTTAAAAACCCTAATTGGACTAAAATAAGCCTAGGGAGGACGAAAATGACCTAAATGTTCAACCAATGACACAAAATGACACAAAATCACACATTGGATGCACAAGATTGGTTAAAAACCTTAATTGGATTAGAATAAGGCTAGGGAGGACGAAAATGACCTAAATGTTCAACCAATAACACAAAATGACACAAAATCACATATTGGATGCACAAGATTGGTTGAAAACCCTAATTGGATTAGAGTAAGCCTAGGGAGGACGAAAATGACCTAAATGTTCAACCAATGACAAAAAATGACACAAAATCACACATTGGATGCACAAGATTGGTTAAAAACCTTAATTGGATTAGAATAAGCCTAGCGAGGAAGAAAATGACCTAAATGTTCAACCAATGACACAAAATCACATATTGGATGCACAAGATTGGTTAAAATTCTTAATTGGATTAAAATAAGCCTAGGGAGGACGAAAATGACCTAAATGTTCAACCAATGACACAAAATGACACAAAATCACACATTGGATCACAATATTGGTTAAAAACCTTAATTGGATTAGAATAAGCCTAGGTAGGACGAAAATAACCTAAATGTTCAACCAATGACACAAAATGACACAAAATCACATATTGGATGCACAAGATTGGTTAAAAACCCTAATTGGATTAGAATAAGCATAGCGAGGACGAAAATGACCTAAATGTTCAACCAATGACAAAAAATGACACAAAATCACGCATTGGATGCACAAGATTGGTTAAAAACCTTAATTGGATTAGAATAAGGCTAGGGAGGACGAAAATGACCTAAATGTTCAACCAATAACACAAAATGACACAAAATCACATATTGGATGCACAAGAATGGTTAAAAACCCTAATTGGATTAGAGTAAGCCTAGGGAGGACGAAAATGACCTAAATGTTCAACCAATGACACAAAATCACATATTGGATGCACAAGATTGGTTAAAAACCCTAATTGGATTAAAATAAGCCTAGGGAGGACGAAAATGACCTAAATGTTCAACCAATGACACAAAATGACACAAAATCACACATCGGATGCACAAGATTGGTTAACAACCTTAATTGGATTAGAATAAGGCTAGGGAGGACGATAATGACCTAAATGTTCAACCAATGACACAAAATGACACAAAATCACATATTGGATGCACAAGATTGGTTAAAAACCCTAACTGGATTAGAATAAGCCTAGGGAAGACGATAATGACCTAAATGTTCAACCAATGACACAAAATGACACAAAATCACATATTGGATGCCAAAGATTGGTTAAAAACCCTAATAGGATTAGAATAAGCCTAGGGAGGACGAAAATGACCTAAATGTTCAACCAATGACACAAAATGACATAAAATCACATATTGGATGCACAAGATTGGTTAAAAACCATAATTGGATTAGAATAAGCCTAGGGAGGACGAAAATGACCTAAATGTTCAACCAATGACACAAAATCACATATTGGATGCACAAGATTGGTTAAAAACCCTAATTGGATTAGGATACGCCTAGGGAGGACGAAAATGACCTAAATGTTCAACCAATGACACAAAATCACATATTGGATGCACAAGATTGGTTAAAAACCCTAATTGGATTAGAAAAAGCCTAGCGAGGACGAAAATGACCTAAATGTTCAACCAATGACACAAAATCACATATTGGATGCACAAGATTGGTTAAAAACCCTAATTGGATTAAAAAGAGCATAGGGAGGACGAAAAAGACCTAAATGTTCAACCAATGACACAAAATCACATATTGGATGCACAAGATTGGTTACAAACCCTAATTGGATTAGAATAAGCATAGCGAGGACGAAAATGACCTAAATGTTCAACCAATGACACAAAATGACACAAAATCACATATTGGATGCACAAGATTGGTTAAAAACCCTAACTGGATTAGAATAAGCCTAGGGAGGACGAAAATGACCTAAATGTTCAACCAATGACACAAAATCACATATTGGATGCACAAGATTGGTTAAAAACCCTAATTGGATTAAAATAAGCCTAGGGAGGACGAAAATGACCTAAATGTTCAACCAATGACACAAAATCACATATTGGATGCACAAGATTGGTTAAAAACCGTAATTGTATTAGAATAAGCCTAGGGAGGACGAAAATGACCTAAATGTTCAACCAATGACACAAAATGACACAAAATCACATATTGGATGCACAAGATTGGTTAAAAACCCTAATTGGATTAGAATAAGCCTAGGGAGGACGAAAATGACCTAAATGTTCAACCAATGACACAAAATCACATATTGGATGCACAAGATTGGTTTAAAACCTAATTAGATTAGAATAAGCCTAGGGAGGACGAAAATGACCTAAATGTTCAACCAATGACACAAAATGACACAAAATCACATATTGGATGCACAAGATTGGTTAAAAACCTTAATTGGATTAGAATAAGCCTAGGGAGGACGAAAATGACCTAAATGTTCAACCAATGACACAAAAGGACACAAAATCACATATTGGATGCACAAGATTGGTTAAAAACCCTAATTGGATTAGAATAAGCCTAAGGAGGACGAAAATGACCTAAATGTTCAACCAATGACACAAAATGACACAAAATCACATATTGGATGCACAAGATCGGTTAAAAACCCTAATTGGATTAAAATAAGCCTAGGGAGGACGAAAATGACCTAAATGTTCAACCAATGGCACAAAATGACACAAAATCACATATTGGATGCACAAGATTGGTTAAAACCCTAATTGGATTAGAATAAGCCTAGGGAGCACAAAAATGTCCTAAATGTTCAACCAATGACACAAAATCACATATTGGATGCACAAGATTGGTTAAAAACCCTAATTGGATTAGAATAAGCCTAAGGAGGACGAAAATGACCTAAATGTTCAACCAATGACACAAAATGACACAAAATCACATATTGGATGCACAAGATTGGTTAAAAACCCTAAATGGATTAGAATAAGCCTATGGAGGACGAAAATGACCTAAATGTTCAACCAATGAAACAAAATGACACAAAATCACATATTGGATGCACAAGATTGGTTAAAAACCCTAATTGGATTAGAATAAGCCTAGGGAGGACGAAAATGACCTAAATGTTCAACCAATGACACAAAATCACACATTGGATGCACAAGATTGGTTAAAAACGTTAATTGGATTAGAATAAGCCTAGGGAGGACGAAAATGACCTAAATGTTCAACCAATGACACAAAATCACATATTGGATGCACAAGATTGGTTAAAAACCCTAATTGGATTAGAATAAGCCTAGGGAGGACGAAAATGAACTAAATGTTCAACAAATGACACAAAATCACATATTGGATGCACAAGATTGGTTAAAAACCCTAATTGGATTAGAATAAGCCTAGGGAGGACGAAAATGACCTAAATGTTCAACCAATGACACAAAATCACATATTGGATGCACAAGATTGGTTAAAAACCCTAATTGGATTAGAATAAGCCTAGGGAGGACGAAAATGACCTAAATGTTCAACCAATGACACACAATCACATATTGGATGCACAAGATTGGTTAAAAACCCTAATTGGATTAGAATAAGCCTAGGGAGGACGAAAATGACCTAAATGTTCAACCAATGACACAAAATCACATATTGGATGCACAAGATTGGTTAAAAACCCTAATTGGATTAGAATAAGCCTAGGGAGGACGAAAATGACCTAAATGTTCAACCAATGACACAAAATGACAGAAAATCACATATTGGATGCACAAGATTGGTTAAAAACCCTAATTGGATTAGAATAAGCCTATGGAGGACGAAAATGATCTATATGTTCAACCAACGACACAAAATGAAACAAAATCACATATTGGATGCACAAGATTGGTTTAAAACCCTAATTGGATTAGAATAAGCCTAGGGAGGACGAAAATGACCTAAGTGTTCAACCAATGACACAAAATCACATATTGGATGCACAAGATTGGTTAAAAACCCTAATTGGATTAGAATAAGCCTAGGGAGGACGAAAATGACCTAAATGTTCAACCAATGACACAAAATCACATATTGGATGCACAAGATTGGTTAAAAACCCTAATTGGATTAGAATAAGGCTATGGAGGACGAAAATGATCTATATGTTCAACCAACGACACAAAATGACACAAAATCACATACTGGATGCACAAGATTGGTTAAAAACCCTAATTGGATTAGAATAAGCCTAGGGAGGACGAAAATGACCTAAATGTTCAACCAATGACACAAAATCACATATTGGATGCACAAGATTGGTTAAAAACCCTAATTGGATTAGAATAAGCCTAGGGAGGACGAAAATGACCTAAATGTTCAACCAATGACACAAAATGACAGAAAATCACATATTGGATGCACAAGATTGGTTAAAAACCCTAATTGGATTAGAATAAGCCTAGGGAGGACGAAAATGACCTAAATGATCAACCAATGACACAAAATCACATATTGGATGCACAAGATTGGTTAAAAACCCTAATTGGATTAAAAAGAGCCTAGGGAGGACAAAAATGACCTAAATGTTCAACCAATGACAAAAAGCACATATTGGATGCACAAGATTGGTTAAAAACCCTAATTGGATTAGAAAAAGGCTAGGGAGGACGAAAATGACCTAAATGTTCAACCAATGTCACAAAATGACACAAAATCACATATTGGATGCACAAGATTGGTTAAAAATCCTAATTGGATTAGAATAAGCCTAGGGAGGACGAAAATGACCTAAATGTTCAACCAATGACACTAAATGACACAAAATCACATATTGGATGCACAAGATTGGTTAAAAACCCTAATTGGATTAGAATAAGCCTAGGGAGGACGAAAATGACCTAAATGTTCAACCAATGACACAAAATCACATATTGGATGCACAAGATTGGTTAAAAACCCTAATGGGATTAAAATAAGCCTAGGGAGGACGAAAATGACCTAAATGTTCAACCAATGACACAAAATGACACAAAATCACATATTGGATGCATAAGATTGGTTAAAAACCCTAATTGGATTAGAATAAGCCTAGGGAGGACGAAAATGACCTAAATGATCAACCAATGACACAAAATCACATATTGGATGCACAAGATTGGTTAAAAACCCTAATTGGATTAGAATAAGCCTAGGGAGGACGAAAATGACCTAAATGTGCAACCAATGACACAAAATCACATATTGGATGCACAAGATTGGTTAAAAATTCTAATTGGATTAGAATAAGCCTAGCGAGGACGAAAATGACCTAATTGGATTACCAATGACACAAAATCACTTATTATATGCACAAGATTGGTTAAAAACCCTAATTGGATTAGAATAAGCCTAGGGAGGACAAAAATGAACTAAATGTTCAACCAATGACACAAAATGACACAAAATCACATATTGGGTGCACAAGATTGGTTAAAAACCCTAATTGGATTAGAATAAGCCTAGGGAGGACGAAAATGACCTAAATATTCAACCAATGACACAAAATCACATATTGGATGCACAAGATTGGTTAAAAACCCTAATTGGATTAGAATAAGCCTAGGGAGGACGAAAATGACCTAAATGTTCAACCAATGACACAAAATCACATATTGGATGCACAAGATTGGTTAAAAACCCTAATTGGATTAGAATAAGCCTAGGGAGGACGAAAATGACCTAAATGTTCAACCAATGACACAAAATCACATATTGGATGCACAAGATTGGTTATAAACCATAATTGGATTAGAATAAGCCTATGGAGGATGAAAATGACCTAAATGTCCAACCAATGACACAAAATGACAGAAAATCAGATATTGGATGCACAAGATTGGTTAAAAACCCTAATTGGAGTAGAATAAGCCTACGGAGGACGAAAATGACCTAAATGTGCAACAAATGACACAAAATGACACAAAATCACGTATTGGATGCACAAGATTGGTTAAAAACCCTAATTCGATTAGAATAAGCCTAGGGAGGACGAAAATGACCTAAATGTTCAACAAATGACACAAAATGACACAAAATCACATATTGGATGCACAAGATTGGTTAAAAACCCTAATTGGATTAGAATAAGCCTAGGGAGGACGAAAATGACCTAAATGTTCAACCAATGACACAAAATCACATATTGGATGCACAAGATTGGTTAAAAACCCTAATTGGATTAGAATAAGCCTAGCAAGGACGAAAATGACCTAAATGTTCAACCAATGACACAAAATGACACAAAATCACATATTGGATGCACAAGATTGGTTAAAAACCCTAATTGGATTAGAATAAGCCTAGGGAGGACAAAAATGACCTAAATGTTCAACCAATGACACAAAATCACATATTGGATGCACAAGATTGGTTAAAAACCCTAATTGGATTAGAATAAGCCTAGGGAGGACGAAAATGACCTAAATGTTCAACCAATGACACAAAATGACACAAAATCACATATTGGATGCACAAGATTGGTTAAAAACCCTAATTGGATTAGAATAAGCCTAGGGAGAACAAAAATGACCTAAATATTCAACCAATGACAAAAAATCACATATTGGATGCACAAGATTGGTTAAAAACCCTAATTGGATTAGAATAAGCCTAGGGAGGACGAAAATGACCTAAATGTTCAACCAATGACACAAAATCACATATTGGATGCACAAGATAGGTTAAAACCCCTAATTGGATTAGAATAAGCCTAAGGAGGATGAAATTGACCTAAATGTTCAACCAATGACACAAAATCACATATTGGATGCACAAGATTGGTTAAAAACCCTAATTGGATTAAAATAAGCCTAGGGAGGACGAAAATGACCTAAATGTTCAACCAATGACACAAAATGACACAAAATCACACATTGGATGCACAAGATTGGTTAACAACCTTAATTGGATTAGAATAAGGCTAGGGAGGACGATAATGACCTAAATGTTCAACCAATGACACAAAATGACACAAAATCACATATTGGATGCACAAGATTGGTTAACAACCCTAACTGGATTAGAATAAGCCTAGGGAAGACGATAATGACCTAAATGTTCAACCAATGACACAAAATGACACAAAATCACATATTGGATGCCAAAGATTGGTTAAAAACCCTAATAGGATTAGAATAAGCCTAGGGAGGACGAAAATGACCTAAATGTTCAACCAATGACACAAAATGACATAAAATCACATATTGGATGCACAAGATTGGTTAAAAACCATAATTGGATTAGAATAAGCCTAGGGAGGACGAAAATGACCTAAATGTTCAACCAATGACACAAAATCACATATTGGATGCACAAGATTGGTTAAAAACCCTAATTGGATTAGGATACGCCTAGGGAGGACGAAAATGACCTAAATGTTCAACCAATGACACAAAATCACATATTGGATGCACAAGATTGGTTAAAAACCCTAATTGGATTAGAAAAAGCCTAGCGAGGACGAAAATGACCTAAATGTTCAACCAATGACACAAAATCACATATTGGATGCACAAGATTGGTTAAAAACCCTAATTGGATTAAAAAGAGCATAGGGAGGACGAAAAAGACCTAAATGTTCAACCAATGACACAAAATCACATATTGGATGCACAAGATTGGTTACAAACCCTAATTGGATTAGAATAAGCATAGCGAGGACGAAAATGACCTAAATGTTCAACCAATGACACAAAATGACACAAAATCACATATTGGATGCACAAGATTGGTTAAAAACCCTAACTGGATTAGAATAAGCCTAGGGAGGACGAAAATGACCTAAATGTTCAACCAATGACACAAAATGACACAAAATCACATATTGGATGCACAACATTGGTTAAAAACCCTAATTGGATTAGAATTAGCCTAGGGAGGACGAAAATGACCTAAATGTTCAACCAATGACACAAAATCACATATTGGATGCACAAGATTGGTTAAAAACCCTAATTGGATTAGAATAAGCCTAGGGAGGACGAAAATGACCTAAATGTTCAACCAATGACACAAAATGACACAAAATCACATATTGGATGTACAAGATTGGTTAAAATCCCTAATTGGATTAGAATAAGTGTAGGGACGACGAAAATGACCTAAATGATCAACCAATGACACAAAATCACATATTGGATGCACAAGATTGGTTAAAAACCCTAATTGGATTAGAATAAGCCTAGGGAGGACGAAAATGACCTAAATGTTCAACCAATGACACAAAATCACATATTGGATGCACAAGATTGGTTAAAACCCCTAATTGGATTGGAATAAGCCTAGGTAGGACGAAAATGACCTAAATGTTCAACCAATGACACAAAATCACATATTGGATGCACAAGATTGGTTAAAAACCCTAATTGGATTAGAATAAGCCTAGGGACGACGAAAATGACCTAAATGTTCAACCAATGACACAAAATGATACAAAATCACATATTGGATGCACAAGATTGGTTAAAACCCTAATTGGATTAGAATAAGCCTAGGGAGGACGAAAATGACATAAATGTTCAACCAATGACACAAAATCACATATTGGATGCACAAGATTGGTTAAAAACCCTAATTGGATTAGAATAAGCCTAGGGAGGACGAAAATGACCTAAATGTTCAACCAATGACACAAAATCACATATTGGATGCACAAGATTGGTTAAAAACCCTAATTGGAATAGAATAACCCTAGGGAGGACGAAAATGACCTAAATGTTCAACCAATGACACAAAATGACACAAAATCACATATTGGATGCACAAGATTGGTTAAAAACCCTAATTGGATTAGAATAAGCCTAGGGAGGACGAAAATGACCTAAATGTTCAACCAATGACACAAAATCACATATTGGATGCACAAGATTGGTTAAAAACCCTAATTGGATTAGAATAAGCCTAGGGAGGACGAAAATGACCAACATGTTCAACCGATGACACAAAATGACACAAAATCACATATTAGATGCACAAGATTGGTTAAAAACCCTAATTGGATTAGAATAAGCCTAGGGAGGACGAAAAATGACCTAAATGTTCAACCGATGACACAAAATGACACAAAATCACATATTGGATGCACAAGATTGGTTAAAAACCCTAATTGGATTAGAATAAGCCTAGGGAGGACGAAAATGACCAAAATGTTCAACTGATGACACAAAATCACATATTGGATGCACAAGATTGGTTAAAAACCCTAATTGGATTAGAATAAGCCTAGGGAGGACGAAAATGACCTAAATGTTCAACCAATGACACAAAATCACATATTGGATGCACAAGATTGGTTATAAACCATAATTGGATTAGAATAAGCCTATGGAGGATGAAAATGACCTAAATGTCCAACCAATGACACAAAATGACAGAAAATCAGATATTGGATGCACAAGATTGGTTAAAAACCCTAATTGGAGTAGAATAAGCCTACGGAGGACGAAAATGACCTAAATGTGCAACAAATGACACAAAATGACACAAAATCACGTATTGGATGCACAAGATTGGTTAAAAACCCTAATTCGATTAGAATAAGCCTAGGGAGGACGAAAATGACCTAAATGTTCAACAAATGACACAAAATGACACAAAATCACATATTGGATGCACAAGATTGGTTAAAAACCCTAATTGGATTAGAATAAGCCTAGGGAGGACGAAAATGACCTAAATGTTCAACCAATGACACAAAATCACATATTGGATGCACAAGATTGGTTAGAAACCCTAATTGGATGAGAATAAGCCTAGTGAGGACGAAAATGATCTAAATGTTCAACCAATGACACAAAATGATACAAAATCACATATTGGATGCACAAGATTGGTTAAAAACCCTAATTGGATTAGAATAAGCCTAGGGAGGACGAAAATGACCTAAATGTTCAACCAATGACACAAAATCACATATTGGATGCACAAGATTGGTTAAAAACCCTAATTGGATTAGAATAAGCCTAGGGAGGACGAAAATAACCTAAATGTTCATCCAATGACACAAAATGACACAAAATCACATATTGGATGCACAAGATTGGTTAAAAACACTAATTGGATTAGAATAAGCCTAGGGAGGACGAAAATGACCTAAATGTTCAACCAATGACACAAAATCACATATTGGATGCACAAGATTGGTTAAAAACCCAATTGGATTAGAATAAGCCTATGGAGGACGAAAATGACCTAAATGTTCAACCAATAACACAAAATGACACAAAATCACGTATTGGATGCACAAGATTGGTTAAAAACCCTAATTGGATTAGAATAAGCCTAGGGAGGACGAAAATGACCTAAATGATCAACCAATGACACAAAATCACATATTGGATGCACAAGATTGGTTAAAAACCCTAATTGGATTAGAATAAGCCTAGGGAGGACGAAAATGACCTAAATGTGCAACCAATGACACAAAATCACATATTGGATGCACAAGATTGGTTAAAAACCTAAATTGGATTAGAATAAGCCTAGGGAGAACGTAAATGACCTAAATGTTCAACCAATAACACAAAACAACACAAAACCACATATTGGATGCATAAGATTTGTTAAAAACCCTAATTGGATTAGAATAAGCCTAGCGAGGACGAAAATGACCAAATTGGATTACCAATGACATAAAATCACTTATTATATGCACAAGATTGGTTAAAAACCCTAATTGGATTAGAATAAGCCTAGGGAGGACGAAAATGACCTAAATGTGCAACCAATGACACAAAATCACATATTGGATGCACAAGATTGGTTAAAAACCCTAATTGGATTAGAATAAGCCTAGGGAAGACGAAAATGACATAAATGTTCAACCAATAACTCAAAATGACACAAAATCACATATTGGATGCATAAGATTGGTTAAAAATTCTAATTGGATTAGAATAAGCCTAGCGAGGACGACAATGACCTAATTGGATTACCAATGACATACAATCACTTATTATATGCACAAGATTGGTTAAAAACCCTAATTGGATTAGAATAAGCCTAGGGAGGATGAAAATGACTTAAATGTGCAACCAATGACACAAAATCACATATTGGATGCCCAAGATTGGTTAAAAACCCTAATTGGATTAGAATAAGCCTAGGGAGGACGAAAATGACCTAAATGTGCAACCAATGACACAAAATCACATATTGGATGCACAAGATTGGTTAAAAACCCTAATTGGATTAGAATAAGTTAAGCGAGGACGAAAATGACCTAATCGGATTACAAGTGACACAAAATCACATATTGGATGCACAAGATTGGTTAAAAACCCTAATTGGATTAGAATAAGCCTAGGGAGGACGAAAATGACCTAAATGTTCAACCAATGACACAAAATCACATATTGGATGCACAAGATTGGTTAAAAACCCTAATTGGATTAGAATAAGCCTAGGGAGGACGAAAATGACCTAAATGTTCAACCAATAACACAAAATGACATTTTGGATGCACAAGATTGGTTAAAAACACTAATTGGATTAGAATAAGCCTAGGGAGGACAAAAATGACCTAAATGTTCAACCAATAACACAAAATGACATTTTGGGTGCACAAGATTGGTTAAAAACCCTAATTGGATTAGAATACGCCTAGGGAGGACGAAAATGACCTAAATGTGCAACCAATGACACAAAATCACATGTTGGATGCACAAGATTGGTTAAAAACCCTAATTGGATTAGAATAAGCCTAGGGAGGACGAAAATGACCTAAATGTTCAACCAATAACACAAAATGACACAAAATCACATATTGGATGCACAAGATTGGTTAAAACCCCTAATTGGATTAGAATAAGCCTAGGGAGGACGAAAATGACCTAAATGTTCAACCAATGACACAATCACATATTGGATGCACAAGATTGGTTAAAAACGCTAATTGGATTAGAATAAGCCTAGGGAGGACGAAAATGACCTAAATGTTCAACCAATGACACAAAATGACATAAAATCACATATTGGATGCACAAGATTGGTTGAAAACCCTAATTGGATTAGAATAAGCCTAGGGAGGACGAAAATGACCTAAATGTTCAACCAATGACACAAAATGAAACAAAATCACATATTGGATACCCATGATTAGTTAAAAATCCAAATTGGATTAGAATAAGCCTAGGGAGGACGAAAATGACTGAAATGTTCAACCAATGACACAAAATGACACAAAATCACATATTGGATGCACAAGATTGGTTAAAAATCCTAATTGGATTAGAATAAGCCTAGGGAGGATGAAAATGACCTAAATGTTCAACCAATGACAAAAAATGACACAAAATCACACATTGGATGCCCAAAATTGGTTAAAAACCTTAATTGGATTAGAATAAGCTAGCGAGGACGAAAATGACCTAAATGTTCAACCAATGACACAAAATGACACAAAATCACATATTGGATGCACAAGATTGGTTAAAAACCCTACCTGGATTAGAATAAGCCTAGGGAAGACGATAATGACCTAAATGTTCAACCAATGACACAAAATCACATATTGGATGCAAAAGATTGGTTAAAAACCCTAATAGGATTAGAATAAGCCTAGGGAGGACGAAAATGACCTAAATGTTCAACCACTGACACAAAATGACATAAAATCACATATTGGATGCACAAGATTGGTTAAAAACCCTAATTGGATTAGAATAAGCCTAGGGAGGATGAAAATGACCTAAATGTTCAACCAATGACACAAAATCACATATTGGATGCACAAGATTGGTTAAAATTCTTAATTGGATTAAAATAAGCTTAGGGAGGACGAAAATGACCTAATTGTTCAACCAATGACACAAAATGACACAAAATCACACATTGGATGCACAAGATTGCTTAAAAACCTTAATTGGATTAGAATAAGCCTAGGAAGGACGAAAATGACCTAAATGTTCAACCAATGACACAAAATGACACAAAATCACACATTGGATGCACAAGATTGGTTAAAATCCATAATTGGATTAAAAATAAGCCTAGGTAGGACGAAAATGACCTAAATGTTCAACCAATGACACAAAATGACACAAAATCACATATTGGATGCACAAGATTGGTTAAAAACCCTAACTAGATTAGAATAAGCCTAGGGAAGACGATAATGACCTAAATTATCAACCAATGACATAAAATGACACAAAATCACATATTGGATGCAAAAGATTGGTTCAAAACCCTAAAAGGAATATATTAAGCCTAGGGAGGACGAAAAATGACCTAAATGTTCAACCAATGACACAAAATGACACAAAATCACACATTGGATCACAATATTGGTTAAAAACCTTAATTGGATTAGAATAAGCCTATGAAGGACGAAAATGACCGAAATGTTCAACCAATGACACAAAATGACACAAAATCACACATTGGATGCACAAGATTGGTTAAAAACCTTAATTGGATTAGAATAAGGCTAGGGAGGACGAAAATGACCTAAATGTTCAACCAATAACACAAAATGACACAAAATCACATATTGGATGCACAAGATTGGTTGAAAACCCTTATTGGATTAGAGTAAGCCTAGGGAGGACGAAAATGACCTAAATGTTCAACCAATGACAAAAAATGACACAAAATCACACATTGGATGCACAAGATTGGTTAAAAACCTTAATTGGATTAGAATAAGCCTAGCGAGGAAGAAAATGACCTAAATGTTCAACCAATGACACAAAATCACATATTGGATGCACAAGATTGGTTAAAATTCTTAATTGGATTAAAATAAGCCTAGGGAGGACGAAAATGACCTAATTGTTCAACCAATGACACAATATGACACAAAATCACACATTGGATGCAAAAGATTGGTTAAAAACCCTAAAAGGATTAAAATAAGCCTAGGGAGGACGAAAATGACCTAATTGTTCAACCAATGACACAATATGACACAAAATCACACATTGGATGCAAAAGATTGGTTAAAAACCCTAAAAGGATTAGAATAAGCCTAGGGAGGACGAAAATGACCTAAATGTTCAACCAATGACACAAAATGACACAAAATCACACATTGGATCACAATATTGGTTAAAAACCTTAATTGGATTAGAATAAGCATATGAAGGACGAAAATGACCTAAATGTTCAACCAATGACACAAAATGACACAAAATCACACATTGGATGCATAAGATTGGTTAAAAACCTTAATTGGATTAGATTAAACCTAGGGAGGACGAAAATAACCTAAATGTTCAACCAATGACACAAAATGACACAAAATCACATATTGGATGCACAAGATTGGTTAAAAACCCTAATTGGATTAGAATAAGCATAGCGAGGACGAAAATGACCTAAATGTTCAACCAATGACAAAAAATGACACAAAATCACGCATTGGATGCACAAGATTGGTTAAAAACCTTAATTGGATTAGAATAAGGCTAGGGAGGACGAAAATGACCTAAATGTTCAACCAATAACACAAAATGACACAAAATCACATATTGGATGCACAAGAATGGTTAAAAACCCTAATTGGATTAGAGTAAGCCTAGGGAGGACGAAAATGACCTAAATGTTCAACCAATGACAAAAAATGACACAATATCACACATTGGATGCACAAGATTGGTTGAAAACCTTAATTGGATTAGAATAAGCCTAGCGAGGAAGAAAATGACCTAAATGTTCAACCAATGACACAAAATGACACAAAATCACACATTGGATGCACAAGATTGGTTAAAATCCTTAATTGGATTAGGATAAGCCTAGGTAGGACGAAAATGACCTAAATGTTCAACCAATGACACAAAATGACACAAAATCACATATTGGATGCACAAGATTGGTTAAAAACCCTAACTAGATTAGAATAAGCCTAGGGAAGACGATAATGACCTAAATGTTCAACCAATGACATAAAATGACACAAAATCACATATTGGATGCACAAGATTGGTTAAAAACCCTAACTAGATTAGAATAAGCCTAGGGAAGACGATAATGACCTAAATGTTCAACCAATAACACAAAATGACACAAAATCACATATTGGATGCACAAGATTGGTTGAAAACCCTAATTGGATTAGAGTAAGCCTAGGGAGGACGAAAATGACCTAAATGTTCAACCAATGACAAAAAATGACACAAAATCACACATTGGATGCACAAGATTGGTTAAAAACCTTAATTGGATTAGAATAAGCCTAGCGAGGAAGAAAATGACCTAAATGTTCAACCAATGACACAAAATCACATATTGGATGCACAAGATTGGTTAAAATTCTTAATTGGATTAAAATAAGCCTAGGGAGGACGAAAATGACCTAATTGTTCAACCAATGACACAATGTGACACAAAATCACACATTGGATGCAAAAGATTGGTTAAAAACCCTAAAAGGATTAGAATAAGCCTAGGGAGGACGAAAATGACCTAAATGTTCAACCAATGACACAAAATGACACAAAATCACACATTGGATCACAATATTGGTTAAAAACCTTAATTGGATTAGAATAAGCCTATGAAGGACGAAAATGACCTAAATGTTCAACCAATGACACAAAATGACACAAAATCACACATTGGATGCATAAGATTGGTTAAAAACCTTAATTGGATTAGAATAAGCCTAGGTAGGACGAAAATAACCTAAATGTTCAACCAATGACACAAAATGACACAAAATCACATATTGGATGCACAAGATTGGTTAAAAACCCTAATTGGATTGGAATAAGCATAGCGAGGACGAAAATGACCTAAATGTTCAACCAATGACAAAAAATGACACAAAATCACACATTGGATGCACAAGATTGGTTAAAAACCTTAATTGGATTAGAATAAGGCTAGGGAGGACGAAAATGACCTAAATGTTCAACCAATAACACAAAATGACACAAAATCACATATTGGATGCACAAGAATGGTTAAAAACCCTAATTGGATTAGAGTAAGCCTAGGGAGGACGAAAATGACCTAAATATTCAACCAATGACAAAAAATGACACAAAATCACACATTGGATGCACAAGATTGGTTAAAAACCTTAATTGGATTAGAATAAGCCTAGCGAGGAAGAAAATGACCTAAATGTTCAACCAATGACACAAAATGACACAAAATCACACATTGGATGCACAAGATTGGTTAAAATCCTTAATTGGATTAGGATAAGCCTAGGTAGGACGAAAATGACCTAAATGTTCAACCAATGACACAAAATGACACAAAATCACATATTGGATGCACAAGATTGGTTAAAAACCCTAACTAGATTAGAATAAGCCTAGGGAAGACGATAATGACCTAAATGTTCAACCAATGACATAAAATGACACAAAATCACATATTGGATGCAAAAGATTGGTTCGAAACCCTAAAAGGAATAGATTAAGCCTAGGGAGGACGAAAATGACCTAAATGTTCAACCAATGACACAAAATTACACAAAATCACACATTGGATCACAATATTGGTTAAAAACCTTAATTGGATTAGAATAAGCCTATGAAGGACGAAAATGACCTAAATGTTCAACCAATGACACAAAATGACACAAAATCACACATTGGATGCATAAGATTGGTTAAAAACCTTAATTGGATTAGAATAAGCCTAGGTAGGACAAAAATAACCTAAATGTTCAACCAATGACACAAAATGACACAAAATCACATATTGGATGCACAAGATTGGTTAAAAACCCTAATTGGATTAGAATAAGCATTGCGAGGACGAAAATGACATAAATGTTCAACCAATGACAAAAAATCACATATTGGTGCACAAGATTGGTTAAAAACCCTAATTGGATTAAAATAAGCCTAGGGAGGACGAAAATGACCTAAATGTTCAACCAATGACACAAAATGACACAAAATGACACATTGGATGCACAAGATTGGTTAAAAACCTTAATTGGATTAGAATAAGGCTAGGGAGGACGAAAATGACCTAAATGTTCAACCAATAACACAAAATGACACAAAATCACATATTGGATGCACAAGATTGGTTAAAAACCCTAATTGGATTAAAGTAAGCCTAGGGAGGACGAAAATGACCTAAATGTTCAACCAATGACAAAAAATGACACAAAATCACACATTGGATGCACAAGATTGGTTAAAAACCTTAATTGGATTAGAATAAGCCTAGCGAGGAAGAAAATGACCTAAATGTTCAACCAATGACACAAAATCACATATTGGATGCACAAGATTGGTTAAAATTCTTAATTGGATTAAAATAAGCCTAGGGAGGACGAAAATGACCTAAATGTTCAACCAATGACACAAAATGACACAAAATCACACATTGGATCACAATATTGGTTAAAAACCTTAATTGGATTAGAATAAGCCTAGGTAGGACGAAAATAACCTAAATGTTCAACCAATGACACAAAATGACACAAAATCACATATTGGATGCACAAGATTGGTTAAAAACCCTAATTGGATTAGAATAAGCATAGCGAGGACGAAAATGACCTAAATGTTCAACCAATGACAAAAAATGACACAAAATCACGCATTGGATGCACAAGATTGGTTAAAAACCTTAATTGGATTAGAATAAGGCTAGGGAGGACGAAAATGACCTAAATGTTCAACCAATAACACAAAATGACACAAAATCACATATTGGATGCACAAGAATGGTTAAAAACCCTAATTGGATTAGAGTAAGCCTAGGGAGGACGAAAATGACCTAAATGTTCAACCAATGACAAAAAATGACACAATATCACACATTGGATGCACAAGATTGGTTGAAAACCTTAATTGGATTAGAATAAGCCTAGCGAGGAAGAAAATGACCTAAATGTTCAACCAATGACACAAAATGACACAAAATCACACATTGGATGCACAAGATTGGTTAAAATCCTTAATTGGATTAGGATAAGCCTAGGTAGGACGAAAATGACCTAAATGTTCAACCAATGACACAAAATGACACAAAATCACATATTGGATGCACAAGATTGGTTAAAAACCCTAACTAGATTAGAATAAGCCTAGGGAAGACGATAATGACCTAAATGTTCAACCAATGACATAAAATGACACAAAATCACATATTGGATGCAAAAGATTGGTTCGAAACCCTAAAAGGAATAGATTAAGCCTAGGGAGGACGAAAATGACCTAAATGTTCAACCAATGACACAAAATTACACAAAATCACACATTGGATCACAATATTGGTTAAAAACCTTAATTGGATTAGAATAAGCCTATGAAGGACGAAAATGACCTAAATGTTCAACCAATGACACAAAATGACACAAAATCACACATTGGATGCATAAGATTGGTTAAAAACCTTAATTGGATTAGAATAAGCCTAGGTAGGACGAAAATGACCTAAATGTTCAACCAATGACACAAAATGACACAAAATCACATATTGGATGCACAAGATTGGTTAAAAACCCTAATTGGATTAGAATAAGCCTAGGGAGGACGAAAATGACCTAAATGTTTAACCAATGACACAAAATCACATATTGGTTGCACAAGATTGGTTAAAAACCCTAATTGGATTAGAATAAGCCTAGGGAGGACGAAAATGACCTAAATGTTCAACCAATGACACAAAATGACAGAAAATCACATATTGGATGCACAAGATTGGTTAAAAACCCTAATTGGATTAGAATAAGCCTAGGGAGGACGAAAATGACCTAAATGTTCAACGAATGACACAAAATGACACAAAATCACATATTGGATGCACAAGATTGGTTAAAAACCCTAATTGGATTAGAATAAGCCTAGGGAGGACGAAAATGACCTAAATGTTCAACCAATGACACAAAATCACATATTGGACGCACAAGATTGGTTAAAAACCCTAATTGGATTAGAATAAGCCTAGGGAGGACGAAAATGACCTAAATGTTCAATCGATGACACAAAATGACATAAAATCACATACTGGATGCACAAGATTGGTTAAAAACCCTAATTGGATTAGAATAAGCCTAGGGAGGACGAAAATGACCTAAATGTTCAACCAATGACACAAAATGACAGAAAATCACATATTGGATGCACAAGATTGGTTAAAAACCCTAATTGGATTAGAATAAGCCTAGGGGGGACGAAAATGAGCTAAATGTTCAACCAATGACACAAAATCACATATTGGTTGCACAAGATTGGTTAAAAACCCTAATTGGATTAGAATAAGCCTAGGGAGGACGAAAATGACCTAAATGTTCAACCAATGACACAAAATCACATATTGGATGCACAAGATTGGTTAAAAACCCTAATTGGATTAGAATAAGCCTAGGGAGGACGAAAATGACCTTAATATTCAACCAATGACACAAAATCACATATTGGATGCACAAGATTGGTTAAAAACCCTAATAGGATTAGAATAAGCCTAGGGAGGACGAAAATGACCTAAATGTTCAACCAATGACACAAAATCACATATTGGATGCACAAGATTGGTTAAAAACCCTAATTGGATTAGAATAAGCCTAGGGAGGACGAAAATGACCTAAATGTTCAACCAATGACACAAAATGACAGAAAATCACATATTGGATGCACAAGATTGGTTAAAAACCCTAATTGGATTAGAATAAGCCTATGGAGGACGAAAATGATCTATATGTTCAACCAACGACACAAAATGAAACAAAATCACATATTGGATGCACAAGATTGGTTTAAAACCCTAATTGGATTAGAATAAGCCTAGGGAGGACGAAAATGACCTAAGTGTTCAACCAATGACACAAAATCACATATTGGATGCACAAGATTGGTTAAAAACCCTAATTGGATTAGAATAAGCCTAGGGAGGACGAAAATGACCTAAATGTTCAACCAATGACACAAAATCACATATTGGATGCACAAGATTGGTTAAAAACCCTAATTGGATTAGAATAAACCTAGCAAGGCGAAAATGACCTAAATGTTCAACCAATGACACAAAATGACACAAAATCACATATTGGATGCACAAGATTGGTTAAAAACCCTAATTGGATTAAAAAGAGCCTAGGGAAGACGAAAATGACCTAAATGTTCAACCAATGACACAAAATGACACAAAATCACACATTGGATGCACAAGATTGGTTAAAAACCTTAATTGGATTAAAATAAGCCTAGGGAGGACGAAAATGACCTAAATGTTCAACCAATGACACAAAATGACACAAAATCACACATTGGATGCACAAGATTGGTTAAAAACCTTAATTGGATTAGAATAAGCCTAGGAAGGACGAAAATGACCTAAATGTTCAACCAATGACACAAAATAACACAAAATAACACATTGGATGCACAAGATTGGTTAAAAACCTTAATTGGATTAGAATAAGCCTAGGTAGGACGAAAATGACCTAAATGTTCTACCAATGACACAAAATGACACAAAATCACATATTGGATGCACAAGATTGGTTAAAAACCCTAACTAGATTAGAATAAGCCCAGGGAAGACGATAATGACCTAAATGTTCAACCAATGACCTAAAATGACACAAAATCACATATTGGATGCAAAAGATTGGTTAAAAACCCTAAAAGGATTAGAATAAGCCTAGGGAGGACGAAAATGACCTAAATGTTCAACCAATGACACAAAATGACACAAAATCACACATTGGATCACAATATTGGTTAAAAACCTTAATTGGATTAGATTAAGCCTATGAAGGACGAAAATGACCTAAATGTTCAACCAATGACACAAAATGACACAAAATCACACATTGGATGCATAAGATTGGTTAAAAACCTTAATTGGATTAGAATAAGCCTAGGTAGGACGAAAATAACCTAAATGTTCAACCAATGACACAAAATGACACAAAATCACATATTGGATGCACAAGATTGGTTAAAAACCCTAATTGGATTAGAATAAGCATAGCGAGGACGAAAATGACCTAAATGTTCAACCAATGACAAAAAATGACACAAAATCACACATTGGATGCACAAGATTGGTTAAAAACCTTAATTGGATTAGAATAAGGCTAGGGAGGACGAAAATGACCTAAATGTTCAACCAATAACACAAAATGACACAAAATCACATATTGGATGCACAAGAATGGTTAAAAACCCTAATTGGATTAGAGTAAGCCTAGGGAGGACGAAAATGACCTAAATGTTCAACCAATGACAAAAAATGACACAAAATCACACATTGGATGCACAAGATTGGTAAAAAACCTTAATTGGATTAGAATAAGCCTAGCGAGGAAGAAAATGACCTAAATGTTCAACCAATGACACAAAATGACACAAAATCACACATTGCATGCACAAGATTGGTTAAAATCCTTAATTGGATTAGAATAAGCCTAGGTAGGACGAAAATGACCTAAATGTTCAACCAATGACACAAAATGACACAAAATCACATATTGGATGCACAAGATTGGTTAAAAACCCTAACTAGATTAGAATAAGCCTAGGGAAGACGATAATGACCTAAATGTTCAACCAATGACATAAAATGACACAAAATCACATATTGGATGCAAAAGATTGGTTCGAAACCCTAAAAGGAATAGATTAAGCCTAGGGAGGACGAAAATGACCTAAATGTTCAACCAATGACACAAAATTACACAAAATCACACATTGGATCACAATATTGGTTAAAAACCTTAATTGGATTAGAATAAGCCTATGAAGGACGAAAATGACCTAAATGTTCAACCAATGACACAAAATGACACAAAATCACACATTGGATGCATAAGATTGGTTAAAAACCTTAATTGGATTAGAATAAGCCTAGGTAGGACAAAAATAACCTAAATGTTCAACCAATGACACAAAATGACACAAAATCACATATTGGATGCACAAGATTGGTTAAAAACCCTAATTGGATTAGAATAAGCATTGCGAGGACGAAAATGACATAAATGTTCAACCAATGACAAAAAATCACATATTGGATGCAAAAGATTGGTTAAAAACCCTAATTGGATTAAAATAAGCCTAGGGAGGACGAAAATGACCTAAATGTTCAACCAATGACACAAAATGACACAAAATCACACATTGGATGCACAAGATTGGTTAAAAACCTTAATTGGATTAGAATAAGGCTGGGGAGGACGAAAATGACCTAAATGTTCAACCAATAACACAAAATGACACAAAATCACATATTGGATGCACAAGATTGGTTAAAAACCCTAATTGGATTAGAGTAAGCCTAGGGAGGACGAAAATGACCTAAATGTTCAACCAATGACAAAAAATGACACAAAATCACACATTGGATGCACAAGATTGGTTAAAAACCTTAATTGGATTAGAATAAGCCTAGCGAGGAAGAAAATGACCTAAATGTTCAACCAATGACACAAAATCACATATTGGATGCACAAGATTGGTTAAAATTCTTAATTGGATTAAAATAAGCCTAGGGAGGACGAAAATGACCTAAATGTTCAACCAATGACACAAAATGACACAAAATCACACATTGGATCACAATATTGGTTAAAAACCTTAATTGGATTAGAATAAGCCTAGGTAGGACGAAAATAACCTAAATGTTCAACCAATGACACAAAATGACACAAAATCACATATTGGATGCACAAGATTGGTTAAAAACCCTAATTGGATTAGAATAAGCATAGCGAGGACGAAAATGACCTAAATGTTCAACCAATGACAAAAAATGACACAAAATCACACATTAGATGCACAAGATTGGTTAAAAACCTTAATTGGATTAGAATAAGGCTAGGGAGGACGAAAATGACCTAAATGTTCAACCAATAACACAAAATTACACAAAATCACATATTGGATGCACAAGAATGGTTAAAAACCCTAATTGGATTAGAGTAAGCATAGGGAGGACGAAAATGACCTAAATGTTCAACCAATGACAAAAAATGACACAAAATCACACATTGGATGCACAAGATTGGTTAAAAACCTTAATTGGATTAGAATAAGCCTAGCGAGGAAGAAAATGACCTAAATGTTCAACCAATGACACAAAATGACACAAAATCACATATTGGATGCACAAGATTGGTTAAAAACCCTAATTGGATTAGAATAAGCATAGCGAGGACGAAAATGACCTAAATGTTCAACCAATGACAAAAAATGACACAAAATCACACATTGGATGCACAAGATTGGTTAAAAACCTTAATTGGATTAGAATAAGGCTAGGGAGGACGAAAATGACCTAAATGTTCAACCAATGACACAAAATTACACAAAATCACATATTGGATGCACAAGAATGGTTAAAAACCCTAATTGGATTAGAGTAAGCCTAGGGAGGACGAAAATGACCTAAATGTTCAACCAATGACAAAAAATGACACAAAATCACACATTGGATGCACAAGATTGGTTAAAAACCTTAATTGGATTAGAATAAGCCTAGCGAGGAAGAAAATGACCTAAATGTTCAACCAATGACACAAAATGACACAAAATCACACATTGGATGCACAAGATTGGTTAAAATCCTTAATTGGATTAGGATAAGCCTAGGTAGGACGAAAATGACCTAAATGTTCAACCAATGACACAAAATGACACAAAATCACATATTGGATGCACAAGATTGGTTAAAAACCCTAACTAGATTAGAATAAGCCTAGGGAAGACG
This sequence comes from Cicer yamashitae, assembly GCA_037974755.1. Classification (NCBI taxonomy): domain Eukaryota; kingdom Viridiplantae; phylum Streptophyta; class Magnoliopsida; order Fabales; family Fabaceae; genus Cicer; species Cicer yamashitae. Next base: position 12,812,870 of record JBBPBQ010000008.1, on the reverse strand, counting down.
ATAATGACCTAAATGTTCAACCAATGACATAAAATGACACAAAATCACATATTGGATGCACAAGATTGGTTAAAAACCCTAACTAGATTAGAATAAGCCTAGGGAAGACGATAATGACCTAAATGTTCAACCAATAACACAAAATGACACAAAATCACATATTGGATGCACAAGATTGGTTGAAAACCCTAATTGGATTAGAGTAAGCCTAGGGAGGACGAAAATGACCTAAATGTTCAACCAATGACAAAAAATGACACAAAATCACACATTGGATGCACAAGATTGGTTAAAAACCTTAATTGGATTAGAATAAGCCTAGCGAGGAAGAAAATGAACTAAATGTTCAACCAATGACACAAAATCACATATTGGATGCACAAGATTGGTTAAAATTCTTAATTGGATTAAAATAAGCCTAGGGAGGACGAAAATGACCTAATTGTTCAACCAATGACACAATATGACACAAAATCACACATTGGATGCAAAAGATTGGTTAAAAACCCTAAAAGGATTAGAATAAGCCTAGGGAGGACGAAAATGACCTAAATGTTCAACCAATGACACAAAATGACACAAAATCACACATTGGATCACAATATTGGTTAAAAACCTTAATTGGATTAGAATAAGCCTATGAAGGACGAAAATGACCTAAATGTTCAACCAATGACACAAAATGACACAAAATCACACATTGGATGCATAAGATTGGTTAAAAACCTTAATTGGATTAGAATAAGCCTAGGGAGGACGAAAATAACCTAAATGTTCAACCAATGACACAAAATGACACAAAATCACATATTGGATGCACAAGATTGGTTAAAAACCCTAATTGGATTAGAATAAGCATAGCGAGGACGAAAATGACCTAAATGTTCAACCAATGACAAAAAATGACACAAAATCACACATTGGATGCACAAGATTGGTTAAAAACCTTAATTGGATTAGAATAAGGCTAGGGAGGACGAAAATGACCTAAATGTTCAACCAATAACACAAAATGACACAAAATCACATATTGGATGCACAAGAATGGTTAAAAACCCTAATTGGATTAGAGTAAGCCTAGGGAGGACGAAAATGACCTAAATGTTCAACCAATGACAAAAAATGACACAATATCACACATTGGATGCACAAGATTGGTTGAAAACCTTAATTGGATTAGAATAAGCCTAGCGAGGAAGAAAATGACCTAAATGTTCAACCAATGACACAAAATGACACAAAATCACACATTGGATGCACAAGATTGGTTAAAATCCTTAATTGGATTAGGATAAGCCTAGGTAGGACGAAAATGACCTAAATGTTCAACCAATGACACAAAATGACACAAAATCACATATTGGATGCACAAGATTGGTTAAAAACCCTAACTAGATTAGAATAAGCCTAGGGAAGACGATAATGACCTAAATGTTCAACCAATGACATAAAATGACACAAAATCCCATATTAGATGCAAAAGATTGGTTCGAAACCCTAAAAGGAATAGATTAAGCCTAGGGAGGACGAAAATGACCTAAATGTTCAACCAATGACACAAAATTACACAAAATCACACATTGGATCACAATATTGGTTAAAAACCTTAATTGGATTAGAATAAGCCTATGAAGGACGAAAATGACCTAAATGTTCAACCAATGACACAAAATGACACAAAATCACACATTGGATGCATAAGATTGGTTAAAAACCTTAATTGGATTAGAATAAGCCTAGGTAGGACGAAAATAACCTAAATATTCTACCAATGACACAAAATGACACAAAATCACATATTGGATGCACAAGATTGGTTAAAAACCCTAATTGGATTAGAATAAGCATAGCGAGGACGAAAATGACCTAAATGTTCAACCAATGACAAAAAATGACACAAAATCACACATTGGATGCACAAGATTGGTTAAAAACCTTAATTGGATTAGAATAAGGCTAGGGAGGACGAAAATGACCTAAATGTTCAACCAATAACACAAAATGACACAAAATCACATATTGGATGCACAAGAATGGTTAAAAACCCTAATTGGATTAGAGTAAGCCTAGGGAGGACGAAAATGACCTAAATGTTCAACCAATGACAAAAAATGATACAAAATCACACATTGGATGCACAAGATTGGTAAAAAACCTTAATTGGATTAGAATAAGCCTAGCGAGGAAGAAAATGACCTAAATGTTCAACCAATGACACAAAATGACACAAAATCACACATTGGATGCACAAGATTGGTTAAAATCCTTAATTGGATTAGAATAAGCCTAGGTAGGACGAAAATGACCTAAATGTTCAACCAATGACACAAAATGACACAAAATCACATATTGGATGCACAAGATTGGTTAAAAACCCTAACTAGATTAGAATAAGCCTAGGGAAGACGATAATGACCTAAATGTTCAACCAATGACATAAAATGACACAAAATCACATATTGGATGCAAAAGATTGGTTCGAAACCCTAAAAGGAATAGATTAAGCCTAGGGAGGACGAAAATGACCTAAATGTTCAACCAATGACACAAAATTACACAAAATCACACATTGGATCACAATATTGGTTAAAAACCTTAATTGGATTAGAATAAGCCTATGAAGGACGAAAATGACCTAAATGTTCAACCAATGACACAAAATGACACAAAATCACACATTGGATGCATAAGATTGGTTAAAAACCTTAATTGGATTAGAATAAGCCTAGGTAGGACGAAAATAACCTAAATGTTCAACCAATGACACAAAATGACACAAAATCACATATTGGATGCACAAGATTGGTTAAAAACCCTAATTGGATTAGAATAAGCATAGCGAGGACGAAAATGACCTAAATGTTCAACCAATGACAAAAAATGACACAAAATCACACATTAGATGCACAAGATTGGTTAAAAACCTTAATTGGATTAGAATAAGGCTAGGGAGGACGAAAATGACCTAAATGTTCAACCAATAACACAAAATTACACAAAATCACATATTGGATGCACAAGAATGGTTAAAAACCCTAATTGGATTAGAGTAAGCATAGGGAGGACGAAAATGACCTAAATGTTCAACCAATGACAAAAAATGACACAAAATCACACATTGGATGCACAAGATTGGTTAAAAACCTTAATTGGATTAGAATAAGCCTAGCGAGGAAGAAAATGACCTAAATGTTCAACCAATGACACAAAATGACACAAAATCACATATTGGATGCACAAGATTGGTTAAAAACCCTAATTGGATTAGAATAAGCTTAGGGAGGACGAAAATGACCTAAATGTTCAACCAATGACACAAAATCACATATTGGATTCACAAGATTGGTTAAAAACCCTAATTGGATTAGAATAAGCCTAGGGAGGACGAAAATGACCTAAATGTTGAACCAATGACACAAAATGACACAAAATCACATATTGGATGCACAAGATATGTTAAAAACCCTAATTGGATTAGAATAAGCCTAGGGAGGACGAAAATGACCTAAATGTTAAACCAATGACACAAAATGACACAAAACCACATATTGGATGCACAAGATTGGTTAAAAACCCTAATTGGATTAGAATAAGCCTAGGGAGGACGAAAATGACCTTAATGTTCAACCAATGACACAAAATGACACAAAATCACATATTGGATGCACAAGATTGGTTAAAAACCCTAATTGGATTAGAATAAGCCTAGGGAGGACGAAAATGACCTAAATGTGCAACCAATGACACAAAATCACATATTGGATGCACAAGATTGGTTAAAAACCCTAATTGGATTAGAATAAGCCTAGGGAGGACGAAAATGACCTAAATGTGCAACCAATGACACAAAATCACATATTGGATGCACAAGATTGGTTAAAAACCCTAATTGGATTAGAATTAGCCTAGGGAGGACGAAAATGACCTAAATGTGCCACCAATGACACAAAATCACATATTGGATGCACAAGATTGGTTAAAAACCCTAATTGGATTAGAATAAGCCTAGGGAGGACGAAAATGACCTAAATGTGCAACCAATGACACAAAATCACATATTGGATGCACAAGATTGGTTAAAAACCCTAATTGGATTAAAATAAGCCTAGGGAGGACGAAATTGACCTAAATGTTCATCCAATGACACAAAATCACATATTGGATGCACAAGATTGGTGAAAAACCCTAATTGGATTAGAATAAGGCTAGGGAGGACGAAAATGACCTAAATGTTCAACCAACGACACAAAATGACACAAAATCACATATTGGATGCACAAGATTGGTTAAAAACCCTAATTAGATTAGACTAAGCCTAGGGAAGACGAAAATGACCGAAATGTTCAACAATTGACACAAAATGACACAAAATCACATATTGGATGCACAAGATTGGTTAAAAACCCTAATTGGATTAGAATAAGCCTAGGGAGGACGAAAATGACCTAAATGTGCAACCAATGACACAAAATCACATATTGGATGCACAAGTTTGGTTAAAAACCCTAATTGGATTAGAATAAGGCTAGGGAGGACAAAAATGACCTAAATGTGCAACCAATGACACAAAATCACATATTGGATGCACAAGATTGGTTAAAAACCCTAATTGCATTAGAACAAGCATAGGGAGGACGAAAATGACCTAAATGTTCAACCAATGACACAAAATGACACAAAATCACATATTGGATGCACAAGATTGGTTAAAAACCCTAATTGGATTAGAATAAGCCTAGGGAGGACGAAAATGACCTAAATGTTCAACGAAGGACAAAAAATCACATATTGGATCCACAAGATTGGTTAAAAACCCTAATTGGATTAAAATAAGCCTAGGGAGGACGAAAATGACCTAAATGTTCAACCAATGACACAAAATGACACAAAATCACACATTGGATGCACAAGATTGGTTAAAAACCTTAATTGGATTAGAATAAGGCTAGGGAGGACGAAAATGACCTAAATGTTCAACCAATAACACAAAATGACACAAAATCACATATTGGATGCACAAGATTGGTTAAAAACCCTAACTAGATTAGAATAAGCCTAGGGAAGACGATAATGACCTAAATTATCAACCAATGACATAAAATGACACAAAATCACATATTGGATGCAAAAGATTGGTTCAAAACCCTAAAAGGAATATATTAAGCCTAGGGAGGACGAAAATGACCTAAATGTTCAACCAATGACACAAAATGACACAAAATCACACATTGGATCACAATATTGGTTAAAAACCTTAATTGGATTAGAATAAGCCTATGAAGGACGAAAATGACCTAAATGTTCAACCAATGACACAAAATGACACAAAATCACATATTGGATGCACAAGATTGGTTAAAAACCCTAATTGGATTAGAATAAGCATTGCGAGGACGAAAATGACATAAATGTTCAACCAATGACAAAAAATCACATATTGGATGCACAAGATTGGTTAAAAACCCTAATTGGATTAAAATAAGCCTAGGGAGGACGAAAATGACCTAAATGTTCAACCAATGACACAAAATGACACAAAATCACACATTGGATGCACAAGATTGGTTAAAAACCTTAATTGGATTAGAATAAGGCTGGGGAGGACGAAAATGACCTAAATGTTCAACCAATAACACAAAATGACACAAAATCACATATTGGATGCACAAGATTGGTTAAAAACCCTAATTGGATTAGAGTAAGCCTAGGGAGGACGAAAATGACCTAAATGTTCAACCAATGACAAAAAATGACACAAAATCACACATTGGATGCACAAGATTGGTTAAAAACCTTAATTGGATTAGAATAAGCCTAGCGAGGAAGAAAATGACCTAAATGTTCAACCAATGACACAAAATCACATATTGGATGCACAAGATTGGTTAAAATTCTTAATTGGATTAAAATAAGCCTAGGGAGGACGAAAATGACCTAATTGTTCAACCAATGACACAATATGACACAAAATCACACATTGGATGCAAAAGATTGGTTAAAAACCCTAAAAGGATTAGAATAAGCCTAGGGAGGACGAAAATGACCTAAATGTTCAACCAATGACACAAAATGACACAAAATCACACATTGGATCACAATATTGGTTAAAAACCTTAATTGGATTAGAATAAGCCTATGAAGGACGAAAATGACCTAAATGTTCAACCAATGACACAAAATGACACAAAATCACACATTGGATGCATAAGATTGGTTAAAAACCTTAATTGGATTAGAATAAGCCTAGGGAGGACGAAAATAACCTAAATGTTCAACCAATGACACAAAATGACACAAAATCACATATTGGATGCACAAGATTGGTTAAAAACCCTAATTGGATTAGAATAAGCATAGCGAGGACGAAAATGACCTAAATGTTCAACCAATGACAAAAAATGACACAAAATCACACATTGGATGCACAAGATTGGTTAAAAACCTTAATTGGATTAGAATAAGGCTAGGGAGGACGAAAATGACCTAAATGTTCAACCAATAACACAAAATGACACAAAATCACATATTGGATGCACAAGAATGGTTAAAAACCCTAATTGGATTAGAGTAAGCCTAGGGAGGACGAAAATGACCTAAATATTCAACCAATGACAAAAAATGACACAAAATCACACATTGGATGCACAAGATTGGTTAAAAACCTTAATTGGATTAGAATAAGCCTAGCGAGGAAGAAAATGACCTAAATGTTCAACCAATGACACAAAATGACACAAAATCACACATTGGATGCACAAGATTGGTTAAAATCCTTAATTGGATTAGGATAAGCCTAGGTAGGACGAAAATGACCTAAATGTTCAACCAATGACACAAAATGACACAAAATCACATATTGGATGCACAAGATTGGTTAAAAACCCTAACTAGATTAGAATAAGCCTAGGGAAGACGATAATGACCTAAATGTTCAACCAATGACATAAAATGACACAAAATCACATATTGGATGCACAAGATTGGTTAAAAACCCTAACTAGATTAGAATAAGCCTAGGGAAGACGATAATGACCTAAATGTTCAACCAATAACACAAAATGACACAAAATCACATATTGGATGCACAAGATTGGTTGAAAACCCTAATTGGATTAGAGTAAGCCTAGGGAGGACGAAAATGACCTAAATGTTCAACCAATGACAAAAAATGACACAAAATCACACATTGGATGCACAAGATTGGTTAAAAACCTTAATTGGATTAGAATAAGCCTAGCGAGGAAGAAAATGACCTAAATGTTCAACCAATGACACAAAATGACACAAAATCACATATTGGATGCACAAGATTGGTTAAAAACCCTAATTGGATTAGAATAAGCATAGCGAGGACGAAAATGACCTAAATGTTCAACCAATGACAAAAAATGACACAAAATCACACATTAGATGCACAAGATTGGTTAAAAACCTTAATTGGATTAGAATAAGGCTAGGGAGGACGAAAATGACCTAAATGTTCAACCAATAACACAAAATTACACAAAATCACATATTGGATGCACAAGAATGGTTAAAAACCCTAATTGGATTAGAGTAAGCATAGGGAGGACGAAAATGACCTAAATGTTCAACCAATGACAAAAAATGACACAAAATCACACATTGGATGCACAAGATTGGTTAAAAACCTTAATTGGATTAGAATAAGCCTAGCGAGGAAGAAAATGACCTAAATGTTCAACCAATGACACAAAATGACACAAAATCACATATTGGATGCACAAGATTGGTTAAAAACCCTAATTGGATTAGAATAAGCCTAGGGAGGACGAAAATGACCTAAATGTTCAAACAATGACACAAAATGACACAAAATCACATATTGGATGCACAAGATTGGTTAAAAACCCTAATTGGATTAGAATAAGCCTAGGGAGGACGAAAATGACCTAAATGTTCAACCAATGACAAAAAATGACACAAAATCACACATTGGATGCACAAGATTGGTTAAAAACCCTAATTGGATTAGAATAAGCCTAGGGAGGACGAAAATGACCTAAATGTTCAACCAATGACACAAAATGACACAAAATCACATATTGGATGCACAAGATTGGTTAAAAACCCTAACTGGATTAGAATAAGCATAGGGAGGACGAAAAAGACCTAAATGTTCAATCAATGACACAAAATCACATATTGGATGCACAAGATTGGTTAAAAACCCTAATTGGATTAGAATAAGCCTAGGGAGGACGAAAATGACCTAAATGTTCAACCAATGACACAAAATGACACAAAATCACATATTGGATGCACAAGATATGTTAAAAACCGTAATTGGATTAGAATAAGCCTAAGGAGGACGAAAATGACCTAAATGTTCAACCAATGACACAAAATGACACAAAATCACATATTGGATGCACAAGATTGGTTAAAAACCCTAATTGGATTAGAATAAGTCTAGGGAGGACGAAAATGACCTAAATGTTCAACCAATGACAAAAAATCACATATTGGATGCACAAGATTGGTTAAAAACCCTAATTGGATTAGAATAAGCCTAGGGAGGACGAAAATGACCTAAATGTTCAACCAATGACAAAAAATGACACAAAATCACACATTGGATGCACAAGATTGGTTAAAAACCTTAATTGGATTAGAATAAGCTAGCGAGGAAGAAAATGACCTAAATGTTCAACCAATGACACAAAATGACACAAAATCACATATTGGATGCACAAGATTGGTTAAAAACCCTAATTGGATTAGAATAAGCCTAGGGAGGACGAAAATGACCTAAATGTTCAACCAATGACACAAAATGACTCAAAATCACATATTGGATGCACATGATTGGTTATAAACCCTAATTGGATTAGAATAAGCCTAGGGAGGACGAAAATGACCTAAATGTTCAACCAATGACACAAAATGACACCAAATCACATATTGGATGCACAAGATTGGTTAAAAACCCTAATTGGATTAGAATAAGCCTAGGGAGGACGAAAATGACCAAAATGTTCAACCAATGACACAAAATGACACAAAATCACATATTGGAGGCACAAGAATGGTTAAAAACCCTAATTGGATTAGAATAGGCCAAGGGAGGACGAAAACGACCTAAATGTTCAACCAATGACATAAAATGACACAAAATCACATATTGGATGCACAAGATTGGTTAAAAACCCTAATTGGATTAGAATAAGCCTAGGGAGGACGAAAATGACCTAAATGTGCAACCAATGACACAAAATCACATATTGGATGCACAAGATTGGTTAAAAACCCTAATTGGATTAGAATAAGCCTAGGGAGGACGAAAATGACCTAAATGTTCAACCAATGACACAAAATGACACCAAATCACATATTGGATGCACAAGATTGGTTAAAAACCCTAATTGGATTAGAATAAGCCTAGGGAGGACGAAAATGAACTAAATGCGCAACCAATGACACAAAATCACATATTCGATGCACAAAATTGTTTAAAAACCCTAATTGGATGAGAATAAGCCTTCGGAGGACGAAAATGACCTAAATGTTCAACCAATGACACAAAATGACACAAAATCACATATTGGATGCACAAGATTGGTTAAAAACCCTAATTGGATTAGAATAAGCCTAGGGAGGACGAAAATGACCTAAATGTTCAACCAATGACACAAAATCACATATTGGATGCACAAGATTAGTTAAAAACCTTAATTGGATTAAAATAAGCCTAGGGAGGACGAAAATGACCTAATTGTTCAACCAATGACACAAAATGACACAAAATCACACATTGGATGCACAAGATTGGTTAAAAACCTTAATTGGATTAGAATAAGCCTAGGAAGGACGAAAATGACCTAAATGTTCAACCAATGACACAAAATAACACAAAATCACACATTGGATGCACAAGATTGGTTAAAAACCTTAATTGGATTAGAATAAGCCTAGGTAGGACGAAAATGACCTAAATGTTCAACCAATGACACAAAATGACACAAAATCACATATTGGATGCAAAAGATTGGTTAAAAACCCTAAAAGGATTAGAATAAGCCTAGGGAGGACGAAAATGACCTAAATGTTCAACCAATGACACAAAATGACACAAAATAACACATTGGATCACAATATTGGTTAAAAACCTTAATTGGATTAGAATAAGCCTATGAAGGACGAAAATGACCTAAATGTTCAACCAATGACACAAAATGACACAAAATCACACATTGGATGCATAAGATTGGTTAAAAACCTTAATTGGATTAGAATAAGCCTAGGTAGGACGAAAATAACCTAAATGTTCAACCAATGACACAAAATGACACAAAATCACATATTGGATGCACAAGATTGGTTAAAAACCCTAATTGGATTAGAATAAGCATAGCGAGGACGAAAATGACCTAAATGTTCAACCAATGACAAAAAATGACACAAAATCACACATTAGATGCACAAGATTGGTTAAAAACCTTAATTGGATTAGAATAAGGCTAGGGAGGACGAAAATGACCTAAATGTTCAACCAATAACACAAAATTACACAAAATCACATATTGGATGCACAAGAATGGTTAAAAACCCTAATTGGATTAGAGTAAGCATAGGGAGGACGAAAATGACCTAAATGTTCAACCAATGACAAAAAATGACACAAAATCACACATTGGATGCACAAGATTGGTTAAAAACCTTAATTGGATTAGAATAAGCCTAGCGAGGAAGAAAATGACCTAAATGTTCAACCAATGACACAAAATGACACAAAATCACATATTGGATGCACAAGATTGGTTAAAAACCCTAATTGGATTAGAATAAGCATAGCGAGGACGAAAATGACCTAAATGTTCAACCAATGACAAAAAATGACACAAAATCACACATTGGATGCACAAGATTGGTTAAAAACCTTAATTGGATTAGAATAAGGCTAGGGAGGACGAAAATGACCTAAATGTTCAACCAATGACACAAAATTACACAAAATCACATATTGGATGCACAAGAATGGTTAAAAACCCTAATTGGATTAGAGTAAGCCTAGGGAGGACGAAAATGACCTAAATGTTCAACCAATGACAAAAAATGACACAAAATCACACATTGGATGCACAAGATTGGTTAAAAACCTTAATTGGATTAGAATAAGCCTAGCGAGGAAGAAAATGACCTAAATGTTCAACCAATGACACAAAATCACATATTGGATGCACAAGATTGGTTAAAATTCTTAATTGGATTAAAATAAGCCTAGGGAGGACGAAAATGACCTAATTGTTCAACCAATGACACAATATGACACAAAATCACACATTGGATGCAAAAGATTGGTTAAAAACCCTAAAAGGATTAGAATAAGCCTAGGGAGGACGAAAATGACCTAAATGTTCAACCAATGACACAAAATGACACAAAATCACACATTGGATCACAATATTGGTTAAAAACCTTAATTGGATTAGAATAAGCCTATGAAGGACGAAAATGACCTAAATGTTCAACCAATGACACAAAATGACACAAAATCACACATTGGATGCATAAGATTGGTTAAAAACCTTAATTGGATTAGAATAAGCCTAGGGAGGACGAAAATAACCTAAATGTTCAACCAATGACACAAAATGACACAAAATCACATATTGGATGCACAAGATTGGTTAAAAACCCTAATTGGATTAGAATAAGCATAGCGAGGACGAAAATGACCTAAATGTTCAACCAATGACAAAAAATGACACAAAATCACACATTGGATGCACAAGATTGGTTAAAAACCTTAATTGGATTAGAATAAGGCTAGGGAGGACGAAAATGACCTAAATGTTCAACCAATAACACAAAATGACACAAAATCACATATTGGATGCACAAGAATGGTTAAAAACCCTAATTGGATTAGAGTAAGCCTAGGGAGGACGAAAATGACCTAAATATTCAACCAATGACAAAAAATGACACAAAATCACACATTGGATGCACAAGATTGGTTAAAAACCTTAATTGGATTAGAATAAGCCTAGCGAGGAAGAAAATGACCTAAATGTTCAACCAATGACACAAAATGACACAAAATCACATATTGGATGCACAAGATTGGTTAAAAACCCTAATAGGATTAGAATAAGCCTAGGGAGGACGAAAATGACCTAAATGTTCAACCAATGACACAAAATCACATATTGGATGCACAAGATTGGTTAAAAACCCTAATTGGATTAGAATAAGCCTAGGGAGGACGAAAATGACCTAAATGTTCAACCAATGACAAAAAATGACACAAAATCACACATTGGATGCACAAGATTGGTTAAAAACCTTAATTGGATTAGAATAAGGCTAGGGAGGATGAAAATGACCTAAATGTTCAACCAATGACACAAAACGACATAAAATCACATATTGGATGCACAAGATTGGTTAAAAACCCTAACTGGATTAGAATAAGCCTAGGGAAGACGATAATGACCTAAATGTTCAACCAATGACACAAAATGACACAAAATCACATATTGGATGCAAAAGATTGGTTAAAAACCCTAATAGGATTAGAATAAGCCTAGGGAGGACGAAAATGACCTAAATGTTCAACCAATGACACAAAATGACATAAAATCACATATTAGATGCACAAGATTGGTTAAAAACCCTAATTGGATTAGAATAAGCCTAGGGAGGACGAAAATGACCTAAATGTTCAACCAATGACACAAAATGACACAAAATCACACATTGGATGCACAAGATTGGTTAAAAACCTTAATTGGATTAGAATAAGGCTAGGGAGGACGAAAATGACCTAAATGTTCAACCAATGACACAAAATGACACAAAATCACATATTGGATGCACAAGATTGGTTAAAAACCCTAACTGGATTAGAATAAGCCTAGGGAAGACGATAATGACCTAAATGTTCAACCAATGACATAAAATGACACAAAATCACATATTGGATGCAAAAGATTGGTTAAAAACCCTAATAGGATTAGAATAAGCCTAGGGAGGACGAAAATGACCTAAATGTTCAACCAATGACACAAAACGACACAAAATCACATATTGGATGCACAAGATTGGTTAAAAACCCTAACTGGATTAGAATAAGCCTAGGGAAGACGATAATGACCTAAATGTTCAACCAATGACACAAAATGACACAAAATCACATATTGCGTGCAAAAGATTGGTTAAAAACCCTAATAGGATTAGAATAAGCCTAGGGGGGACGAAAATGACCTAAATGTTCAACCAATGACACAAAATGACATAAAATCACATATTGGATGCAAAAGATTGGTTAAAAACCTATTTGGATTAGAATAAGCCTAGGGAGGACGAAAATGACCTAAATGTTCAACCAATGACACAAAATGACACAAAATCACATATTGGATACCCAAGATTAGTTAAAAACCCTAATTGGATTCGAATAAACCTAGGGAGGACGAAAATGACCGACATGTTCAACCAATGACACAAAATCACATATTGGATGCACAAGATTGGTTAAAAACCCTAATTGGATTAGAATAAGCCTAGGGAGGACGAAAATGACCTAAATGTTCAACCAATGACAAAAAATGACACAAAATCACACATTGGATGCACAAGATTGGTTAAAAACCTTAGTTGGATTAGAATAAGCTAGCGAGGACGAAAATGACCTAAATGTTCAACCAATGACACAAAATGACACAAAATCACATATTGGATGCACAAGATTGGTTAAAAACCCTAATTGGATTAGAATAAGCATAGCGAGGACGAAAATGACCGAAATGTTCAACCAATGACACAAAATGACACAAAATCACATATTGGATGCACAAGATTGGTTAAAAACCCTAATTGGATTAGAATAAGCCTAGGGAGGACGAAAATGACCTAAATGTTCAACCAATGACAAAAAATGACACAAAATCACACATTGGATGCACAAGATTGGTTAAAAACCTTAATTGGATTAGAATAAGCTAGCGAGGACGAAAATGACCTAAATGTTCAACCAATGACAAAAAATGACACAAAATCACATATTGGATGCACAAGATTGGTTAAAAACCCTAATTGGATTAGAATAAGCATAGCGAGGACGAAAATGACCTAAATGTTCAACCAATGACAAAAAATCACATATTGGATGCACAAGATTGGTTAAAAACCCTAATTGGATTAGAATAAGCCTAGGGAGGACGAAAATGACCTAAATGTTCAACCAATGACAAAAAATGACACAAAATCACACATTGGATGCACAAGATTGGTTAAAAACCATAATTGGATTAGAATAAGCCTAGCGAGAAAGAAAATGATCTAAATGTTCAACCAATGACACAAAATGACACAAAATCACATATTGGATGCACAAGATTGGTTAAAAACCCTAACTGGATTAGAATAAGCCTAGGGAAGACGATAATGACCTAAATGTTCAACCAATGACACAAAATGACACAAAATCACATATTGGATGCAAAAGATTGGTTAAAAACCCTAATAGGATTAGAATCAGCCTAGGGAGGACGAAAATAACCTAAATGTTCAACCAATGACACAAAATGACATAAAATCACATATTGGATGCACAAGATTGGTTAAAAACCCTAATTGGATTAGAATAAGCCTAGGGAGGACGTAAATGACCTAAATGTTCAACCAATGACAAAAAATGACACAAAATCACACATTGGATGCACAAGATTGGTTAAAAACCTTAATTGGATTAGAATAAGCCTAGCGAGAAAGAAAATGACCTAAATGTTCAACCAATGACAAAAAATGACACAAAATCACATATTGGATGCACAAGATTGGTTAAAAACCCTAATTGGATTAAAAAGAGCATAGGGAGGACGAAAATGACCTAAATGTTTAACCAATGACACAAAATGACACAAAATCACACATTGGATTCACAAGATTGGTTAAAAACCTTAATTGGATTAGAATAAGCCTAGGTAGGACGAAAATGACCTAAATGTTCAACCAATGACACAAAACGACAGAAAATCACATATTGGATGCACAAGATTGGTTAAAAACCCTAACTGGATTAGAATAAGCTTAGGGAAGACGATAATGACCTAAATGTTCAACCAATGACACAAAATGACACAAAATCACATATTGGATGCAAAAGATTGGTTAAAAACCCTAATAGGATTAGAATAAGCCTAGGGAGGACGAAAATGACCTAAATGTTCAACCAATGACACAAAATGACATAAAATCACATATTGGATGCACAAGATTGGTTAAAAACCTATTTGGATTAGAATAAGGCTAGGGAGGACGAAAATGACCTAAATGTTCACCCAATGACACAAAATCACATATTGGATACCCAAGATTAGTTAAAAACCCTAATTGGATTCGAATAAGCCTAGGGAGGACGAAAATGACCGAAATGTTCAACCAATGACACAAAATGACACAAAATCACATATTGGATGCACAAGATTGGTTAAAAACCCTAATTGGATTAGAATAAGCCTAGCGAGGAAGAAAATGACCTAAATGTTCAACCAATGACACAAAATGACACAAAACCACATATTGGATTGACAAGATTGGTTAAAAACCCTAATTGGATTAGAATAAGCATAGCGAGGACGAAAATGAACTAAATGTTCAACCAATGACAAAAAATCACATATTGGATGCACAAGATTGGTTAAAACCCCTAATTGGATTAAAATAAGCCTAGGGAGGACGAAAATGACCTAAATGTTCAACCAATGACAAAAAATGACACAAAATCACACATTGGATGCACAAGATTGGTTAAAAACCTTAATTGGATTAGAATAAGCCTAGCGAGGAAGAAAATGACCTAAATGTTCAACCAATGACACAAAATGACACAAAATCACATATTGGATGCACAAGATTGGTTAAAAACCCTAATTGGATTAGAATAAGCATAGCGAGGACGAAAATGACCTAAATGTTCAACCAATGACAAAAAATGACACAAAATCACACATTAGATGCACAAGATTGGTTAAAAACCTTAATTGGATTAGAATAAGGCTAGGGAGGACGAAAATGACCTAAATGTTCAACCAATAACACAAAATTACACAAAATCACATATTGGATGCACAAGAATGGTTAAAAACCCTAATTGGATTAGAGTAAGCATAGGGAGGACGAAAATGACCTAAATGTTCAACCAATGACAAAAAATGACACAAAATCACACATTGGATGCACAAGATTGGTTAAAAACCTTAATTGGATTAGAATAAGCCTAGCGAGGAAGAAAATGACCTAAATGTTCAACCAATGACACAAAATGACACAAAATCACATATTGGATGCACAAGATTGGTTAAAAACCCTAATTGGATTAGAATAAGCCTAGGGAGGACGAAAATGACCTAAATGTTCAACCAATGATACAAAATCACATATTGGATGCACAAGATTGGTTAAAAACCCTAATTGGATTAGAATAAGCCTAGGGAGGGCGAAAATGACCTAAATGTTCAACCAATGACACATAATGACACAAAATCACATATTGGATGCACAAGATTGGTTAAAAACACTAATTGGATTAGAATAAGCCTAGGGAGGACGAAAATGACCTAAATGTTTAACCAATGACACAAAATGACACAAAATCACATATTGGATGCACAAGATTGGTTAAAAACCCTAATTGGATTAGAATAAGCCTAGGGAGGACGAAAATGACCTAAATGTTCAACCAATGACAAAAAATGACACAAAATCACACATTGGATGCACAAGATTGGTTAAAAACCATAATTGGATTAGAATAAGCCTAGGGAGGACGAAAATGACCTAAATGTTCAACCAATGACACAAAATGACACAAAATCACATATTGGATGCACAAGATTGGTTAAAAACCGTAATTGGATTAGAATAAGCCTAGGGAGGACGAAAATGACTTAAATGTTCAACCAATGACACAAAATTACATATTGGACGCACAAGATTGGTTAAAAACCCTAATTGGATTAGAATAAGCCTAGGGAGGACGAAAATGACCTAAATGTTCAACCAATGACACAAAATGACACAAAATTACATATTGCATGCACAAGATTGGTTAAAAACCCTAATTGGATTAGAATAAGCCTAGGGAGGACGCAAATGACCTAAATGTTCAACCAATGACACAAAATGACACAAAATCACATATTGGATGCACAAGATTGGTTAAAAACCTTAATTGGATTAGAATAAGCCTAGGGAGGACGAAAATGACCTAAATGTTCAACCAATGACAAAAAATGACACAAAATCACACATTGGATGCACAAGATTGGTTAAAAACCTTAATTGGATTAGAATAAGCCTAGCGAGGAAGAAAATGACCTAAATGTTCAACCAATGACACAAAATGACACAAAATCACATATTGGATGCACAAGATTGGTTAAAAACCCTAATTGGATTAGAATAAGCATAGCGAGGACGAAAATGAACTAAATGTTCAACCAATGACAAAAAATCACATATTGGATGCACAAGATTGGTTAAAACCCCTAATTGGATTAAAATAAGCCTAGGGAGGACGAAAATGACCTAAATGTTCAACCAATGACAAAAAATGACACAAAATCACACATTGGATGCACAAGATTGGTTAAAAACCTTAATTGGATTAGAATAAGCCTAGCGAGGAAGAAAATGACCTAAATGTTCAACCAATGACACAAAATGACACAAAATCACATATTGGATGCACAAGATTGGTTAAAAACCCTAATTGGATTAGAATAAGCATAGCGAGGACGAAAATGACCTAAATGTTCAACCAATGACAAAAAATGACACAAAATCACACATTAGATGCACAAGATTGGTTAAAAACCTTAATTGGATTAGAATAAGGCTAGGGAGGACGAAAATGACCTAAATGTTCAACCAATAACACAAAATTACACAAAATCACATATTGGATGCACAAGAATGGTTAAAAACCCTAATTGGATTAGAGTAAGCATAGGGAGGACGAAAATGACCTAAATGTTCAACCAATGACAAAAAATGACACAAAATCACACATTGGATGCACAAGATTGGTTAAAAACCTTAATTGGATTAGAATAAGCCTAGCGAGGAAGAAAATGACCTAAATGTTCAACCAATGACACAAAATGACACAAAATCACATATTGGATGCACAAGATTGGTTAAAAACCCTAATTGGATTAGAATAAGCCTAGGGAGGACGAAAATGACCTAAATGTTCAACCAATGATACAAAATCACATATTGGATGCACAAGATTGGTTAAAAACCCTAATTGGATTAGAATAAGCCTAGGGAGGGCGAAAATGACCTAAATGTTCAACCAATGACACATAATGACACAAAATCACATATTGGATGCACAAGATTGGTTAAAAACACTAATTGGATTAGAATAAGCCTAGGGAGGACGAAAATGACCTAAATGTTTAACCAATGACACAAAATGACACAAAATCACATATTGGATGCACAAGATTGGTTAAAAACCCTAATTGGATTAGAATAAGCCTAGGGAGGACGAAAATGACCTAAATGTTCAACCAATGATACAAAATCACATATTGGATGCACAAGATTGGTTAAAAATCTTAATTGGATTAGAATAAGCCTAGGGAGGACGAAAATGACCTAAATGTTCAACCAATGACACAAAATCACATATTGGATGCACAAGATTGGTTAAAAACCTTAATTGGATTAGAATAAGCCTATGCAGGACGAAAATGACCTAAATGTTCAACCAATGACACAAAATGACACGAAATCACATATTGGATGCACAAGATTGGTTAAAAACCCTAATTGGATTAGAATAAGCCTAGGGAGGACGAAAATGACCTAAATGTTCAACCAATCACAAAATCACATATTGGATGCACAAGATTGGTTAAAAACCCTAATTGGATTAGAATAAGCCTAGGGAGGACAAAAAAGACCTAAATGTTCAACCAATGACACAAAATGACACAAAATCACATATTGGATGCACAAGATTGGTTAAAAACCCTAATTGGATTTGAATAGGCCTAGGGAGGACGAAAATGACCTAAATTATCAACCAATCACAAAATCACATATTGGATGCACAAGATTGGTTAAAAACCCTAATTGGATTAGAATAAGCCTAGGGAGGACGAAAATGACCTAAATGTTCAACCAATCACAAAATCACATATTGGATGCACAAGATTGGTTAAAAACCCTAATTGGATTAGAATAAGCCTAGGGAGGACGAAACTGACCTAAATGTTCAACCAATGACACAAAATCACATATTGGATGCACAAGATTGGTTAAAAACCCTAATTGGATTAGAATAAGCCTAGGGAGGAAGAAAATGACCTAAATGTTCAACCAATGACACAAAATCACATATTGGATGCACAAGATTGGTTAAAAACCCTAATTGGATTAAAAAGAGCATAGGGAGGACGAAAATGACCTAAATGTTTAACCAATGACACAAAATGACACAAAATCACACATTGGATGCACAAGATTGGTTAAAAACCTTAATTGGATTAGAATAAGCCTAGGCAGGACGAAAATGACCTAAATGTTCAACCAATGACACAAAATGACACAAAATCACATATTGGATGCACAAGATTAGTAAAAAACCCTAATTGGATTAGAATAAGCCTAGGGAGGACGAAAATGACCTAAATGTTCAACCAATGACAAAAAATGACACAAAATCACACATTGGATGCACAAGATTGGTTAAAAACCTTAATTGGATTAGAATAAGCCTAGCGAGGAAGAAAATGACCTAAATGTTCAACCAATGACACAAAATGACACAAAATCACATATTGGATGCACAAGATTGGTTTAAAACCCTAATTGGATTAGAATAAGCCTAGGGAGGACGAAAATGACCTAAATGTTCAACCAATGACACAAAATCACATATTGGATGCACAAGATTGGTTAAAAACCCTAATTGGATTAGAATAAGCATAGGGAGGACGAAAATAACCTAAATGTTCAACCAATGACACAAAATGACACAAAATCCCATATTGGATGCATAAGATTGGTTAAAAACCTTAATTGGATTAGAATAAGCCTAGGGAGGACGAAAATAACCTAAATGTTCAACCAATGACACAAAATGACACAAAATCACATATTGGATGCACAAGATTGGTTAAAAACCCTAATTGGATTAGAATAAGCATAGCGAGGACGAAAATGACCTAAATGTTCAACCAATGACAAAAAATGACACAAAATCACGCATTGGATGCACAAGATTGGTTAAAAACCTTAATTGGATTAGAATAAGGCTAGGGAGGACGAAAATGACCTAAATGTTCAACCAATAACACAAAATGACACAAAATCACATATTGGATGCACAAGAATGGTTAAAAACCCTAATTGGATTAGAGTAAGCCTAGGGAGGACGAAAATGACCTAAATGTTCAACCAATGACAAAAAATGACACAATATCACACATTGGATGCACAAGATTGGTTGAAAACCTTAATTGGATTAGAATAAGCCTAGCGAGGAAGAAAATGACCTAAATGTTCAACCAATGACACAAAATGACACAAAATCACACATTGGATGCACAAGATTGGTTAAAATCCTTAATTGGATTAGGATAAGCCTAGGTAGGACGAAAATGACCTAAATGTTCAACCAATGACACAAAATGACACAAAATCACATATTGGATGCACAAGATTGGTTAAAAACCCTAACTAGATTAGAATAAGCCTAGGGAAGACGATAATGACCTAAATGTTCAACCAATGACATAAAATGACACAAAATCACATATTGGATGCACAAGATTGGTTAAAAACCCTAACTAGATTAGAATAAGCCTAGGGAAGACGATAATGACCTAAATGTTCAACCAATAACACAAAATGACACAAAATCACATATTGGATGCACAAGATTGGTTGAAAACCCTAATTGGATTAGAGTAAGCCTAGGGAGGACGAAAATGACCTAAATGTTCAACCAATGACAAAAAATGACACAAAATCACACATTGGATGCACAAGATTGGTTAAAAACCTTAATTGGATTAGAATAAGCCTAGCGAGGAAGAAAATGAACTAAATGTTCAACCAATGACACAAAATCACATATTGGATGCACAAGATTGGTTAAAATTCTTAATTGGATTAAAATAAGCCTAGGGAGGACGAAAATGACCTAATTGTTCAACCAATGACACAATATGACACAAAATCACACATTGGATGCAAAAGATTGGTTAAAAACCCTAAAAGGATTAGAATAAGCCTAGGGAGGACGAAAATGACCTAAATGTTCAACCAATGACACAAAATGACACAAAATCACACATTGGATCACAATATTGGTTAAAAACCTTAATTGGATTAGAATAAGCCTATGAAGGACGAAAATGACCTAAATGTTCAACCAATGACACAAAATGACACAAAATCACACATTGGATGCATAAGATTGGTTAAAAACCTTAATTGGATTAGAATAAGCCTAGGGAGGACGAAAATAACCTAAATGTTCAACCAATGACACAAAATGACACAAAATCACATATTGGATGCACAAGATTGGTTAAAAACCCTAATTGGATTAGAATAAGCATAGCGAGGACGAAAATGACCTAAATGTTCAACCAATGACAAAAAATGACACAAAATCACACATTGGATGCACAAGATTGGTTAAAAACCTTAATTGGATTAGAATAAGGCTAGGGAGGACGAAAATGACCTAAATGTTCAACCAATAACACAAAATGACACAAAATCACATATTGGATGCACAAGATTGGTTAAAAACCCTAATTGGATTAGAGTAAGCAAAGGGAGGACGAAAATGACCTAAATGTTCAACCAATGACAAAAAATGACACAAAATCACACATTGGATGCACAAGATTGGTTAAAAACCTTAATTGGATTAGAATAAGCCTAGCGAGGAAGAAAATGACCTAAATGTTCAACCAATGACACAAAATGACACAAAATCACATATTGGATGCACAAGATTGGTTAAAAACCCTAATTGGATTAGAATAAGCCTAGGGAGGACGAAAATGACCTAAATGTTCAACCAATGACACAAAATCACATATTGGATGCACAAGATTGGTTAAAAACCCTAATTGGATTAAAAAGAGCATAGGGAGGACGAAAATGAAGTAATTGTTTAACCAATGACACAAAATGACACAAAATCACACATTGGATGCACAAGATTGGTTAAAAACCCTAATAGGATTAGAATAAGCCTAGGGAGGACGAAAATGAGCTAAATGTTCAACCAATGACACAAAATGACATAAAATCACATATTGGATGCACAAGATTGGTTAAAAACCTATTTGGATTAGAATAACCCTAGGGAGGACGAAAATGACCTAAATGTTCAACCAATGACACAAAATGACACAAAATCACATATTGGATACCCAAGATTAGTTAAAACCCTAATTGGATTCGAATAAGCCTAGGGAGGACGAAAATGACCAAAATGTTCAACCAATGACACAAAATGACGCAAAATCACACATTGGATGCACAAGATTGGTTAAAAACCTTAATTGGATTAGAATAAGCCTAGGTAGGACGAAAATGACCTAAATGTTCAACCAATGACACAAAATGACACAAAATCACATATTGGATGCACAAGATTGGTTAAAAACCCTAATTGGATTAGAATAAGCATAGCGAGGACGAAAATGAACTAAATGTTCAACCAATGACAAAAAATCACATATTGGATGCACAAGATTGGTTAAAACCCCTAATTGGATTAAAATAAGCCTAGGGAGGACGAAAATGACCTAAATGTTCAACCAATGACACAAAATGACACAAAATCACACATTGGATGCACAAGATTGGTTAAAAACCTTAATTGGATTGGAATAAGGCTAGGGAGGACGAAAATGACCTAAATGTTCAACCAATAACACAAAATGACACAAAATCACATATTGGATGCACAAGATTGGTTAAAAACCCTAATTGGATTAGAGTAAGCCTAGGGAGGACGAAAATGACCTAAATGTTCAACCAATGACAAAAAATGACACAAAATTACACATTGGATGCACAAGATTGGTTAAAAACCTTAATTGGATTAGAATAAGCCTAGCGAGGAAGAAAATGACCTAAATGTTCAACCAATGACACAAAATGACACAAAATCACATATTGGATGCACAAGATTGGTTAAAAACCCTAATTGGATTAGAATAAGCCTAGGGAGGACGAAAATGACCTAAATGTTCAACCAATGACACAAAATCACATATTGGATGCACAAGATTGGTTATAAACTCTAATTGGATTAAAAAGGGCATAGGGAGGACGAAAATGACCTAAATGTTTAACCAATGACACAAAATGACACAAAATCACACATTGGATGCACAAGATTGGTTAAAAACCTTAATTGGATTAGAATAAGCCTAGGGAGGACGAAAATGACCTAAATGTTCAACCAATGACACAAAACGACACAAAATCACATATTGGATGCACAAGATTGGTTAAAAATCCTAACTGGATTAGTATAAGCCTAGGGAAGACGATAATGACCTAAATGTTCAACCAATGACACAAAATGACACAAAATCACATATTGGATGCAAAAGATTGGTTAAAAACCCTAATAGGATTAGAATAAGCCTAGGGAGGACGAAAATGACCTAAATGTTCAACCAATGACACAAAATGACATAAAATCACATATTGGATGCACAAGATTGGTTAAAAACCTTAATTGGATTAGAATAAGCCTAGGGAGGACGAAAATGACCTAAATGTTCAACCAATGACACAAAACGACACAAAATCACATATTGGATGCACAAGATTGGTTAAAAACCCTAACTGGATTAGAATAAGCCTAGGGAAGACGATAATGACCTAAATGTTCAACCAATGACACAAAATGACACAAAATCACATATTGGGTGCAAAAGATTGGTTAAAAACCCTAATAGGATTAGAATAAGCCTAGGGGGGACGAAAATGACCTAAATGTTCAACCAATGACACAAAATGACATAAAATCACATATTGGATGCAAAAGATTGGTTAAAAACCTATTTGGATTAGAATAAGCCTAGGGAGGACGAAAATGACCTAAATGTTCAACCAATGACACAAAATGACACAAAATCACATATTGGATACCCAAGATTAGTTAAAAACCCTAATTGGATTCGAATAAACCTAGGGAGGACGAAAATGACCGACATGTTCAACCAATGACACAAAATCACATATTGGATGCACAAGATTGGTTAAAAACCCTAATTGGATTAGAATAAGCCTAGGGAGGACGAAAATGACCTAAATGTTCAACCAATGACAAAAAATGACACAAAATCACACATTGGATGCACAAGATTGGTTAAAAACCATAATTGGATTAGAATAAGCCTAGGGAGGACGAAAATGACCTAAATGTTCAACCAATGACACAAAATGACACAAAATCACATATTGGATGCACAAGATTGGTTAAAAACCTTAATTGGATTAGAATAAGCCTAGGCAGGACGAAAATGACCTAAATGTTCAACCAATGACACAAAATGACACAAAATCACATATTGGATGCACAAGATTGGTTAAAAACCCTAATTGGATTAGAATAAGCCTAGGGAGGACGAAAATGACCTAAATGTTCAACCAATGACACAAAATCACATATTGGATGCACAAGATTGGTTAAAAACCCTAATTGGATTTGAATAAGCCTAGGGAGGACAAAAATGACCTAAATGTTCAACCAATGACACAAAATGACACAAAATCACATATTGGATGCACAAGATTGGTTAAAAACCCTAATTGGATTAGAATAAGCCTAGGGAGGACGATAATGACCTAAATGTTCAACCAATGACACAAAATTACACAAAATCACATATTGGATGCACAAGATTGGTTAAAAACCCTAATTGGATTAGAATAAGCCTAGGGAGGACGAAAATGACCTAACTGTTCAACCAATGACACAAAATGATACAAAATCACATATTGGATGCACAAGATTGGTTAAAAACCCTAATTGGATTAGAATATGCCTAGGGAGGACGAAAATGACCTAAATGTTCAACCAATGACACAAAATGACACAAAATCACATATTGGATGCACAAGATTGGTTAAAAACCCTAATTGGATTAGAATAAGCCTAGGGAGGACGAAAATGACCTAAATGTTCAACCAATGACACAAAATCACATATTGGATGCACAAGATTGGTTAAAAACCCTAATTGGATTAGAATAAGCCTAGGGAGGACGAAAATGACCAACATGTTCAACCGATGACACAAAATGACACAAAATCACATATTAGATGCACAAGATTGGTTAAAAACCCTAATTGGATTAGAATAAGCCTAGGGAGGACGAAAAATGACCTAAATGTTCAACCGATGACACAAAATGACACAAAATCACATATTGGATGCACAAGATTGGTTAAAAACCCTAATTGGATTAGAATAAGCCTAGGGAGGACGAAAATGACCAAAATGTTCAACTGATGACACAAAATCACATATTGGATGCACAAGATTGGTTAAAAACCCTAATTGGATTAGAATAAGCCTAGGGAGGACGAAAATGACCTAAATGTTCAACCAATGACACAAAATCACATATTGGATGCACAAGATTGGTTATAAACCATAATTGGATTAGAATAAGCCTATGGAGGATGAAAATGACCTAAATGTCCAACCAATGACACAAAATGACAGAAAATCAGATATTGGATGCACAAGATTGGTTAAAAACCCTAATTGGAGTAGAATAAGCCTACGGAGGACGAAAATGACCTAAATGTGCAACAAATGACACAAAATGACACAAAATCACGTATTGGATGCACAAGATTGGTTAAAAACCCTAATTCGATTAGAATAAGCCTAGGGAGGACGAAAATGACCTAAATGTTCAACAAATGACACAAAATGACACAAAATCACATATTGGATGCACAAGATTGGTTAAAAACCCTAATTGGATTAGAATAAGCCTAGGGAGGACGAAAATGACCTAAATGTTCAACCAATGACACAAAATCACATATTGGATGCACAAGATTGGTTAAAAACCCTAATTGGATTAGAATAAGCCTAAGGGGGACGAAAATGACCTAAATGTTCAACCAATGACACAAAATGACACCAAATCACATATTGGATGCACAAGATTGGTTAAAAACCCTAAGTGCATTAGAATAAGCCTAGGGAGGACGAAAATGACCTAAATGTTCAACCAATGACACAAAATCACATATTGGATGCACAAGATTGGTTAAAAACCCTAATTGGATTAGAATAAGCCTAGGGAGGACGAAAATGACCTAAATGTTCAACCAATGACACAAAATCACATATTGGATGCACAAGATTGGTTAAAAACCCTAATTGGAATAGAATAAGTCTAGGGAGGACGAAAATGACCTAAATGTTCAACCAATGACACAAAATCACATATTGGATGCACAAGATTGGTTAAAAACCCTAATTGGATTAGAATAAGCCTAGGGAGGACGAAAATGACCTAAATGATTAACCAATGACACAAAATCACATATTGGATGCACAAGATTGGTTAAAAACCCTAATTGGATTAGAATAAGCCTAGGGAGGACGAAAATGACCTAAATGTTCAACCAATGACACAAAATCACATATTGGATGCACAAGATTGGTTAAAAACCCTAATTGGATTAGAATAAGCCTAGGGAGGACGAAAATGACCTAAATGTTCAACCAATGACACAAAATCACATATTGGATGCACAAGATTGATTAAAAACCCTATTTGGATTAGAATAAGCCTAGGGAGGACGAAAATGACCTAAATGTTCAATCAATGACACAAAATCACATACTGGATGCACAAGATTGGTTAAAAACCCTAATTGGATTAGAATAAGCCTAGGGAGGACGAAAATGACCTAAATGTTCAACCAATGACACAAAATGACACAAAATCACATATTGGATGCACAAGATTGGTTAAAAACCCTAGTTGGATTAGCATAAGCCTAGGGAGGACGAAAATGACCTAAATGTTCAACCAATGACACAAAATCACTTATTGGATACACAAGATTGGTTAAAAACGCTAATTAGATTAGAATAAGCCTAGGGAGAACGAAAATGACCTAAATGTTCAACCAATGACACAAAATGACACAAAATCACATATTGGATGCACAAGATTGGTTAAAAACCCTAATTGGATTAGAATAAGCCTAGGGAGGACGAAAATGACCTAAATGTTCAACCAATGACACAAAATCACATATTGGATGCACAAGATTTTTTAAAAACCCTAATTGGATTAGAATAAGCATAGGGAGGACGAAAATGACCTAAATGTTTAACCAATGACACAAAATCACATATTGGATGCACAAGATTGGTTAAAAACCCTAATTGGATTAGAATAAGCATAGGGAGGACGAAAATGACCTAAATGTTCAACCAATGACACAAAATGACACAAAATCACATATTGGATGCACAAGATTGGTTAAAAACCGTAATTGGATTAGAATAAGCCTAGGGAGGACGAAAATGAACTAAATGTGCTACCAATGACACAAAATCATATATTGGATGCACAAGATTGGTTAAAAACCCTAATTGGATTAGAATAAGCCTAGAGAGGACGAAAATGACCTAAATGCTCAACCAATGACACAAAATGACACAAAATCACATATTGGATGCACAAGATTGGTTAAAAACCCTAATTGGATTAGAATAAGCCTAGGGAGGACGAAAATGACCTAAATGTTCAACCAATGACACAAAATCACATATTGGATGCACAAGATTGGTTAAAAACCCTAATTGGATTAGAATAAGCCTAGCGAGGACAAAAATGACCTAATTGGATTACCAATGACAAAAAATCACTTATTATATGCACAAGATTGGTTAAAAACCCTAATTGGATTAGAATAAGCCTAGGGAGGACGAAAATGACCTAAATGTGCAACCAATGACACAAAATCACATATTGGATGCACAAGATTGGTTAAAAACTCTAATTGGATTAGAAGAAGCCTAGCGAGTACGAAAATGACCTAAATGTGCAACCAATGACACAAAATCACTTATTATATGCACAAGATTGGTTAAAAACCCTAATTGGATTTCAATAAGCCTAGGGAGGACGAAAATGACCTAAATGTTCAACCAATGACACAAAATCACATATTGGATGCACAAGATTGGTTAAAAACCCTAATTGGATTAGAATAAGCCTAGGGAGGACGAAAATGACCTAAATGTTCAACCAATGACACAAAATCACATATTGGATGCACAAGATTGGTTAAAAACCCTAATTGGATTAGAATAAGCCTAGGGAGGACGAAAATGACCTAAATGTTCAATCAATGACACAAAATGACACAAAATCACATATTGGATGCAAAAGATTGGTTAAAAACCCTAATTGGATTAGAATAAGCCTAGGGAGGACGAAAATGACCTAAATGTTCAACCAATGACACAAAATGACACAAAATCACATATTGGATACCCAAGATTAGTTAAAAACCCTAATTGGATTCGAATAAGCCTAGGGAGGATGAAAATGACCGAAATGTTCAACCAATGACACAAAATGACACAAAATCACATATTGGATGCACAAGATTGGTTAAAAACCCTAATTGGATTAGAATAAGCCTAGGGAGGACGAAAATGACCTAAATGTTCAACCAATGACAAAAAATGACACAAAATCACACATTGGATGCACAAGATTGGTTAAAAACCTTAATTGGATTAGAATAAGCTAGCGGGGACGAAAATGACCTAAATGTTCAACCAATGACACAAAATGACACAAAATCACAAATTGGATGCACAAGATTGGTTAAAAACCCTAATTGGATTAGAATAGGCATAGCGAGGACGGAAATGACCTAAATGTTCAACCAATGACAAAAAATCACATATTGGATGCACAAGATTGGTTAAAAACCCTAATTGAATTAAAATAAGCCTAGGGAGGACGAAAATGACCTAAATCTTCAACCAATGACACAAAATCACACAAAATCACACATTGGATGCACAAGATTGGTTAAAAACCTTAATTGGATTAGAATAAGGCTAGGGAGGACGAAAATGACCTAAATGTTCAACCAATGACACAAAATCACATATTGGATGCACAAGATTGGTTAAAAACCCTAATTGGATTAAAAAGAGCATAGGGAGGACGAAAATGACCTAAATGTTTAACCAATGACACAAAATGACACAAAATCACACATTGGATGCACAAGATTGGTTAAAAACCTTAATTGGATTAGAATAAGCCTAAGGAGGACGAAAATGACCTAAATGTTCAACCAATGACACAAAACGACACAAAATCACATATTGGATGCACAAGATTGGTTAAAAACCGTAACTGGATTAGAATAAGCCTAGGGAAGACGATAATGACCTAAATGTTCAACCAATGACACAAAATGACACAAAATCACATATTGGATGCAAAAGATTGGTTAAAAACCCTAATAGGATTAGAATAAGCCTAGGGAGGACGAAAATGACCTAAATGTTCAACCAATGACACAAAATGACATAAAATCACATATTAGATGCACAAGATTGGTTAAAAACCCTAATTGGATTAGAATAAGCCTAGGGAGGACGAAAATGACCTAAATGTTCAACCAATGACACAAAACGACACAAAATCACATATTGGATGCACAAGATTGGTTAAAAACCCTAACTGGATTAGAATAATCCTAGGGAAGACGATAATGACCTAAATGTTCAACCAATGACACAAAATGACACAAAATCACATATTGGATGCACAAGATTGGTTAAAAACCCTAATTGGATTAGAATAAGCCTAGGGAGGACGAAAATGACCTAAATGTTCAACCAATGACACAAAATCACATATTGGATGCACAAGATTGGTTACAAACTCTAATTGGATTAGAATAAGCCTAGGGAGGACGAAAATGACCTAAATGTTCAACCAATGACACAAAATCACAAATTGGATGCACAAGTATGGTTAAAAACCCTAATTGGATTAGAATAAGCCTAGGAAGGACGAAAATGACCTAAATGTTCAACCAATGACACAAAATGACACAAAATCACATATTGGATGCACAAGATTGGTTAAAAACCCTAATTGGATTAGAATAAGCCTAGGGAGGACGAAAATGACCTAAATGTTCAACCAATGACACAAAATCACATATTGGATGCACAAGATCGGTTACAAACCCTAATTGGATTAGAATAAGCCTAGGGAGGACGAAAATGACCTAAATGTTCAACCAATGACACAAAATCACATATTGGATGCACAAGATTGGTTAAAAACCCCAATTGGATTAGAATAAGCCTAGGGAGGACGAAAATGACCTAAATGTTCAACCAATGACACAAAATGACACAAAATCACATATTGTATGCACAAGATTGGATAAAAACCCTAATTGGATTAGAATAAGCCTAGGAAGGACGAAAATGACCTAAATGTTCAACCAATGACACAAAATGACACAAAATCACATATTGGATGCACAAGATTGGTTAAAAACCCTAATTGGATTAGAATAAGCCTAGGGAGGACGAAAATGACCTAAATGTTCAACCAATGACACAAAATCACATATTGGATGCACAAGATTAGTTAAAAACCTTAATTGGATTAAAATAAGCCTAGGGAGGACGAAAATGACCTAATTGTTCAACCAATGACACAAAATGACACAAAATCACACATTGGATGCACAAGATTGGTTAAAAACCTTAATTGGATTAGAATAAGCCTAGGAAGGACGAAAATGACCTAAATGTTCAACCAATGACACAAAATGACACAAAATCACACATTGGATGCACAAGATTGGTTAAAAACTTTAATTGGATTAGAATAAGCCTAGGTTGGAGGAAAATGACCTAAATGTTCAACCAATGACACAAAATGACACAAAATCACATATTGGATGCACAAGATTGGTTAAAAACCCTAATTGGATTAGAATAAGCGAAGCGAGGACGAAAATGACCTAAATGTTCAACCAATGACAAAAAATCACATATTGGATGCACAAGATTGGTTAAAAACCCTAATTGGATTAAAATAAGCCTAGGGAGGACGAAAATGACCTAAATGTTCAACCAATGACACAAAATGACACAAAATCACACATTGGATGCACAAGATTGGTTAAAAACCCTAACTGGATTAGAATAAGCCTAGGGAAGACGATAATGACCTAAATGTTCAACCAATGACACAAAATGACACAAAATCACATATTGGATGCAAAAGATTGGTTATAAACCCTAATAGGATTAGAATAAGCCTAGGGAGGACAAAAATGACCTAAATGTTCAACCAATGACACAAAATGACATAAAATCACATATTGGATGCACAAGATTGGTTAAAAACCCTAATTGGATTAGAATAAGCATAGCGAGGACGAAAATGACCTAAATGTTCAACCAATGACAAAAAACCACATATTGGATGCACAAGATTGGTTAAAAACCCTAATTGAATTAAAATAAGCCTAGGGAGGATGAAAATGACCTAAATCTTCAACCAATGACACAAAATGATACAAAATCACACATTGGATGCACAAGATTGGTTAAAAACCTTAATTGGATTAGAATAAGGCTAGGGAGGATGAAAATGACCTAAATGTTCAACCAATGACACAAAACGACATAAAATCACATATTGGATGCACAAGATTGGTTAAAAACCCTAACTGGATTAGAATAAGCCTAGGGAAGACGATAATGACCTAAATGTTCAACCAATGACACAAAATGACACAAAATCACATATTGGATGCAAAAGATTGGTTAAAAACCCTAATTGGATTAGAATAAGCCTAGGGAGGACGAAAATGACCTAAATGTTCAACCAATGACACAAAATCACATATTGGTTGCACAAGATTGGTTAAAAACCCTAATTGGATTAGAATAAGCCTAAGGAAGACGAAAATGACCTAAATGTTCAACCAAAGACACAAAATCACATATTGGATGCACAAGATTGGTTAAAAACCCTAATTGGATTAGAATAAGCCTAGGGAGGACGAAAATGACCTAAATGTTCAACCAATGACACAAAATCACATATTGGATGCACAAGATTGGTTAAAAACCCTAATTGGATTAGAATAAGCCTAGGGAGGACGAAATTGACCTAAAAGTTCAACCAATGACACAAAATCACATATTGGATGCACAAGATTGGTTAAAAACCCTAATTGGATTAGAATAAGCCTAGGGAGGACGAAAATGACCTAAATGATCAACCAATAACACAAAATGACACAAAATCACATATTGGATGCACATGATTGGTTAAAAACCATAATTGGATTAGAATAAGTCTAGGGAGGACGAAAATGACCTAAATGTTCAACCAATGACACAAAATGACACAAAATCACATATTGGATGCACAAGATTGGTTAAAAACCCTAATTGGATTAGAATAAGCCTAGGGAGGACGAAAATGACCTAAATGTTCAACCAATGACACAAAATCACATATTGGATGCACAAGATTGGTTATATACCCTAATTGGATTAGAATAAGCCTAGGGAGGACGAAAATGACCTAAATGTTCAACCAATGACACAAAATGACACAAAATCACATATTGGATGCACAAGATTGGTTAAAAACCCTAATTGGATTAGAATAAGCCTAGGGAGGACGAAAATGACCTAAATGTTCAACCGATGACACAAAATGACACAAAATCACATATTGGATGCACAAGAATGGTTAAAAACCCTAATTGGATTAGAATAAGCCTAGGGAGGACGAAAATGACCTAAATGTTCAACCAATGACACAAAATCACATATTGGATGCACAAGATTGGTTAAAAACCCTAATTGGATTAGAATAAGCCTAGGGAGGACGAAAATTACCTAAATGTTAAACCAATGACACAAAATCACATATTGGATGCACAAGATTGGTTAAAACCCCTAATTGGATTAGAATAAGCCTAGGGAGGACGACAATGACCTAAATGTGCAACCAATGACACAAATTGACACAAAATCACATATTGGATGCACAAGATTGGTTAAAAACCCTAATTGGATTAGAATAAGCCTAGGGAGGACGAAAATTACCTAAATGTTAAACCAATGACACAAAATGACACAAAATCACATATTGGATGCACAAGATTGGTTAAAAACCCTAATTGGATTAGAATAAGCCTAGGGAGGACGAAAATGACCTAAATGTTCAACCAATGACACAAAATCACATATTGGATGCACAAGATTGGTTAAAAACCCTAATTGGATTAGAATAAGCCTAGGGAGGACGAAAATGACCTAAATGTTCAACCAATGACACAAAATCACATATTGGATGCACAAGATTGATTAAAAACCCTATTTGGATTAGAATAAGCCTAGGGAGGACGAAAATGACCTAAATGTTCAATCAATGACACAAAATCACATACTGGATGCACAAGATTGGTTAAAAACCCTAATTGGATTAGAATAAGCCTAGGGAGGACGAAAATGACCTAAATGTTCAACCAATGACACAAAATGACACAAAATCACATATTGGATGCACAAGATTGGTTAAAAACCCTAATTGGATTAGAATAAGCATAGGGAGGACGAAAATGACCTAAATGTTTAACCAATGGTACAAAATCATATACTGGATGCACAAGATTGGTTAAAACCCT
Source organism: Cicer yamashitae (assembly GCA_037974755.1). Classification (NCBI taxonomy): domain Eukaryota; kingdom Viridiplantae; phylum Streptophyta; class Magnoliopsida; order Fabales; family Fabaceae; genus Cicer; species Cicer yamashitae. The sequence goes on along the minus strand of JBBPBQ010000008.1, from coordinate 12,779,093 downwards.
AATTGGATTAGAATAAGCCTAAGGAGGACGAAAATGACCTAAATGTTCAACCAATGACACAAAATGACACAAAATCACATATTGGATGCACGAGATTGATTAAAAACCCTATTTGGATTAGAATAAGCCTAGGGAGGACGAAAATGACCTAAATGTTCAACCAATGACACAAAATCACATACTGGATGCACAAGATTGGTTAAAAACCCTAATTGGATTAGAATAAGCCTAGGGAGGACGAAAATGACCTAAATGTTCAACCAATGACACAAAATGACACAAAATCGCATATTGGATGCACAAGATTGGTTAAAAACCCTAATTGGATTAGAATTAGCCTAGGGAGGACGAAAATGACCTAAATGTTCAACCAATGACAAAAAATGACACAAAATCACATATTGGATGCACAAGATTGGTTAAAAACCCTAATTGGATTAGAATTAGCCTAGGGAGGACGAAAATGACCTAAATGTTCAAATAATGACAAAAAATGACACAAAATCACATATTGGATGCACAAGATTGGTTAAAAACCCTAATTGGATTAGAATAAGCCTAGGGAGGACGAAAATGACCTAAATGTTCAACCAATGACACAAAATCACATATTGGATGCACAAGATTGGTTAAAAACCCTAATTGGATTAGAATAAGCCTAGGGAGGACGAAAATGACCTAAATGTTCAACCAATGACACAAAATCACATATTGGATGCACAAGATTGGTTAAAAACCCTAATTGGATTAGAATAAGCCTATGGAGGATGAAAATGAACTAAATGTTCAACCAATGACACAAAATCACATATTGGATGCACAAGATTGGTTAAAAACCCTAATTGGATTAGAATAAGCCTAGGGAGGACAAAAATGACCTAAATGTTCAACCAATCACACAAAATGACACAAAATCACATATTGGATGCACAAGATTGGTTAAAAACCCTAATTGGATTAGAATAAGCCTAGGGAGGACGAAAATGACCTAAATGTTCAACCAATGACAAAAAATGACACAAAATCACACATTGGATGCACAAGATTGGTTAAAAACCTTAGTTGGATTAGAATAAGCTAGCGAGGACGAAAATGACCTAAATGTTCAACCAATGACACAAAATGACACAAAATCACATATTGGATGCACAAGATTGGTTAAAAACCCTAATTGGATTAGAATAAGCATAGCGAGGACGAAAATGACCGAAATGTTCAACCAATGACACAAAATGACACAAAATCACATATTGGATGCACAAGATTGGTTAAAAACCCTAATTGGATTAGAATAAGCCTAGGGAGGACGAAAATGACCTAAATGTTCAACCAATGACAAAAAATGACACAAAATCACACATTGGATGCACAAGATTGGTTAAAAACCTTAATTGGATTAGAATAAGCCTAGGGAGGACGAAAATGACCTAAATGTTCAACCAATGACACAAAACGACACAAAATCACATATTGGATGCACAAGATTGGTTAAAAACCCTAACTGGATTAGAATAAGCCTAGGGAAGACGATAATGACCTAAATGTTCAACCAATGACACAAAATGACACAAAATCACATATTGCGTGCAAAAGATTGGTTAAAAACCCTAATAGGATTAGAATAAGCCTAGGGGGGACGAAAATGACCTAAATGTTCAACCAATGACACAAAATGACATAAAATCACATATTGGATGCAAAAGATTGGTTAAAAACCTATTTGGATTAGAATAAGCCTAGGGAGGACGAAAATGACCTAAATGTTCAACCAATGACACAAAATGACACAAAATCACATATTGGATACCCAAGATTAGTTAAAAACCCTAATTGGATTCGAATAAACCTAGGGAGGACGAAAATGACCGACATGTTCAACCAATGACACAAAATCACATATTGGATGCACAAGATTGGTTAAAAACCCTAATTGGATTAGAATAAGCCTAGGGTGGACGAAAATGACCTAAATGTTCAACCAATGACAAAAAATGACACAAAATCACACATTGGATGCACAAGATTGGTTAAAAACCTTAATTGGATTAGAATAAGCTAGCGGGGACGAAAATGACCTAAATGTTCAACCAATGACACAAAATGACACAAAATCACAAATTGGATGCACAAGATTGGTTAAAAACCCTAATTGGATTAGAATAGGCATAGCGAGGACGGAAATGACCTAAATGTTCAACCAATGACAAAAAATCACATATTGGATGCACAAGATTGGTTAAAAACCCTAATTGAATTAAAATAAGCCTAGGGAGGACGAAAATGACCTAAATCTTCAACCAATGACACAAAATCACACAAAATCACACATTGGATGCACAAGATTGGTTAAAAACCTTAATTGGATTAGAATAAGGCTAGGGAGGACGAAAATGACCTAAATGTTCAACCAATGACACAAAATGACACAAAATCACATATTGGATGCACAAGATTGGTTAAAAACCCTAACTGGATTAGAATAAGCCTAGGGAAGACGATAATGACCTAAATGATCAACCAATGACATAAAATGATACAAAATCACATATTGGATGCAAAAGATTGGTTAAAAACCCTAATCGGATTAGAATAAGACTAGGGAGGACGAAAATGACCTAAATGTTCAACCAATGATACATAATCACATATTGGATGCAAAAGATTGGTTAAAAACCCTAATAGGATTAGAATAAGCCTAGGGAGGACGAAAATGACCTAAATGTTCAACCAATGACACAAAATGACATAAAATCACATATTGGATGCACAAGATTGGTTAAAAACCTTAATTGGATTAGAATAAGCCTAGGAAGGACGAAAATGACCTAAATGTTCAACCAATGACACAAAATGACATAAAATCACATATTGGATGCACAAGATTGGTTAAAAACCCTAATTGGATTAGAATAAGTCTAGGGAGGACGAAAATGACCTAAATGTTCAACCAATGACACAAAATCACATATTGGATGCACAAGATTGGTTAAAAACCCTAATTGGATTAAAAAGAGCATAGGGAGGAGGAAAATGACCTAAATGTTTAAGCAATGATACAAAATGACACAAAATCACACATTGGATGCACAAGATTGGTTAAAAACCTTAATTGGATTAGAATAAGCCTAGGGAGGACGAAAATGACCTAAATGTTCAACCAATGACACAAAACGACACAAAATCACATATTGGATGCACAAGATTGGTTAAAAACCCTAACTGGATTAGAATAAGCCTAGGGAAGACGATAATGACCTAAATGTTCAACCAATGACACAAAATGGCACAAAATCATATATTGGATGCAAAAGATTGCTTATAAACCCTAATAGGATTAGAATAAGCCTAGGGAGGACGAAAATGAGATAAATGTTCAACCAATGACACAAAATGACATAAAAACACATATTGGATGCACAAGATTGGTTAAAAACCTATTTGGATTAGAATAAGCCTAGGGAGGACGAAAATGACCTAAATTTTTAACCAATGACACAAAATGGCACAAAATCACATATTGGATACCCAAGATTAGTTAAAAACCCTAATTGGATTCGAATAAGCCTAGGGAGGACGAAAATGACCGAAATGTTCAACCAATGACACAAAATGACACAAAATCACATATTGGATGCACAAGATTGGTTAAAAACCCTAATTGGATTAGAATAAGCCTAGGGAGGACGAAAATGACCTAAATGTTCAACCAATGACAAAAAATGACACAAAATCACACATTGGATGCACAAGATTTTTTAAAAACCTTAATTGGATTAGAATAAGCTAGCGAGGACGAAAATGACCTAAATGTTCAACCAATGACACAAAATGACACAAAATCACATATTGGATGCACAAGATTGGTTAAAAACCCTAATTGGATTAGAATAAGCCTAGGGAGGACGAAAATGACCTAAATGTTCAACCAATGACACAAAATGACACAAAATCACATATTGGATGCACAAGATTGGTTAAAAACCTTAATTGGATTAGAATAAGCCTAGGGAGGACGAATATGACCTAAATGTTCAACCAATGACACAAAATGACACAAAATCACATATTGGATGCACAAGATTGGTTAAAAACCCTAATTGGATTAGAATAAGCCTAGGGAGGACGAAAATGACCTAAATGTTCAACCAATGACACAAAATGACACAAAATCACATATTGGATGCACAAATTGGTTGAAAACCCTAATTGGATTAGAATAAGCCTAGGGAGGACGAAAACGACCTAAATGTTCAACTGATGACACAAAATGACACAAAATCACATATTGGATGCACAAGATTGGTTAAAAACCCTAATTGGATTAGAATAAGCCTAGGGAGGACGAAAATGACCTAAATGTTCAACCAATGACACAAAATGACACAAAATCACATATTGGATGCACAAGATTGTTTAAAAAGCCTAATTCGATTACAATAAGCCGAGCGAGGACGAAATTGACCTAATTGGATTACCAATGATACAAAATCACTTATTATATGCACAAGATTGGTTAAAAACCCTAATTGGATTAGAATAAGCCTAGGGAGGATGAAAATGACCTAAATGTTCAACTAGTGACCCAAAATGACAAAAAATCACATATTGGATGCACAAGATTGGTTAAAAACCCTAATTGAATTAGAATAAGCCTAGGGAGGATGAAAATGACCTAAGTGTGCAACCAATGACACAAAATGACACAAAATCACATATTGGATGCACAAGATTGGTTAAAAACCCTAATTGGATTAGAATAAGCCTAGGGAGGACGAAAATGACCTAAATGTTCAACCAATGACACAAAATGACACAAAATCACATATTGGATGCACAAGATTGATTAAAAACCCTAATTGGATTAGAATAAGCCTAGGGAGGACGAAAATGACCTAAATGTGCAACCAATGACACAAAATCACATATTGGATGCACAAGATTGGTTAAAAACCCTAAATGGATTAGAATAAGCCTATGGAGGACGAAAATGACCTAAATGTTCAACCAATGACACAAAATGACACAAAATCACATATTGGATGCACAAGATTGGTTAAAAACCCTAATTGGATTAGAATAAGCCTAGGGAGGACGAAAATGACCTAAATGTTCAACCAATGACACAAAATGACACAAAATCACATATTGGATGCACAAGATTGGTTAAAAACCCTAATTGGATTAGAATAACCCTAGGGAGGACGAAAATGACCTCAATGTTCATCCAATGACACAAAATGACACAAAATCCCACATTGGATGCACAAGATTGGTTAAAAACCCTAATTGGATTAGAATAAGTCTAGGGAGGACGAAAATGACCTAAATGTTCAACCAATGACACAAAATCACATATTGGATGCACAAGATTGGTTAAAATTCCTAATTGGATTAGAATAAGCCTAGGGAGGACGAAAATGACCTTAATGTACAACCAATGACACAAAATGACACAAAATGACATATTGGATGCACAAGATTGGTTAAAAACCCTAATTGGATTTGAATAAGCCTAGGGAGGACGAAAATGACCTAAATGTTCAACCAATGACACAAAATCACATATTGGATGCACAAGATTGGTTAAAAACCCTAATTGGATTAGAATAAGCATAGGGAGGACGAAAATGACCTAAATGTTCAACCAATGACACAAAATTACACAAAATCACATATTGGATGCACAAGATTGGTTAAAAACCCTAATTGGATTAGAATAAGCCTAGGGAGGACGAAAATGACCTAAATGCTCAACCAATGACACAAAATTACACAAAATCACATATTGGATGCACAAGATTGGTTAAAAACCCTAATTGGATTAGAATAAGCCTAGGGAGGACGAAAATGACCTAAATGTTCAACCAATGACACAAAATGATACAAAATCACATATTGGATGCACAAGATTGGTTAAAAACCCTAATTGGATTAAAATAAGCCTAGGGAGGACGAAAATGACCTAAATGTTCAACCAATGACACAAAATGACACAAAATCACATATTGGATGCACAAGATTGGTTAAAAACCCTAATTGGATTAGAATAAGCCTAGGGAGGACGAAAATGACCTAAATGTTCAACCAATGACACAAAATCACATATTGGATGCACAAGATTGGTTAAAAACCCTAATTGGATTAGAATAAGCCTAGGGAGGACGAAATTGACCTAAAAGTTCAACCAATGACACAAAATCACATATTGGATGCACAAGATTGGTTAAAAACCCTAATTGGATTAGAATAAGCCTAGGGAGGACGAAAATGACCTAAATGATCAACCAATAACACAAAATGACACAAAATCACATATTGGATGCACATGATTGGTTAAAAACCATAATTGGATTAGAATAAGTCTAGGGAGGACGAAAATGACCTAAATGTTCAACCAATGACACAAAATGACACAAAATCACATATTGGATGCACAAGATTGGTTAAAAACCCTAATTGGATTAGAATAAGCCTAGGGAGGACGAAAATGACCTAAATGTTCAACCAATGACACAAAATCACATATTGGATGCACAAGATTGGTTAAAACCCCTAATTGGATTGGAATAAGCCTAGGTAGGACGAAAATGACCTAAATGTTCAACCAATGACACAAAATCACATATTGGATGCACAAGATTGGTTAAAAACCCTAATTGGATTAGAATAAGCCTAGGGACGACGAAAATGACCTAAATGTTCAACCAATGACACAAAATCACATATTGGATGCACAAGATTGGTTAAAAACCCTAATTGGATTAGAATAAGCCTAGGGACGACGAAAATGACCTAAATGTTCAACCAATTACACAAAATCACATATTGGATGCACAAGATTTGTTAAAAACCGTAATTGGATTAGAATAAGCCTAGGGAGGACGAAAATGACCTAAATGTTCAACCAATGACACAAAATGACACAAAATCACATATTGGATGCACAAGATTGGTTAAAAACCCTAATTGGATCAGAATATGCCTAGGGAGGACGAAAATGACCTAAATGTTCAACCAATGACACAAAATGACACAAAATCACATATTGGATGCACAAGATTGGTTAAAAACCCTAATTGGATTAGAATAAGCCTAGGGAGGACGAAAATGACCTAAATGTTCAACCAATGACACAAAATGACACAAAATCACATATTGGATGCACAAGATTGGTTAAAAACCCTAATTGGATAAGAATAACCCTAGGGAGGACGAAAATGACCTAAATGTTCAACCAATGACACAAAATCACATATTGGATGCACAAGATTGGTTAAAAACCCTAATTGGATTGAAAAGATCCTAGGGAGGACGAAAAAGACCTAAATGTTCAACCAATGACACAAAATGACACAAAATCACATATTGGATGCACAAGATTGGTTAAAAACCCTAATTGGATTAGAATAAGCCTAGGGAGGACGAAAATGACCTAAATGTTCAACCAATGACACAAAATCACATATTGGATGCACAAGATTGGTTAAAAACCCTAATTGGCTTAGAATAAGCCTAGGGAGGACGAAAATGACCTAAATGTTCAACCAATGACACAAAATCACATATTGGATGCACAAGATTGGTTAAAAACCCTAATTGGATTAGAATAAGCCTAGGGAGGACGAAAATGACCTAAATGTTCAACCAATGACAAAAAATGACACAAAATCACACATTGGATGCACAAGATTGGTTAAAAACCTTAATTGGATTAGAATAAGGCTAGGGAGGATGAAAATGACCTAAATGTTCAACCAATGACACAAAACGACATAAAATCACATATTGGATGCACAAGATTGGTTAAAAACCCTAACTGGATTAGAATAAGCCTAGGGAAGACGATAATGACCTAAATGTTCAACCAATGACACAAAATGACACAAAATCACATATTGGATGCAAAAGATTGGTTATAAACCCTAATAGGATTAGAATAAGCCTAGGGAGGACAAAAATGACCTAAATGTTCAACCAATGACACAAAATGACATAAAATCACATATTGGATGCACAAGATTGGTTAAAAACCCTAATTGGATTAGAATAAGCATAGCGAGGACGAAAATGACCTAAATGTTCAACCAATGACAAAAAACCACATATTGGATGCACAAGATTGGTTAAAAACCCTAATTGAATTAAAATAAGCCTAGGGAGGATGAAAATGACCTAAATCTTCAACCAATGACACAAAATGATACAAAATCACACATTGGATGCACAAGATTGGTTAAAAACCTTAATTGGATTAGAATAAGGCTAGGGAGGATGAAAATGACCTAAATGTTCAACCAATGACACAAAACGACATAAAATCACATATTGGATGCACAAGATTGGTTAAAAACCCTAACTGGATTAGAATAAGCCTAGGGAAGACGATAATGACCTAAATGTTCAACCAATGACACAAAATGACACAAAATCACATATTGGATGCAAAAGATTGGGTATAAACCCTAATAGGATTAGAATAAGCCTAGGGAGGACGAAAATGACCTAAATGTTCAACCAATGACACAAAATGACATAAAATCACATATTGGATGCACAAGATTGGTTAAAAACCTATTTGGATTAGAATAAGCCTAGGGAGGACGAAAATGACCTAATTGTTCAACCAATGACACAAAATGACACAAAATCACATATTGGATACCCAAGATTAGTTAAAAACCCTATTTGGATTCGAATAAGCCTAGGGAGGACGAAAATTACCGAAATGTTCAACCAATGACACAAAATGAAACAAAATCACATATTGGATGCACAAGATTGGTTAAAAACCCTAATTGGATTAGAATAAGCCTAGGGAGGACGAAAATGACCTAAATGTTCAACCAATGACAAAAAATGACACAAAATCACACATTGGATGCACAAGATTGGTTAAAAACCTTAATTGGATTAGATTAAGGCTAGGGAGGATGAAAATGACATAAATGTTCAACCAATGACACAAAACGACATAAAATCACATATTGGATGCACAAGATTGGTTAAAAACCCTAACTGGATTAGAATAAGCCTAGGGAAGACGATAATGACCTAAATGTTCAACCAATGACACAAAATGACACAAAATCACATATTGGATGCAAAAGATTGGTTATAAACCCTAATAGGATTAGAATAAGCCAAGGGAGGACGAAAATGACCTAAATGTTCAACCAATGACACAAAATGACATAAAATCACATATTGGATGCACAAGATTGGTTAAAAACCTATTTGGATTAGAATAAGCCTAGGGAGGACGAAAATGACCTAATTGTTCAACCAATGACACAAAATGACACAAAATCACATATTGGATACCCAAGATTAGTTAAAAACCCTATTTGGATTCGAATAAGCCTAGGGAGGACGAAAATTACCGAAATGTTCAACCAATGACACAAAATGACACAAAATCACATATTGGATGCACAAGATTGGTTAAAAACCCTAATTGGATTAGAATAAGCCTAGGTAGGACGAAAATGACCTAAATGTTCAACCAATGACAAAAAATGACACAAAATCACACATTGGAGGCACAAGATTGGTTAAAAACCTTAATTGGATTAGAATAAGCTAGCGAGGACGAAAATGACCTAAATGTTCAACCAATGACACAAAATGACACAAAATCACATATTGGATGCACAAGATTGGTTAAAAACCCTAATTGGATTAGAATAAGCATAGCGAGGACGAAAATGACCTAAATGTTCAACCAATGACAAAAAATCACATATTGGATGCACAATATTGGTTAAAAACCCTAATTGGATTAAAATAAGCCTTGGGAGGACGAAAATGACCTAAATCTTCAACCAATGACACAAAATGACACAAAATCACACATTGGATGCACAAGATTGGTTAAAAACCTTAATTGGAGCAGAATAAGCCTAGGGAGGACGAAAATGACCTAAATGTTCAACCAATGACACAAAATGACACAAAATCACACATTGGATGCACAAGATTGGTTAAAAACCTTAATTGGATTAGAATAAGCCTAGGGAGGACGAAAATGACCTAAATGTTCAACCAATGACACAAAACGACACAAAATCACATATTGGATGCACAAGATTGGTTAAAAACCCTAACTGGATTAGAATAAGCCTAGGGAAGACGATAATGACCTAAATGTTCAACCAATGACACAAAATGACACAAAATCACATATTGGATGCAAAAGATTGGTTACAAACCCTAATAGGATTAGAATAAGCCTAGGGAGGACGAAAATGACCTAAATGTTCAACCAATGATACAAAATGACATAAAATCACATATTGGATGCACAAGATTGGTTAAAAACCCTAATTGGATTAGAATAAGCCTAGGGAGGACGAAAAAGACCTAAATGTTCAACCAATGACACAAAATGACACAAAATCACATATTGGATACCCAAGATTAGTTAAAAACCCTAATTGGATGCGAATAAGCCTAGGGAGGACGAAAACGACCGAAATGTTCAACCAATGACACAAAATCATAAAATTGATGCACAACATTGGTTCAAAACCCTAATTGGATTAGAATAAGCCTATGGAGGACGAGAATGACCTAAATGTTCAACCAATGACAAAAAATGACACAAAATCACACATTGGATGCACAAGATTGGTTAAAAACCATAATTGGATTAGAATAAGCCTAGCGAGAAAGAAAATGATTTAAATGTTCAACCAATGACACAAAATCACATATTGGATGCACAAGATTGGTTAAAAACCCTAACTGGATTAGAATAAGCCTAGGGAAGACGATAATGACCTAAATGTTCAACCAATGACACAAAATCACATATTGGATGCAAAAGATTGGTTAAAAACCCTAATAGGATTAGAATAAGCCTAGGGAGGACGAAAATGACCTAAATGTTCAACCAATGACACAAAATGACATAAAATCACATATTGGATGCACAAGATTGGTTAAAAACCCTAATTGGATTAGAATAAGCCTAGGGAGGACAAAAATGATCTAAATGTTCAACCAATGACACAAAATGACACTAAATCACACATTGGATCACAAGATTGGTTAAAAACCTTAATTGGATTAGAATAAGCCTAGGAAGGACGAAATTGACCTAAATGTTCAACCAATGACACAAAATCACACATTGGATGCACAAGATTGGTTAAAAACCTTAATTGGATTAGAATAAGCCTAGGTAGGACGAAAATGACCTAAATGTTCAACCAATGACACAAAATGACACAAAATCACATATTGGATGCACAAGATTGGTTAAAAACCCTAATTGGATTAGAATAAGCATAGCGAGGACGAAAATGACCTAAATGTTCAACCAATGACAAAAAATCACATATTGGATGCACAAGATTGGTTAAAAACCCTAATTGGATTAAAATAAGCCTAGGGAGGACGAAAATGACCTAAATGTTCAACCAATGACACAAAATGACACAAAATCACATATAGGATGCACAAGATTGGTTAAAAACCCTAATTGGATTAGAATAAGCCTAGGGAGGACGAAAATGACCTAAATGTTCAACCAATGACACAAAATCACATATTGGATGCACAAGATTGGATAAAAACCCTAATTAAATTAGAATAAGCCTAGGGAGGACGAAAATGACCTAAATGTTCAACCAATGACACAAAATGACTTATTGGATGCACAACATTGTTTAAAACCCCTAATTGGATTAGAATAAGCCTAGGGAGGACGAAAATGACCTAAATGTTCAACCAATGACACAAAATGACACAAAATCACATATTGGATGCACAAGATTGGTTAAAAACCCTAATTGGATTAGAATAAGCCTAGGGAGGACGAAAATGACCTAAATGTTCAACCAATGACACAAAATGACACAAAATCACATATTGGATGCACAAGATTGGTTAAAAACCCTAATTGGATTAGAATAAGCCCAGGGAGGACGAAAATGACCTAAATGTTCAACCAATGACACAAAATGACACAAAATCACATATTGGATGCACAAGATTGGTTAAAAACCCTAATTGGATTAGAATAAGCCTAGGGAGGACGAAAATGACCTAAATGTTCAACCAATGACACAAAATGACACAAAATCACATATTGGATGCACAAGATTGGTTAAAAACCTTAATTGGATTAGAATAAGCCTAGGGAGGACGAATATGACCTAAATGTTCAACCAATGACACAAAATGACACAAAATCACATATTGGATGCACAAGATTGGTTAAAAACCCTAATTGGATTAGAATAAGCCTAGGGAGGACGAAAATGACCTAAATGTTCAACCAATGACACAAAATGACACAAAATCACATATTGGATGCACAAGATTGGTTAAAAACCCTAATTGGATCAGAATAAGCCTAGGGAGGACGAAGACGACCTAAATGTTTAACTAATGACACAAAATCACATATTGGATGCACAAGATTGGTTAAAAACCCTAATTGGATTAGAATAAGCCTAGGGAGGACGAAAATGACCTAAATGTTCAACCAATGACACAAAATCACATATTGGATGCACAACATTGGTTAAAACCCCTAATTGGATTAGAATAAGCCTAGGGAGGACGAAAATAACCTAAATGTTCAACCAATGACACAAAATGACACAAAATCACATATTGGATGCACAAGATTGGTTAAAAACCCTAATTGGATTAGAATAAGCCTAGGGAGGACAAAAATGACCTAAATGTTCAACCAATGACAAAAAATGACACAAAATCACACATTGGATGCACAAGATTGGTTAAAAACCTTAATTGGATTAGAATAAGCTAGCGAGGACGAAAATGACCTAAATGTTCAACCAATGACACAAAATGACACAAAATCACATATTGGATGCACAAGATTGGTTAAAAACCGTAATTGGATTAGAATAAGCATAGCGAGTACGAAAATGACCTAAATGTTCAACCAATGACAAAAAATCACATATTGGATGCACAAGATGGGTTAAAAACCCTAATTGAATTAAAATAAGCCTAGGGAGGACGAAAATGACCTAAATCTTCAACCAATGACACAAAATTACACAAAATCACACATTGGATGCACAAGATTGATTAAAAACCTTAATTGGATTAGAATAAGGCTAGGGAGGACGAAAAATGACCTAAATGTTCAACCAATGACACAAAACGACACAAAATCACATATTGGATGCACAAGATTGGTTAAAAACCCTAACTGGATTAGAATAAGCCTAGGGAAGACGATAATGACCTAAATGTTCAACCAATGACATAAAATGACACAAAATCACATATTGGATGCAAAAGATTGGTTAAAAACCCTAATAGGATGAGAATAAGCCTAGGGAGGACGAAAATGACCTAAATGTTCAACCAATGACACAAAATGACATAAAATCACATATTGGATGCACAAGATTGGTTAAAAACCTATTTGGATTAGAATAAGCCTAGGGAGGACGAAAATGACCTAATTGTTCAACCAATGACACAAAATGACACAAAATCACATATTGGATACCCAAGATTAGTTAAAAACCCTATTTGGATTCGAATAAGCCTAGGGAGGACGAAAATTACCGAAATGTTCAACCAATGACACAAAATGAAACAAAATCACATATTGGATGCACAAGATTGGTTAAAAACCCTAATTGGATTAGAATAAGCCTAGGTAGGACGAAAATGACCTAAATGTTCAACCAATGACAAAAAATGACACAAAATCACACATTGGATGCACAAGATTGGTTAAAAACCTTAATTGGATTAGAATAAGCTAGCGAGGACGAAAATGACCTAAATGTTCAACCAATGACACAAAATGACACAAAATCACATATTGGATGCACAAGATTGGTTAAAAACCCTAATTGGATTAGAATAAGCATAGCGAGTACGAAAATGACCTAAATGTTCAACCAATGACAAAAAATCACATATTGGATGCACAAGATGGGTTAAAAACCCTAATTGAATTAAAATAAGCCTAGGGAGGACGAAAATGACCTAAATCTTCAACCAATGACACAAAATTACACAAAATCACACATTGGATGCACAAGATTGATTAAAAACCTTAATTGGATTAGAATAAGGCTAGGGAGGACGAAAAATGACCTAAATGTTCAACCAATGACACAAAACGACACAAAATCACATATTGGATGCACAAGATTGGTTAAAAACCCTAACTGGATTAGAATAAGCCTAGGGAAGACGATAATGACCTAAATGTTCAACCAATGACATAAAATGACACAAAATCACATATTGGATGCAAAAGATTGGTTAAAAACCCTAATAGGATGAGAATAAGCCTAGGGAGGACGAAAATGACCTAAATGTTCAACCAATGACACAAAATGACCTAAAATCACATATTGGATGCACAAGATTGGTTAAAAACCCTAATTGGATTAGAATAAGCTTAGGGAGGACGGCACAAGATTGGTTAAAAACCCTAATTGGATTAGAATAAGCCTAGGGAGGACGAAAATGACCTAAATGTTCAACCAATGACACAAAATGACACAAAATCACATATTGGATACCCAAGATTAATTAAAAACCCTAATTGGATTAGAATAAGCCTAGGGAGGACGAAAATGACCTAAATGTTCAACCAATGACACAAAATCACACATTGGATCACAAGATTGGTTAAAAACCTTAATTGGATTAGAATAAGCCTAGGAAGGACGAAAATAACCTAAATGTTCAACCAATGACACAAAATGACACAAAATCACACATTGGATGCACAAGATTGGTTAAAAACCTTAATTGGATTAGAATAAGCCTAGGTAGGACGAAAATGACCTAAATATTCAACCAATGACACAAAATGACACAAAATCACATATTGGATGCACAAGATTGGTTAAAAACCCTTATTGGATTAGAATAAGCATAGCGAGGACGAAAATGACCTAAATGTTCAACCAATGACAAAAAATCACATATTGGATGCACAAGATTGGTTAAAAACCCTAATTGGATTAAAATAAGCCTAGGGAGGACGAAAATGACCTAAATGTTCAACCAATGACACAAAATGACACAAAATCACACATTGGATGCACAAGATTGGTTAAAAACCCTAACTGGATTAGAATAAGCCTAGGGAAGACGATAATGACCTAAATGTTCAACCAATGACACAAAATGACACAAAATCACATATTGGATGCAAAAGATTGGTTATAAACCCTAATAGGATTAGAATAAGCCTAGGGAGGACGAAAATGACCTAAATGTTCAACCAATGACACAAAATGACATAAAATCACATATTGGATGCACAAGATTGGTTAAAAACCTATTTGGATTAGAATAAGCCTAGGGAGGACGAAAATGACCTAATTGTTCAACCAATGACACAAAATGACACAAAATCACATATTGGATACCCAAGATTAGTTAAAAACCCTATTTGGATTCGAATAAGCCTAGGGAGGACGAAAATTACCGAAATGTTCAACCAATGACACAAAATGACACAAAATCACATATTGGATGCACAAGATTGGTTAAAAACCCTAATTGGATTAGAATAAGCCTAGGTAGGACGAAAATGACCTAAATGTTCAACCAATGACAAAAAATGACACAAAATCACACATTGGAGGCACAAGATTGGTTAAAAACCTTAATTGGATTAGAATAAGCTAGCGAGGACGAAAATGACCTAAATGTTCAACCAATGACACAAAATGACACAAAATCACATATTGGATGCACAAGATTGGTTAAAAACCCTAATTGGATTAGAATAAGCATAGCGAGGACGAAAATGACCGAAATGTTCAACCAATGACACAAAATGACACAAAATCACATATTGGATGCACAAGATTGGTTAAAAACCCTAATTGGATTAGAATAAGCCTAGGGAGGACGAAAATGACCTAAATGTTCAACCAATGACAAAAAATGACACAAAATCACACATTGGATGCACAAGATTGGTTAAAAACCTTAATTGGATTAGAATAAGCTAGCGAGGACGAAAATGACCTAAATGTTCAACCAATGACAAAAAATGACACAAAATCACATATTGGATGCACAAGATTGGTTAAAAACCCTAATTGGATTAGAATAAGCATAGCGAGGACGAAAATGACCTAAATGTTCAACCAATGACAAAAAATCACATATTGGATGCACAAGATTGGTTAAAAACCCTAATTGGATTAAAATAAGCCTAGGGAGGACGAAAATGACCTAAATCTTCAACCAATGACACAAAATGACACAAAATCACACATTGGATGCACAAGATTGGTTAAAAACCCTAACTGGAATAGAATAAGCCTAGGGAAGACGATAATGACCTAAATGTTCAACCAATGACACAAAATGACACAAAATCACATATTGGATGCAAAAGATTGGTTAAAAACCCTAATAGGATTAGAATAAGCCTAGGGAGGACGAAAATGACCTAAATGTTCAACCAATGACACAAAATGACATAAAATCACATATTGGATGCACAAGATTGGTTAAAAACCCTAATTGGATTAGAATAAGCCTAGGGAGGACGAAAATGACCTAAATGTGCAACCAATGACACAAAATGACACAAAATCACATATTGGATACCCAAGATTAGTTAAAAACCCTAATTGGATTCGAATAAGCCTAGGGAGGACGAAAATGACCGAAATGTTCAACCAATGACACAAAATGACACAAAATCACATATTGGATGCACAAGATTGGTTAAAAACCCTAATTGGATTAGAATAAGCCTAGGGAGGACGAAAATGACCTAAATGTTCAACCAATGACAAAAAATGACACAAAATCACACATTGGATGCACAAGATTTTTTAAAAACCTTAATTGGATTAGAATAAGCTAGCGAGGACGAAAATGACCTAAATGTTCAACCAATGACACAAAATGACACAAAATCACATATTGGATGCACAAGATTGGTTAAAAACCCTAATTGGATTAGAATAAGCCTAGGGAGGACGAAAATGACCTAAATGTTCAACCAATGACACAAAATGACACAAAATCACATATTGGATGTACAAGATTTGTTAAAAACCCTAATTGGATTAGAATAAGCCTAGGGAGGACGAAAATGACCTAAATGTTCACCCAATGACACAAAATGACACAAAATCACATATTGGATGCACAAGATTGGTTAAAAACCCTAATTGGATTAGAATAAGCCTAGGGAGGACGAAAATGACCTAAATGTTCAACCAATGACACAAAATCACATATTGGATGCACAAGATTGGTTAAAAACCCTAATTGGATTAGAATAAGCCTAGGGAGGACGAAAATGACCTAAATGTGCAACAAATGACACAAAATCACATATTGGATGCACAAGATTGGTTAAAAACCCTAATTGGATTAGAATAAGCCTAGGGAGGACGAAAATGACCTAAATGTGCAACCAATGACACAAAATCACATATTGGATGCACAAGATTGGTTAAAAACCCTAATTGGATTAGAATAAGCCTAGGGAGGACGAAAATAACCTAAATTTTCAACCAATGACACAAAATGACACAAAATCACATATTAGATGCACAAGATTGGTTAAAAACCCTAATTGGATTAGAATAAGCCTAGCGAGGACGAAAATGACCTAATTGGATTACCAATGACACAAAATCACTTATTATATGCACAAGATTGGTTAAAAACCCTAATTGGATTAGAATAAGCCTAGAGAGGATGAAAATGACCTAAATGTGCAACCAATGACACAAAATCACATATTGGATGCAAAAGATAGATTAAACAACCCTAATTGGATTAGAATAAGCCTAGGGAGGACGAAAATGACCTAAATGTTCAACCAATGACACAAAATCACATATTGGATGCACAAGATTGGTTAAAAACCCTAATTGGATTAGAATAAGCCTAGGGAGGACGAAAATGACCTAAATGTTCAACCAATGACACAAAATCACATATTGGATGCACAAGATTGGTTAAAAACCCTAATTGGATTAGAATAAGCCTAGGGAGGACGAAAATGACCTAAATGTTCAACCAATGACAATAAATCACATATTGGATGCACATGATTGGTTAAAAACCCTAATTGGATTAGAATAAGCCTAGGGACGACGAAAATGACCTAAATGTTCAACCAATGACACAAAATCACATATTGGATGCACAAGATTGGTTAAAAACCCTAATTGGATTAGAATAAGCCTAGGGAGGACGAAAATGACCTAAATGTTCAACCAATGACACAAAATCAGATATTGGATTCACAAGATTGGTTAAAAACCCTAATTGGATTAGAATAAGCCTAGGGAGGACGAAAATGACCTAAATGTTCAACCAATGACACAAAATCACATATTGGATGCACAAGATTGGTTAAAAACCCTAATTGGATTAGAATAAGCCTAGGGAGGACGAAAATGACCTAAATGTTCAACCAATGACACAAAATGACAGAAAATCACATATTGGATGCACAAGATTGGTTAAAAACCCTAATTGGATTAGAATAAGCCTATGGAGGACGAAAATGATCTATATGTTCAACCAACGACACAAAATGAAACAAAATCACATATTGGATGCACAAGATTGGTTTAAAACCCTAATTGGATTAGAATAAGCCTAGGGAGGACGAAAATGACCTAAGTGTTCAACCAATGACACAAAATCACATATTGGATGCACAAGATTGGTTAAAAACCCTAATTGGATTAGAATAAGCCTAGGGAGGACGAAAATGACCTAAATGTTCAACCAATGACACAAAATCACATATTGGATGCACAAGATTGGTTAAAAACCCTAATTGGATTAGAATATGCCTAGGGAGGACGAAAATGACCTAAATGTTCAACCAATGACAGAAAATCACATATTGGATGCACAAGATTGGTTAAAAACCCTAATTGGATTAGAATAAGCCTAGGGAGGACGAAAATGACCTAAATGTTCAACCAATGACACAAAATCACATATTGGATGCACAAGATTGGTTAAAAACCCTAATTGGATTAGAATAAGCCTAGGGAGGACGAAAATGACCTAAATGTTCAACCAATGACACAAAATGACATAAAATCACATATTGGGTGCACAAGATTGGTTAAAAACCCTAATTGGATTAGAATAAGCCTAGGGAGGACGAAAATGACCTAAATGTTCAACCAATGACACAAAATGACATAAAATCACATATTGGATGCACAAGATTGGTTAAAAACCCTAATTGGATTAGAATAAGCATAGCGAGGACGAAAATGACCTAAATGTTCAACCAATGACAAAAAACCACATATTGGATGCACAAGATTGGTTAAAAACCCTAATTGAATTAAAATAAGCCTAGGGAGGATGAAAATGACCTAAATCTTCAACCAATGACACAAAATGATACAAAATCACACATTGGATGCACAAGATTGGTTAAAAACCTTAATTGGATTAGAATAAGGCTAGGGAGGATGAAAATGACCTAAATGTTCAACCAATGACACAAAACGACATAAAATCACATATTGGATGCACAAGATTGGTTAAAAACCCTAACTGGATTAGAATAAGCCTAGGGAAGACGATAATGACCTAAATGTTCAACCAATGACACAAAATGACACAAAATCACATATTGGATGCAAAAGATTGGTTATAAACCCTAATAGGATTAGAATAAGCCAAGGGAGGACGAAAATGACTTAAATGTTCAACCAATGACACAAAATGACATAAAATCACATATTGGATGCACAAGATTGGTTAAAAACCTATTTGGATTAGAATAAGCCTAGGGAGGACGAAAATGACCTAATTGTTCAACCAATGACACAAAATGACACAAAATCACATATTGGATACCCAAGATTAGTTAAAAACCCTATTTGGATTCGAATAAGCCTAGGGAGGACGAAAATTACCGAAATGTTCAACCAATGACACAAAATGACACAAAATCACATATTGGATGCACAAGATTGGTTAAAAACCCTAATTGGATTAGAATAAGCCTAGGTAGGACGAAAATGACCTAAATGTTCAACCAATGACAAAAAATGACACAAAATCACACATTGGAGGCACAAGATTGGTTAAAAACCTTAATTGGATTAGAATAAGCTAGCGAGGACGAAAATGACCTAAATGTTCAACCAATGACACAAAATGACACAAAATCACATATTGGATGCACAAGATTGGTTAAAAACCCTAATTGGATTAGAATAAGCATAGCGAGGACGAAAATGACCGAAATGTTCAACCAATGACACAAAATGACACAAAATCACATATTGGATGCACAAGATTGGTTAAAAACCCTAATTGGATTAGAATAAGCCTAGGGAGGACGAAAATGACCTAAATGTTCAACCAATGACAAAAAATGACACAAAATCACACATTGGATGCACAAGATTGGTTAAAAACCTTAATTGGATTAGAATAAGCTAGCGAGGACGAAAATGACCTAAATGTTCAACCAATGACAAAAAATGACACAAAATCACATATTGGATGCACAAGATTGGTTAAAAACCCTAATTGGATTAGAATAAGCATAGCGAGGACGAAAATGACCTAAATGTTCAACCAATGACAAAAAATCACATATTGGATGCACAAGATTGGTTAAAAACCCTAATTGGATTAAAATAAGCCTAGGGAGGACGAAAATGACCTAAATCTTCAACCAATGACACAAAATGACACAAAATCACACATTGGATGCACAAGATTGGTTAAAAACCCTAACTGGAATAGAATAAGCCTAGGGAAGACGATAATGACCTAAATGTTCAACCAATGACACAAAATGACACAAAATCACATATTGGATGCAAAAGATTGGTTAAAAACCCTAATAGGATTAGAATAAGCCTAGGGAGGACGAAAATGACCTAAATGTTCAACCAATGACACAAAATGACATAAAATCACATATTGGATGCACAAGATTGGTTAAAAACCCTAATTGGATTAGAATAAGCCTAGGGAGGACGAAAATGACCTAAATGTGCAACCAATGACACAAAATGACACAAAATCACATATTGGATACCCAAGATTAGTTAAAAACCCTAATTGGATTCGAATAAGCCTAGGGAGGACGAAAATGACCGAAATGTTCAACCAATGACACAAAATGACACAAAATCACATATTGGATGCACAAGATTGGTTAAAAACCCTAATTGGATTAGAATAAGCCTATGGAGGACAAAAATGACCTAAATGTTCAACCAATGACAAAAAATGACACAAAATCACACATTGGATGCACAAGATTGGTTAAAAACCTTAATTGGATTAGAATAAGCTAGCGAGGACGAAAATGACCTAAATGTTCAACCAATGACACAAAATGACACAAAATCACATATTGGATGCACAAGATTGGTTAAAAACCCTAATTGGATTAGAATAAGCATAGCGAGGACGAAAATGACCTAAATGTTCAACCAATGACAAAAAACCACATATTGGATGCACAAGATTGGTTAAAAACCCTAATTGAATTAAAATAAGCCTAGGGAGGATGAAAATGACCTAAATCTTCAACCAATGACACAAAATGATACAAAATCACACATTGGATGCACAAGATTGGTTAAAAACCTTAATTGGATTAGAATAAGGCTAGGGAGGATGAAAATGACCTAAATGTTCAACCAATGACACAAAACGACATAAAATCACATATTGGATGCACAAGATTGGTTAAAAACCCTAACTGGATTAGAATAAGCCTAGGGAAGACGATAATGACCTAAATGTTCAACCAATGACACAAAATGACACAAAATCACATATTGGATGCAAAAGATTGGTTAAAAACCCTAATAGGATTAGAATAAACCTAGGGAGGACGAAAAAGACCTAAATGTTCAACCAATGACACAAAATGACATAAAATCGCATATTGGATGCACAAGATTGGTTAAAAATCGTAATTGGATTAGAATAAGCCTAGGGAGGACGAAAATGACCTAAATGTTCAACCAATGACACAAAATGACACAAAATCACATATTGGATACCCAAGATTAGTTAAAAACCCTAATTGGATTAGAATAAGCCTAGGGAGGACGAAAATGACCTAAATGTTCAACCAATGACAAAAAATGAAACAAAATCCCACATTGGATGCACAAGATTGGTTAAAAACCTTAATTGGATTAGAATAAGCTAGCGAGGACGAAAATGACCTAAATGTTCAACCAATGACACAAAATGACACAAAATCACATATTGGATGCACAAGATTGGTTAAAAACCCTAATTGGATTAGAATAAGCCTAGGGAGGACGAAAATGACCTAAATGTTCAACCAATGACACAAAATCACATATTGGATGCACAAGATTGGTTAAAAACCTTAATTGGATTTAAAAGAGCATAGGGAGGACGAAAATGACCTAAATGTTTAACCAATGACACAAAATGACACAAAATCACACATTGGATGCACAAGATTGGTTAAAAACCTTAATTGGATTAGAATAAGCCTAAGGAGGACGAAAATGACTTAAATGTTAAACCAATGACACAAAACGACACAAAATCACATATTGGATGCACAAGATTGGTTAAAAACCCTAACTGGATTAGAATAAGCCTAGGGAAGACGATAATGACCTAAATGTTCAACCAATGACACAAAATGACATAAAATCACATATTGGATGCAAAAGATTGGTTAAAAACCCTAATAGGAGTAGAATAAGCCTAGGGAGGACGAAAATGACCTAAATGTTCAACCAATGACACAAAATGACATAAAATCACATATTGGATGCACAAGATTGGTTAAAAACCCTAATTGGATTAGAATAAGCCTAGGGAGGACGAAAATGACCTAAATGTTCAACCAATGACACAAAATGACACAAAATCACACATTGGATGCACAAGATTCGTTAAAAACCTTAATTGGATTAGAATAAGCTAGCGAGGACGAAAATGACCTAAATGTTCAACCAATGACACAAAATGACACAAAATCACATATTGGATGCACAAGATTGGTTAAAAACCCTAATTGGATTAGAATAAGCATAGCGAGGACGAAAATGACCTAAATGTTCAACCAATGACAAAAAATCACATATTGGATGCACAAGATTGGTTAAAAACCCTAATTGGATTAAAATAAGCCTAGGGAGGACGAAAATGACCTAAATCTTCAACCAATGACACAAAATGACACAAAATCACACATTGGATGCACAAGATTGGTTAAAAACCCTAACTGGACTAGAATAAGCCTAGGGAAGACGATAATGACCTAAATGTTCAACCAATGACACAAAATCACATATTGGATGCAAAAGATTGGTTAAAAACCCTAATAGGATTAGAATAAGCCTAGGGAGGACGAAAATGACCTAAATGTTCAACCAATGACACAAAATGACATAAAATCACATATTGGATGCACAAGATTGGTTAAAAACCCTAATTGGATTAGAATAACCCTAGGGAGGACGAAAATGACCTAAATGTTCAACCAATGACACAGAATCACATATTAGATGCACAAGATTGGTTAAAAACCCTAATTGGATTAGAATAAGCCTAGGGAGGACAAAAATGACCTAAATGTTCAACCAATGACACAAAATCACATATTGGATGCACAAGATTGGTTAAAAACCCTAATTGGATTAGAATAAGCCTAGGGAGGACGAATATGACCTAAATGTTCAACCAATGACAAAAAATGACACAAAATCACATATTGGATGCACAAGATTGGTTAAAAACCCTAATTGGATTAGAATAAGCCTAGGGAGGACGAAAATGACCTAAATGTTCAACCAATGACACAAAATCATATATTGGATGAACAAGATTGGTTAAAAACCCTAATTGGATTAGAATAAGCCTAGGGAGGACGAAAATGACCTAAATGTTCAACCAATGACACAAAATCACATATTGGATGCACAAGATTGGTTAAAAACCTTAATTGGATTAAAAAGAGCATAGGGAGGACGAAAATGACCTAAATGTTTAACCAATGACACAAAATGACACAAAATCACACATTGGATGCACAAGATTGGTTAAAAACCTTAATTGGATTAGAATAAGCCTAGGGAGGACGAAAATGACCTAAATGTTCAACCAATGACACAAAACGACACAACATCACATATTGGATGCACAAGATTGGTTAAAAACCCTAACTGGATTAGAATAAGCCTAGGGAAGACGATAATGACCTAAATGTTCAACCAATGACACAAAATGACACAAAATCACATATTGGATGCAAAAGATTGGTTAAAAACCCTAATAGGATTAGAATAAGCCTAGGGAGGACGAAAATGACCTAAATGTTCAACCAATGACACAAAATGACATAAAATCACATATTGGATGCACAAGATTGGTTAAAAACCCTAATTGGATTAGAATAAGCCTAGGGAGGACGTAAATGACCTAAATGTTCAACCAATGACAAAAAATGACACAAAATCACACATTGGATGCACAAGATTGGTTAAAAACCTTAATTGGATTAGAATAAGCCTAGCGAGAAAGAAAATGATCTAAATGTTCAACCAATGACACAAAATGACACAAAATCACATATTGGATGCACAAGATTGGTTAAAAACCCTAACTGGATTAGAATAAGCCTAGGGAAGACGATAATGACCTAAATGTTCAACCAATGACACAAAATGACACAAAATCACATATTGGATGCAAAAGATTGGTTAAAAACCCTAATAGGATTAAAATCAGCCTAGGGAGGACGAAAATGACCTAAATGTTCAACCAATGACACAAAATGACATAAAATCACATATTGGATGCACAAGATTGGTTAAAAACCCTAATTGGATTAGAATAAGCCTAGGGAGGACGTAAATGACCTAAATGTTCAACCAATGACAAAAAATGACACAAAATCACACATTGGATGCACAAGATTGGTTAAAAACCTTAATTGGATTAGAATAAGCCTAGCGAGAAAGAAAATGACCTAAATGTTCAACCAATGACAAAAAATGACACAAAATCACATATTGGATGCACAAGATTGGTTAAAAACCCTAATTGGATTAGAATAAGCATAGCGAGGACGAAAATGACCTAAATGTTCAACCAATGACAAAAAATCACATATTGGATGCACAAGATTGGTTAAAAACCTTAATTGGGTAAAATAAGCCTAGGGAGGACGAAAATGACCAAAAATCTTCAACCAATGACACAAAATGACACAAAATCACACATTGCATGCACAAGATTGGGTAAAAACCTTAATTGGATTAGAATAAGGCTAGGGAGGACGGAAATGACCTAAATGTTCAACCAATGACACAAAATCACATATTGGATAAACAAGATTGGTTAAAAACCCTAACTGGATTAGAATAAGCCTAGGGAAGACGATAATGACCTAAATGTTCAACCAATGACATAAAATTACACAAAATCACATATTGGAGGCAAAAGATTGGTTAAAAACCC
Source organism: Cicer yamashitae (assembly GCA_037974755.1). Lineage (NCBI taxonomy): Eukaryota > Viridiplantae > Streptophyta > Magnoliopsida > Fabales > Fabaceae > Cicer > Cicer yamashitae. The sequence goes on along the minus strand of JBBPBQ010000008.1, from coordinate 12,753,632 downwards.
TAATAGGATTAGTATAAGACTAGGGAGGACGAAAATGACCTAAATGTTCAACCAATGACACAAAATGACATAAAATCACATATTGGATGCACAAGATTGGTTAAAAACCCTAATTGGATTAGAATAAGCCTAGGGAGGACGAAAATGACCTAAATGTTCAACCAATGACAAAAAATGACACAAAATCACATATTGGATACCCAAGATTAGTTAAAAACCCTAATTGGATTAGAATAAGCCTAGGGAGGACGAAAATGACCGAAATGTTCAACCAATGACACAAAATGACACAAAATCACATATTGGATGCACAAGATTGGTTAAAAACCCTAATTGGATTAGAATAAGCCTAGGGAGGACGAAAATGACCTAAATGTTCAACCAAAGACACAAAATGACACAAAATCACATATTGGATGCACAAGATTGGTTAAAAACCCTAATTGGATTAGAATAAGCCTAGGGACGACGAAAATGACCTAAATGTTCAACCAATGACACAAAATAACATATTGGATGCACAAGATTGGTTAAAAACCCTAATTGGATTAGAATAAGCCTAGGGAGGACGAAAATGACCTAAATGTTCAACCAATGACACAAAATCACATATTGGATGCACAAGATTGGTTAAAAACCCTAATTGGATTAGAATAAGCCTAGGGAGGACGAAAATGACCTAAATGTTCAACCAATGACACAAAATCACATATTGGATGCACAAGATTGGATAAAAACCCTAATTGGATTAAAAAGAGCCTAGGGAGGACGAAAATGACCTAAATGTTCAACCAATGACACAAAATCACATATTGGATGCACAAGATTGGTTAAAAACCCTAATTGGATTAGAATAAGCCTTGGGAGGACGAAAATGACCTTAATGTTCAACCAATGACACAAAATGACACAAAATCACATATTGGATGCACAACATTTGTTAAAAACCCTAATTGGATTAGAATAAGCCTAGGGAGGACGAAAATGACCTAAATGTTCAACCAATGACCCAAAATGACACAAAATCACACATTGGATGCACAAGATTGGTTAAGAACCTTAATTGGATAAGAATAAGCCAAGGGAGGACGAAAATGACCTAAATGTTCAACCAATGACACAAAATGACACAAAATCACATATTGGATGCACAAGATTGGTTAAAAACCCTAATTGGATTAGAATAAGCCTAGGGAGGACGAAAATGACCTAAATGTTCAACCAATGACACAAAATCACATATTGGATGCACAAGATTGGGTAAAAACCCTAACTGGATTAGAATAAGCCTAGGGAAGACGATAATGACCTAAATGTTCAACCAATGACACAAAATGACACAAAATCACATATTGGATGCACAAGATTGGTTAAAAACCCTAATTGGATTAGAATAAGCCTAGGGAGGACGAAAATGACCTAAATGTTCAACCAATGACAAAAAATGACACAAAATCACACATTGGATGCACAAGATTGGTTAAAAACCATAACTGGATTAGAATAAGCCTAGCGAGAAAGAAAATGACCTAAATATTCAACCAATGACACAAATTGACACAAAATCACATATTGGATGCACAAGATTGGTTAAAAACATTAATTGGATTAGAATAAGCCTAGGGAGGACGAAAATGACCTAAATGTTCAACAATTGACACAAAATCACATATTGGATGCACAAGATTGGTTAAAAACCCTAATTGGATTAAAAAGAGCATAGGGAGGACGAAAATGACCTAAATGTTTAACCAATGACACAAAATGACACAAAATCACACATTGGATGCACAAGATTGGATAAAAACCTTAATTGGATTAGAATAAGCCTAGGGAGGACGAAAATGACCTAAATGTTCAACCAATGACACAAAACGACACAAAATCACATATTGGATGCACAAGATTGGTTAAAAACCCTAACTGGATTAGAATAAGCCTAGGGAAGACGATAATGACCTAAATGTTCAACCAATGACATAAAATGACACAAAATCACATATTGGATGCAAAAGATTGGTTAAAAACCCTAATAGGATGAGAATAAGCCTAGGGAGGACGAAAATGACCTAAATGTTCAACCAATGACACAAAATGACATAAAATCACATATTGGATGCACAAGATTGGTTAAAAACCCTAATTGGATTAGAATAAGCTTAGGGAGGACGGCACAAGATTGGTTAAAAACCCTAATTGGATTAGAATAAGCCTAGGGAGGACGAAAATGACCTAAATGTTCAACCAATGACACAAAATGACACAAAATCACATATTGGATAGCCAAGATTAGTTAAAAACCCTAATTGGATTAGAATAAGCCTAGGGAGGACGAAAATGACCTAAATGTTCAACCAATGACACAAAATCACACATTGGATCACAAGATTGGTTAAAAACCTTAATTGGATTAGAATAAGCCTAGGAAGGACGAAAATAACCTAAATGTTCAACCAATGACACAAAATGACACAAAATCACACATTGGATGCACAAGATTGGTTAAAAACCTTAATTGGATTAGAATAAGCCTAGGTAGGACGAAAATGACCTAAATATTCAACCAATGACACAAAATGACACAAAATCACATATTGGATGCACAAGATTGGTTAAAAACCCTTATTGGATTAGAATAAGCATAGCGAGGACGAAAATGACCTAAATGTTCAACCAATGACAAAAAATCACATATTGGATGCACAAGATTGGTTAAAAACCCTAATTGGATTAAAATAAGCCTAGGGAGGACGAAAATGACCTAAATGTTCAACCAATGACACAAAATGACACAAAATCACACATTGGATGCACAAGATTGGTTAAAAACCCTAACTGGATTAGAATAAGCCTAGGGAAGACGATAATGACCTAAATGTTCAACCAATGACACAAAATGACACAAAATCACATATTGGATGCAAAAGATTGGTTATAAACCCTAATAGGATTAGAATAAGCCTAGGGAGGACGAAAATGACCTAAATGTTCAACCAATGACACAAAATGACATAAAATCACATATTGGATGCACAAGATTGGTTAAAAACCTATTTGGATTAGAATAAGCCTAGGGAGGACGAAAATGACCTAATTGTTCAACCAATGACACAAAATGACACAAAATCACATATTGGATACCCAAGATTAGTTAAAAACCCTATTTGGATTCGAATAAGCCTAGGGAGGACGAAAATTACCGAAATGTTCAACCAATGACACAAAATGACACAAAATCACATATTGGATGCACAAGATTGGTTAAAAACCCTAATTGGATTAGAATAAGCCTAGGTAGGACGAAAATGACCTAAATGTTCAACCAATGACAAAAAATGACACAAAATCACACATTGGAGGCACAAGATTGGTTAAAAACCTTAATTGGATTAGAATAAGCTAGCGAGGACGAAAATGACCTAAATGTTCAACCAATGACACAAAATGACACAAAATCACATATTGGATGCACAAGATTGGTTAAAAACCCTAATTGGATTAGAATAAGCATAGCGAGGACGAAAATGACCGAAATGTTCAACCAATGACACAAAATGACACAAAATCACATATTGGATGCACAAGATTGGTTAAAAACCCTAATTGGATTAGAATAAGCCTAGGGAGGACGAAAATGACCTAAATGTTCAACCAATGACAAAAAATGACACAAAATCACACATTGGATGCACAAGATTGGTTAAAAACCTTAATTGGATTAGAATAAGCTAGCGAGGACGAAAATGACCTAAATGTTCAACCAATGACAAAAAATGACACAAAATCACATATTGGATGCACAAGATTGGTTAAAAACCCTAATTGGATTAGAATAAGCATAGCGAGGACGAAAATGACCTAAATGTTCAACCAATGACAAAAAATCACATATTGGATGCACAAGATTGGTTAAAAACCCTAATTGGATTAAAATAAGCCTAGGGAGGACGAAAATGACCTAAATCTTCAACCAATGACACAAAATGACACAAAATCACACATTGGATGCACAAGATTGGTTAAAAACCCTAACTGGAATAGAATAAGCCTAGGGAAGACGATAATGACCTAAATGTTCAACCAATGACACAAAATGACACAAAATCACATATTGGATGCAAAAGATTGGTTAAAAACCCTAATAGGATTAGAATAAGCCTAGGGAGGACGAAAATGACCTAAATGTTCAACCAATGACACAAAATGACATAAAATCACATATTGGATGCACAAGATTGGTTAAAAACCCTAATTGGATTAGAATAAGCCTAGGGAGGACGAAAATGACCTAAATGTGCAACCAATGACACAAAATGACACAAAATCACATATTGGATACCCAAGATTAGTTAAAAACCCTAATTGGATTCGAATAAGCCTAGGGAGGACGAAAATGACCGAAATGTTCAACCAATGACACAAAATGACACAAAATCACATATTGGATGCACAAGATTGGTTAAAAACCCTAATTGGATTAGAATAAGCCTAGGGAGGACGAAAATGACCTAAATGTTCAACCAATGACACTAAATCACATATTGGATGCACAAGATTGGTTAAAAACCCTAATTGGATTAGAATAAGCCTAGGGACGACGAAAATGACCTAAATGTTCAACCAATGACACAAAATCACATATTGGATGCACAAGATTGGTTAAAAACCCTAAATGGATTAAAATAAGCCTAGGGAGGACGAAAATGACCTAAATGTTCAACCAATGACACAAAATCACATATTGGATGCACAAGATTGGTTAAAAACCCTAATTGGATTAGAATAAGCCTAGGGAGGACGAAAATGACCTAAATGTTCAACCAATGACACAAAATCACATATTGGATGCACAAGATTGGTTAAAAACCCTCATTGGATTAGAATAAGCCTAGGGAGGACGAAAATGACCTAAATGTTCAACCAATGACACAAAATCACATATTGGATGCACAAGATTGGTTAAAAACCCTAATTGGATTAGAATAAGCCTAGGGAGGACGAAAATGACCTAAATGTTCAACCAATGACACAAAATGACACAAAATCACATATTGGATGCACAAGAATGGTTAAAAACCCTAATTGGATGAGAATAAGCCTAGGGAGGACGAAAATGACCTAAATGTTCAACCAATGACACAAAATCACATATTGGATGCACAAGATTGGTTAAAAACCCTAATTGGATTAGAATAAGCCTAGGGAGGACGAAAATGACCTAAATGTTCAACCAATGACACAAAATCACATATTGGGTGCACAAGATTGGTTAAAAACCCTAATTGGATTAGAATAAGCCTAGGGAGGACGAAAATGACCTAAATGTTCAACCAATGACACAAAATCACATATTGGATGCACAAGATTGGTTAAAAACCCTAATTGGATTAGAATAAGCCTAGGGAGGACGAAAATGACCTAAATGTTCAACCAATGACACAAAATCACATATTGGATGCACAAGATTGATTAAAAACCCTATTTGGATTAGAATAAGCCTAGGGAGGACGAAAATGACCTAAATGTTCAATCAATGACACAAAATCACATACTGGATGCACAAGATTGGTTAAAAACCCTAATTGGATTAGAATAAGCCTAGGGAGGACGAAAATGACCTAAATGTTCAACCAATGACACAAAATGACACAAAATCACATATTGGATGCACAAGATTGGTTAAAAACCCTAAGTGGATTAGAATAAGCCTAGCGAGGACGAAAATGACCTAAATGTTCAACCAATGACACAAAATCACATATTGGATGCACAAGATTGGTTAAAAACCCTAATTGGATTAGAATAAGCCTAGGGAGGACGAAAATAACCTAAATGTGCAACCAATGACACAATTAAAATATATTGGATGCACAAGATTTGTTAAAAACCCTAATTGGATTAGAATAAGCCTAGGGAGGACGAAAATGACCTAAATGTTCAACCAATGACACAAAAACACATATTGGATGCACAAGATTGGTTAAAAACCCTAATTGGATTAGAATAAGCCTAGGGAGGACGAAAATGACCTAAATGTTCAACCAATGACACAAAATGACAAAAAATCACATATTGGATGCACAAGATTGGTTAAAAATCCTAATTCGATTAGAATAAGCCTAGGGAGGACGAAAATGACCTAAATGTTCAACCAATGACACAAAATCACATATTGGATGCACAAGATTGGTTAAAAACCCTAATTGGATTAGAATAAGCCTAGGGAGGACGAAAATGACCTAAATGTTCAACCAATGACACAAAATGACACAAAATCACATATTGGATGCACAAGATTGGTTAAAAACCCTAATTGGATTAGAATAAGCCTATGGAGGACAAAAATGACCTAAATGTTCAACCAATGACAAAAAATGACACAAAATCACACATTGGATGCACAAGATTGGTTAAAAACCTTAATTGGATTAGAATAAGCTAGCGAGGACGAAAATGACCTAAATGTTCAACCAATGACACAAAATGACACAAAATCACATATTGGATGCACAAGATTGGTTAAAAACCGTAATTGGATTAGAATAAGCATAGCGAGTACGAAAATGACCTAAATGTTCAACCAATGACAAAAAATCACATATTGGATGCACAAGATGGGTTAAAAACCCTAATTGAATTAAAATAAGCCTAGGGAGGACGAAAATGACCTAAATCTTCAACCAATGACACAAAATTACACAAAATCACACATTGGATGCACAAGATTGATTAAAAACCTTAATTGGATTAGAATAAGGCTAGGGAGGACGAAAAATGACCTAAATGTTCAACCAATGACACAAAACGACACAAAATCACATATTGGATGCACAAGATTGGTTAAAAACCCTAACTGGATTAGAATAAGCCTAGGGAAGACGATAATGACCTAAATGTTCAACCAATGACATAAAATGACACAAAATCACATATTGGATGCAAAAGATTGGTTAAAAACCCTAATAGGATTAGAATAAGCCTAGGGAGGACGAAAATGACCTAAATGTTCAACCAATGACACAAAATGACATAAAATCACATATTGGATGCACAAGATTGGTTAAAAACCCTAATTGGATTAGAATAAGCCTAGGGAGGACAAAAATGATCTAAATGTTCAACCAATGACACAAAATGACACTAAATCACACATTGGATCACAAGATTGGTTAAAAACCTTAATTGGATTAGAATAAGCCTAGGAAGGACGAAATTGACCTAAATGTTCAACCAATGACACAAAATCACACATTGGATGCACAAGATTGGTTAAAAACCTTAATTGGATTAGAATAAGCCTAGGTAGGACGAAAATGACCTAAATGTTCAACCAATGACACAAAATGACACAAAATCACATATTGGATGCACAAGATTGGTTAAAAACCCTAATTGGATTAGAATAAGCCTAGGGAGGACGAAAATGACCTAAATGTTCAACAAATGACACAAAATGACACAAAATCACATATTGGATGGACAAGATTGGTTAAAAACCCTAATTGGATTAGAATAAGCCTAGGGAGGACGAAAATGACCTAAATGTTCAACCAATGACACAAAATGACACAAAATCACATATTGGATGCACAAGATTGGTTAAAAACCCTAACTGGATTAGAATAAGCATAGGGAGGACGAAAAAGACCTAAATGTTCAATCAATGACACAAAATCACATATTGGATGCACAAGATTGGTTAAAAACCCTAATTGGATTAGAATAAGCCTAGGGAGGACGAAAATGACCTAAATGTTCAACCAATGACACAAAATGACACAAAATCACATATTGGATGCACAAGATTGGTTAAAAACCCTAGTTGGATTATAATAAGCCTAGGGAGGACGAAAATGACCTAAATGTTCAACCAATGACACAAAATCACATATTGGATGCACAAGATTGGTTAAAAACCCTAATTGGATTAGAATAAGCCTAGGGAGGACGAAAATGACCTAAATGTTCAACCAATGACACAAAATGACACAAAATCACATATTGGATGCACAAGATTGGTTAAAAACCCTAATTGGATTAGAATAAGCCTAGCGAGGACGAAAATGACCAAATTGGATTACCAATGACACAAAATCACTTATTATATGCACAAGATTTGTTAAAAACCCTAATTGGATTAGAATAAGCCTAGCGAGGACGAAAATGAACTTAATATTCAACCAATGACACAAAATGACACAAAATCACATATTGGATGCACAAGATTGGTTAAAAACCCTAATTGGATTAGAATAAGCCTAGGGAGGACGAAAATGACCTAAATGTTCAACCAATGACACAAAATCACATATTGGATGCACAAGATTGGTTAAAAACCCTAATTGGATTAGAATAAGCCTAGCAAGGACGAAAATGACCTAAATGTTCAACCAATGACACAAAATGACACAAAATCACATATTGGATGCACAAGATTGGTTAAAAACCCTAATTGGATTAGAATAAGCCTAGGGAGGACAAAAATGACCTAAATGTTCAACCAATGACACAAAATCACATATTGGATGCACAAGATTGGTTAAAAACCCTAATTGGATTAGAATAAGCCTAGGGAGGACGAAAATGACCTAAATGTTCAACCAATGACACAAAATGACACAAAATCACATATTGGATGCACAAGAATGGTTAAAAACCCTAATTGGATGAGAATAAGCCTAGGGAGGACGAAAATGACCTAAATGTTCAACCAATGACACAAAATCACATATTGGATGCACAAGATTGGTTAAAAACCCTAATTGGATTAGAATAAGCCTAGGGAGGACGAAAATGACCTAAATGTTCAACCAATGACACAAAATCACATATTGGATGCACAAGTTTTGTTAAAAACCCTAATTGGATTAGAATAAGCCTAGGGAGGACGAAAATGACCTAAATGTTCAACCAATGACACAAAATCACATATTGGATGCACAAGATTGGTTAAAAACCCTAATTGGATTAGAATAAGCCTAGGGAGGACGAAAATGACCTTAATGTTCAACCAATGACACAGAATCACATATTGGTTGCACAAGATTGGTTAAATACCCTAATTGGATTAGAATAAGCCTAGGGAGGACGAAAATGACCTAAATGTTCAACCAATGACACAAAATCACATATTGGATGCACAAGATTGGTTAAAAACCCTAATTGGATTAGAATAAGCCTAGGGAGGACGAAAATGACCTTAATGATCAACCAATGACACAAAATGACACAAAATCACATATTGGATGCACAAGATTGGTTAAAAACCCTAATTGGATTAGAATAAGCCTAGGGAGGACGAAAATGACCTAAATGTTCAACCAATGACACAAAATGAAACAAAATCACATATTGGATGCACAAGATTGGTTAAAAACCCTAATTGAATTAGAATAAGCCTAGGGAGGACGAAAATGACCTAAATGTTCAACCAATGACACAAAATCACATATTGGATGCACAAGATTGGTTAAAAACCCTAATTGGATTAGAATAAGCCTAGGGAGGACGAAAATGACCTAAATGTTCAACGTATGACACAAAATGACACAAAATCACATATTGGATGCACACGATGGATTAAAAACCCTAATTGGATTAGAATAAGCCTAGGGAGGACGAAAATGACCTAAATGTTCAACCAATGACACAAAATCACATATTGGATGCACAAGATTGGTTAAAAACCCTAATTGGATTAGAATAAGCCTAGCGAGGACGAAAATGACCTAATTGGATTACCAATGACACAAAATCACTTATTATATGCACAAGATTGGTTAAAAACCCTAATTGGATTAGAATAAGCCTAGAGAGGATGAAAATGACCTAAATGTGCAACCAATGACACAAAATCACATATTGGATGCAAAAGATAGATTAAACAACCCTAATTGGATTAGAATAAGCCTAGGGAGGACGAAAATGACCTAAATGTTCAACCAATGACACAAAATCACATATTGGATGCACAAGATTGGTTAAAAACCCTAATTGGATTAGAATAAGCCTAGGGAGGACGAAAATGACCTAAATGTTCAACCAATGACACAAAATCACATATTGGATGCCCAAGATTGGATAAAAACCCTAATTGGATTAGAATAAGCCTTGGGAGGACGAAAATGACCTAAATGTTCAACCAATGACACAAAATGACACAAAATCACATATTGGATGCACAAGATTGGTTAAAAACCCTAATTGGATTAGAATAAGCCTAGGGAGGACAAAAATGACCTAAATGTTCAACCAATGACAAAAAATGACACAAAATCACACATTGGATGCACAAGATTGGTTAAAAACCTTAATTGGATTAGAATAAGCTAGCGAGGACGAAAATGACCTAAATGTTCAACCAATGACACAAAATGACACAAAATCACATATTGGATGCACAAGATTGGTTAAAAACCGTAATTGGATTAGAATAAGCATAGCGAGTACGAAAATGACCTAAATGTTCAACCAATGACAAAAAATCACATATTGGATGCACAAGATGGGTTAAAAACCCTAATTGAATTAAAATAAGCCTAGGGAGGACGAAAATGACCTAAATCTTCAACCAATGACACAAAATTACACAAAATCACACATTGGATGCACAAGATTGATTAAAAACCTTAATTGGATTAGAATAAGGCTAGGGAGGACGAAAAATGACCTAAATGTTCAACCAATGACACAAAACGACACAAAATCACATATTGGATGCACAAGATTGGTTAAAAACCCTAACTGGATTAGAATAAGCCTAGGGAAGACGATAATGACCTAAATGTTCAACCAATGACATAAAATGACACAAAATCACATATTGGATGCAAAAGATTGGTTAAAAACCCTAATAGGATGAGAATAAGCCTAGGGAGGACGAAAATGACCTAAATGTTCAACCAATGACACAAAATGACCTAAAATCACATATTGGATGCACAAGATTGGTTAAAAACCCTAATTGGATTAGAATAAGCTTAGGGAGGACGGCACAAGATTGGTTAAAAACCCTAATTGGATTAGAATAAGCCTAGGGAGGACGAAAATGACCTAAATGTTCAACCAATGACACAAAATGACACAAAATCACATATTGGATACCCAAGATTAATTAAAAACCCTAATTGGATTAGAATAAGCCTAGGGAGGACGAAAATGACCTAAATGTTCAACCAATGACACAAAATCACACATTGGATCACAAGATTGGTTAAAAACCTTAATTGGATTAGAATAAGCCTAGGAAGGACGAAAATAACCTAAATGTTCAACCAATGACACAAAATGACACAAAATCACACATTGGATGCACAAGATTGGTTAAAAACCTTAATTGGATTAGAATAAGCCTAGGTAGGACGAAAATGACCTAAATATTCAACCAATGACACAAAATGACACAAAATCACATATTGGATGCACAAGATTGGTTAAAAACCCTTATTGGATTAGAATAAGCATAGCGAGGACGAAAATGACCTAAATGTTCAACCAATGACAAAAAATCACATATTGGATGCACAAGATTGGTTAAAAACCCTAATTGGATTAAAATAAGCCTAGGGAGGACGAAAATGACCTAAATGTTCAACCAATGACACAAAATGACACAAAATCACACATTGGATGCACAAGATTGGTTAAAAAGCTTAATTGGATTAGAATAAGGCTAGGGAGGACGAAAATGACCTAAATGTTCAACCAATAACACAAAATGACACAAAATCACATATTGGATGCACAAGATTGGTTAAAAACCCTAACTGGATTAGAATAAGCCTAGGGAAGACGATAATGACCTAAATGTTCAACCAATGACATAAAATGACACAAAATCACATATTGGATGCAAAAGATTGGTTAAAAACCCTAATAGGATTAGAATAAGCCTAGGGAGGACGAAAATGACCTAAATGTTCAACCAATGACACAAAATGACATAAAATCACATATTGGATGCACAAGATTGGTTAAAAACCCTAATTGGATTAGAATAAGCCTAGGGAGGACAAAAATGATCTAAATGTTCAACCAATGACACAAAATGACACTAAATCACACATTGGATCACAAGATTGGTTAAAAACCTTAATTGGATTAGAATAAGCCTAGGAAGGACGAAATTGACCTAAATGTTCAACCAATGACACAAAATCACACATTGGATGCACAAGATTGGTTAAAAACCTTAATTGGATTAGAATAAGCCTAGGTAGGACGAAAATGACCTAAATGTTCAACCAATGACACAAAATGACACAAAATCACATATTGGATGCACAAGATTGGTTAAAAACCCTAATTGGATTAGAATAAGTATAGCGAGGACGAAAATGACCTAAATGTTCAACCAATGACAAAAAATCACATATTGGATGCACAAGATTGGTTAAAAACCCTAATTGGATTAAAATAAGCCTAGGGAGGACGAAAATGACCTAAATGTTCAACCAATGATACAAAATCACACATTGGATGCACAAGATTGGTTAAAAAGCTTAATTGGATTAGAATAAGGCTAGGGAGGACGAAAATGACCTAAATGTTCAACCAATAACACAAAATGACACAAAATCACATATTGGATGCACAAGATTGGTTAAAAACCCTAATTGGATTAGAGTAAGCTTAGGGAGGACGAAAATGACCTAAATGTTCAACCAATGACAAAAAATGACACAAAATCACACATTGGATGCACATTATTGGTTAAAATTCTTAATTGGATTAGAATAAGCCTAGCGAGGAAGACAATGACCTAAATCTTCAACCAATGACACAAAATGACACAAAATCACATATTGGATCACAAGATTGGTTAAAAACCCTAATTGGATTAGAATAAGCCTAGGGAGGACGAAAATGACCTAAATGTTCAACCAATGACAAAAAATCACATATTGGATGCACAAGATTGGTTAAAAACCCTAATTGGATTAAAATAAGACTAGGGAGGACGAAAATGACCTAAATCTTCAACCAATGACACAAAATCACACATTGGATGCACAAGATTGGTTAAAAACCTTAATTGGATTAGTATAAGGCTAGGGAGGACGAAAATGACCTAAATGTTCAACCAATGACACAAAATGACACAAAATCACATATTGGATGCACAAGATTGGTTAAAAACCCTAACTGGATTAGAATAAGCCTAGGGAAGACGATAATGACCTAAATGTTCAACCAATGACATAAAATGACACAAAATCACATATTGGATGCAAAAGATTGGTTAAAAACCCTAATAGGATTAGAATAAGCCTAGGGAGGACGAAAATGACCTAAATGTTCAACCAATGACACAAAATGACATAAAATCACATATTGGATGCACAAGATTGGTTAAAAACCCTAATTGGATTAGAATAAGCCTAGGGAGGACAAAAATGACCTAAATGTTCAACCAATGACACAAAATGACACTAAATCACACATTGGATCACAAGATTGGTTAAAAACCTTAATTGGATTAGAATAAGCCTAGGAAGGACGAAATTGACCTAAATGTTCAACCAATGACACAAAATCACACATTGGATGCACAAGATTGGTTAAAAACCTTAATTGGATTAGAATAAGCCTAGGTAGGACGAAAATGACCTAAATGTTCAACCAATGACACAAAATGACACAAAATCACATATTGGATGCACAAGATTGGTTAAAAACCCTAATTGGATTAGAATAAGCCTAGGGAGGACAAAAATTTCCTAAATGTTCAACCAATGACACAAAATCACATATTGGATGCACAAGATTGGTTAAAAACCCTAATTGGATTAGAATAAGCCTAGGGAGGACGAAAATGACCTAAATGTTCAACCAATGACACAAAATCACATATTGGATGCACAAGATTGGTTAAAAACCCTAATTGGATTAGAATAAGCCTAGGGAGGACGAATATGACCTAAATGTTTAACCAATGACACAAAATGACACAAAATCACATATTGGATGCACAAGATTGGTTAAAAACCCTAATTGGATTAGAATAAGCCTAGGGAGGACGAAAATGACCTAAATGTTCAACCAATGACAAAAAATGACACAAAATCACACATTGGATGCACAAGATTGGTTAAAAACCATAACTGGATTAGAATAAGCCTAGCGAGAAAGAAAATGACCTAAATATTCAACCAATGACACAAAATGACACAAAATCACATATTGGATGCACAAGATTGGTTAAAAACATTAATTGGATTAGAATAAGCCTAGGGAGGACGAAAATGACCTAAATGTTCAACAATTGACACAAAATCACATATTGGATGCACAAGATTGGTTAAAAACCCTAATTGGATTAAAAAGAGCATAGGGAGGACGAAAATGACCTAAATGTTTAACCAATGACACAAAATGACACAAAATCACACATTGGATGCACAAGATTGGATAAAAACCTTAATTGGATTAGAATAAGCCTAGGGAGGACGAAAATGACCTAAATGTTCAACCAATGACACAAAACGACACAAAATCACATATTGGATGCACAAGATTGGTTAAAAACCCTAACTGGATTAGAATAAGCCTAGGGAAGACGATAATGACCTAAATGTTCAACCAATGACATAAAATGACACAAAATCACATATTGGATGCAAAAGATTGGTTAAAAACCCTAATAGGATGAGAATAAGCCTAGGGAGGACGAAAATGACCTAAATGTTCAACCAATGACACAAAATGACATAAAATCACATATTGGATGCACAAGATTGGTTAAAAACCTATTTGGATTAGAATAAGCCTAGGGAGGACGAAAATGACCTAATTGTTCAACCAATGACACAAAATGACACAAAATCACATATTGGATACCCAAGATTAGTTAAAAACCCTATTTGGATTCGAATAAGCCTAGGGAGGACGAAAATTACCGAAATGTTCAACCAATGACACAAAATGACACAAAATCACATATTGGATGCACAAGATTGGTTAAAAACCCTAATTGGATTAGAATAAGCCTAGGTAGGACGAAAATGACCTAAATGTTCAACCAATGACAAAAAATGACACAAAATCACACATTGGAGGCACAAGATTGGTTAAAAACCTTAATTGGATTAGAATAAGCTAGCGAGGACGAAAATGACCTAAATGTTCAACCAATGACACAAAATGACACAAAATCACATATTGGATGCACAAGATTGGTTAAAAACCCTAATTGGATTAGAATAAGCATAGCGAGGACGAAAATGACCGAAATGTTCAACCAATGACACAAAATGACACAAAATCACATATTGGATGCACAAGATTGGTTAAAAACCCTAATTGGATTAGAATAAGCCTAGGGAGGACGAAAATGACCTAAATGTTCAACCAATGACAAAAAATGACACAAAATCACACATTGGATGCACAAGATTGGTTAAAAACCATAATTGGATTAGAATAAGCCTAGCGAGAAAGAAAATGACCTAAATGTTCAACCAATGACACAAAATGACATAAAATCACATATTGGATGCACAAGATTGGTTAAAAACCCTAATTGGATTAGAATAAGCCTAGGGAGGACGAAAATGACCTAAATGTTCAACCAATGACACAAAATGACACAAATTCACATATAATATGCACAAGAAGTGTTAAAAACCCTAATTGGATTAGAATAAGCCTAGGGAGGATGAAAATGAATTAAATGTTCAACCAATGACACAAAATGACACAAAATCACATATTGGATGCACAAGATTGGTTAAAAACCCTAATTGGATTAGAATAAGCCTAGGGAGGACGAAAATGACCTAAATGTTCAACCAATGACACAAAATCACATATTGGATGCACAAGATTGGTTAAAAACCCTAATTGGATTAGAATAAGCCTAGGGAGGACGAAAATGACATAAATGTTCAACCAATGACACAAAATGACACAAAATCACATATTGGAGGCACAAGATTGGTTAAAAACCCTAATTGGATTAGAATAAGCCTTGCGAGGACGAAAATGACCTAATTGGATTACCAATGACACAAAATCACTTATTATATGCACAAGATTGGTCAAAAACCCTAATTGGATTAGAATAAGCCTAGGGAGGACGAAAATGACCTAAATGTTCAACCAATGACACAAAATCACATATTGGATGCACAAGATTGGTTAAAAACCCTAATTGGATTAGAATAAGCCTAGGGAGGACAAAAATGACCTAAATGTTCAACCAATGACACAAAATTACACAAAATCACATATTGGATACACAGGATTGGTTAAAAACCCTAATTGGATTAGAATAAGCCTAGGGAGGACGAAAATGACCTAAATGTTCAACCAATGACACAAAATCACATATTGGATGCACAAGATTGGTTAAAAACCCTAATTGGATTAGAATAAGCCTAGGGAGGACGAAAATGACCTAATTGGATTACAAATGACACAAAATGACACAAAATCACATATTGGATGCACAAGATTGGTTAAAAACCCTAATTGGATTAGAATAAGCCTTCGGAGGACGAAAATGACCTAAATGTTCAACCAATGACACAAAATGACACAAAATCACATATTGGATCCACAAGATTGGTTAAAAACCCTAATTGGATTAGAATAAGCCTAGGGAGGACGAAAATGACCTAAATGTTCAACCAATGACACAAAATGACACAAAATCACATATTGGATGCACAAGATTGGTTAAAAACCCTAATTGGATTAGAATAAGCCTAGGGAGGACGTAAATGACCTAAATGTTCAACCAATGACACAAAATCACATATTGGATGCACAAGATTGGTTAAAAACCCTAATTGGATTAGAATAAGCCTAGGGACGATGAAAATGACCTAAATGTTCAACCAATGACACAAACTGACACAAAATCACATATTGGATGCACAAGATTGGTTAAAAACCCTAATTGGATTAGAATAAGCCTAGGGAGGACGAAAATGACCTAAATGTTCAACCAATGACACAAAATCACACAAAATCACATATTGGATGCACAAGATTGGTTAAAAACCCTAATTGGATTAGAATAAGCCTAGCGAGGACGAAAATGACCTAATTGGATTACCAATGACACAAAATCACTTATTATATGCACAAGATTGGTTAAAAACCATAATTGGATTAGAATAAGCCTAGGGAGGACGAAAATGACCTAAATGTTCAACCAATGACACAAAATGACACAAAATCACATATTGGATGCACAAGATTGGTTAAAAACCTTAATTGGATTAGAATAAGCCTAGCGAGGAAGAAAATGATCTAAATGTTCAACCAATGACACAAAATGACACAAAATCACATATTGGATGCACAAGATTGGTTAAAAACCCTAATTGGATTAGAATAAGCCTAGTGAGGACAAAAATGACCTAAATGTTCAACCAATGACATAAAATCACATATTGGATGCACAAGATTGGTTAAAAACCCTAATTGGATTAGAATAAGCCTAGGGAGGAAGAAAATGACCTAAATGTTCAACCAATGACACAAAATGACACAAAATCACATATTGGATACCCAAGATTAGTTAAAAACCCTAATTGGATTAGAATAAGCCTAGGGAGGACGAAAATGACCTAAATGTTCAACCAATGACACAAAATCACACATTGGATCACAAGATTGGTTAAAAACCTTAATTGGATTAGAATAAGCCTAGGAAGGACGAAAATAACCTAAATGTTCAACCAATGACACAAAATGACACAAAATCACACATTGGATGCACAAGATTGGTTAAAAACCTTAATTGGATTAGAATAAGCCTAGGTAGGACGAAAATGACCTAAATATTCAACCAATGACACAAAATGACACAAAATCACATATTGGATGCACAAGATTGGTTAAAAACCCTTATTGGATTAGAATAAGCATAGCGAGGACGAAAATGACCTAAATGTTCAACCAATGACAAAAAATCACATATTGGATGCACAAGATTGGTTAAAAACCCTAATTGGATTAAAATAAGCCTAGGGAGGACGAAAATGACCTAAATGTTCAACCAATGATACAAAATCACACATTGGATGCACAAGATTGGTTAAAAAGCTTAATTGGATTAGAATAAGGCTAGGGAGGACGAAAATGACCTAAATGTTCAACCAATAACACAAAATGACACAAAATCACATATTGGATGCACAAGATTGGTTAAAAACCCTAATTGGATTAGAGTAAGCTT
>JBBPBQ010000008.1:12718517-12735435 GCA_037974755.1 Cicer yamashitae | reverse complement strand
AGGACGAAAATGACCTAAATGTTCAACCAATGACACAAAATGACACAAAATCACATATTGGATGCACAAGATTGGTTAAAAACCCTAATTGGATTAGAATAAGTATAGCGAGGACGAAAATGACCTAAATGTTCAACCAATGACAAAAAATCACATATTGGATGCACAAGATTGGTTAAAAACCCTAATTGGATTAAAATAAGCCTAGGGAGGACGAAAATGACCTAAATGTTCAACCAATGATACAAAATCACACATTGGATGCACAAGATTGGTTAAAAAGCTTAATTGGATTAGAATAAGGCTAGGGAGGACGAAAATGACCTAAATGTTCAACCAATAACACAAAATGACACAAAATCACATATTGGATGCACAAGATTGGTTAAAAACCCTAATTGGATTAGAGTAAGCTTTGGGAGGACGAAAATGACCTAAATGTTCAACCAATGACAAAAAATGACACAAAATCACACATTGGATGCACATTATTGGTTAAAATTCTTAATTGGATTAGAATAAGCCTAGCGAGGAAGACAATGACCTAAATCTTCAACCAATGACACAAAATGACACAAAATCACATATTGGATCACAAGATTGGTTAAAAACCCTAATTGGATTAGAATAAGCCTAGGGAGGACGAAAATGACCTAAATGTTCAACCAATGACAAAAAATCACATATTGGATGCACAAGATTGGTTAAAAACCCTAATTGGATTAAAATAAGACTAGGGAGGACGAAAATGACCTAAATCTTCAACCAATGACACAAAATCACACATTGGATGCACAAGATTGGTTAAAAACCTTAATTGGATTAGTATAAGGCTAGGGAGGACGAAAATGACCTAAATGTTCAACCAATGACACAAAATGACACAAAATCACATATTGGATGCACAAGATTGGTTAAAAACCCTAACTGGATTAGAATAAGCCTAGGGAAGACGATAATGACCTAAATGTTCAACCAATGACATAAAATGACACAAAATCACATATTGGATGCAAAAGATTGGTTAAAAACCCTAATAGGATTAGAATAAGCCTAGGGAGGACGAAAATGACCTAAATGTTCAACCAATGACACAAAATGACATAAAATCACATATTGGATGCACAAGATTGGTTAAAAACCCTAATTGGATTAGAATAAGCCTAGGGAGGACAAAAATGACCTAAATGTTCAACCAATGACACAAAATGACACTAAATCACACATTGGATCACAAGATTGGTTAAAAACCTTAATTGGATTAGAATAAGCCTAGGAAGGACGAAATTGACCTAAATGTTCAACCAATGACACAAAATCACACATTGGATGCACAAGATTGGTTAAAAACCTTAATTGGATTAGAATAAGCCTAGGTAGGACGAAAATGACCTAAATGTTCAACCAATGACACAAAATGACACAAAATCACATATTGGATGCACAAGATTGGTTAAAAACCCTAATTGGATTAGAATAAGCCTAGGGAGGACAAAAATTTCCTAAATGTTCAACCAATGACACAAAATCACATATTGGATGCACAAGATTGGTTAAAAACCCTAATTGGATTAGAATAAGCCTAGGGAGGACGAAAATGACCTAAATGTTCAACCAATGACACAAAATGACATAAAATCACATATTGGGTGCACAAGATTGGTTAAAAACCCTAATTGGATTAGAATAAGCCTAGGGAGGACGAAAATGACCTAAATGTTCAACCAATGACACAAAATGACATAAAATCACATATTGGATGCACAAGATTGGTTAAAAACCCTAATTGGATTAGAATAAGCCTAGGGAGGACAAAAATGACCTAAATGTTCAACCAATGACACAAAATCACATATTGGATGCACAAGATTGGTTAAAAACCCTAATTGGATTAGAATAAGCCTAGCGAGGACGAAAATGACCTAATTGGATTACCAATGACAAAAAATCACTTATTATATGCACAAGATTGGTTAAAAACCCTAATTGGATTAGAATAAGCCTAGGGAGGACGAAAATGAACTAAATGTTCAACCAATGACACAAAATGACACAAAATCACATATTGGATGCACAAGATTGGTTAAAAACCCTAATTGGATTAGAATAAGCCTAGGGAGGACGAAAATGACCTAAGTTTTCAATGAATGACAAAAAATGACACAAAATCAGATATTGGATGCACAAGATTGATTAAAAATCCTAATTGGATTAGAATAAGCCTAGGGAGGACGAAAATGACCTAAATGTTCAACCAATGACACAAAATCACATATTGGATGCACAAGATTGGTTAAAAACCCTAATTGGATTAGAATAAGCCTAGGGAGGACGAAAATCACCTAAATGTTCAACCAATGACACAGAAGGACCCAAAATCACATATTGGATGCACAACATTGGTTAAAAACCCTAATTGGATTAGAATAAGCCTAGGGAGGACGAAAATCACCTAAACATTTAACCAATGACACAAAATCACATATTGGATGCCCAAGATTGGTTAAAAACCCTAATTGGATTAGAATAAGCCTAGGGAGGACGAAAATGACCTAAATGTTCAACCAATGACACAAAAGTACACAAAATCACATATTGGATGCACAAGATTGGTTAAAAACCCTAATTGGATTAGAATAAGCCTAGGGAGGACGAAAATGACCTAAATGTTCAACCAATGACACAAAATCACATATTGGATGCACAAGATTGGTTAAAAACCCTAATTGGATTAGAATAAGCCTAGGGAGGACGAAAATGACCTAAATGTTCAACCAATGACACAAAATCACATATTGGATGCAGCAGATTGGTTAAAAACCCTAATTGGATTAGAATAAGCCTAGGGAGGACGAAAATGACCTAAATGTTCAACCAATAACACAAAATGATAAAAAAATCACATATTGGATGCACAAGATTGGTTAAAAACCCTAATTGGATTAGAATAAGCCTAGGGAGGACGAAAATGACCTAAATGTTCAACCAATGACACAAAATCACATATTGGATGCACAAGATTGGTTAAAAACCCTAATTGGCTTAGAATAAGCCTAGGGAGGACGAAAATGACCTAAATGTTCAACCAATGACACAAAATCACATATTGGATGCACAAGATTGGTTAAAAACCCTAATTGGATTAGAATAAGCCTAGGGAGGACGAAAATGACCTAAATGTTCAACCAATGACAAAAAATGACACAAAATCACACATTGGATGCACAAGATTGGTTAAAAACCTTAATTGGATTAGAATAAGGCTAGGGAGGATGAAAATGACCTAAATGTTCAACCAATGACACAAAACGACATAAAATCACATATTGGATGCACAAGATTGGTTAAAAACCCTAACTGGATTAGAATAAGCCTAGGGAAGACGATAATGACCTAAATGTTCAACCAATGACACAAAATGACACAAAATCACATATTGGATGCAAAAGATTGGTTAAAAACCCTAATAGGATTAGAATAAGCCTAGGGAGGACGAAAATGACCTAAATGTTCAACCAATGACACAAAATGACATAAATTCACATATTGGATGCACAAGATTGGTTAAAAACCCTAATTGGATTAGAATAAGCCTAGGGAGGACGAAAATGACCTAAATGTTCAACCAATGACACAAAATGACACAAAATCACATATTGGATACCCAAGATTAGTTAAAAACCCTAATTGGATTAGAATAAGCCTAGGGAGGACGAAAATGACCGAAGTGTTCAACCAATGACACAAAATGACACAAAATCACATATTGGATGCACAAGATTGGTTAAAAACCCTAATTGGATTAGAATAAGCCTAGGGAGGACGAAAATGACCTAAATGTTCAACCAATGACACAAGATCACATATTGGATGCACAAGATTGGTTAAAAACCCTAATTGGATTAGAATAAGCCTAGGGAGGACGAAAATGACCTAAATGTTCAACCAATGACACAAAATGACACATAATCACATATTGGATGCACAAGATTGGTTAAAAACCCTAATTGGAATAGAATAAGCCTAGGGACGACGAAAATGACCTAAATGTTCAACCAATGACACAAAATCAAATATTGGATGCACAAGATTGGTTAAAAACCCTAATTGGATTAGAATAAGCCTAAGGAGGACGAAAATGACTTAAATGTTCAACCAATGACACAAAATGACACAAAATCACATATTGGATGCACAAGATTGTTTAAAAACCCTAATTGGATTAGAATAAGCCTAGGGAGGACGAAAATGACCTAAATGTTCAACCAATGACAAAAAATCACATATTGGATGCACAAGATTGGTTAAAAACCCTAATTGGATTAAAATAAGCCTAGGGAAGACGAAAATGACCTAAATGTTCAACCAATGACACAAAATTACACAAAATTACACATTGGATACACAAGATTGGTTAAAAACCTTAATTGGATTAGAATAAGCCTAGGGAGGACGAAAATGACCTAAATGTTCAACCTATGACACAAAATGACACAAAATCACATATTGGATGAACAAGATTGGTTAAAAACCTTAATTGGATTAGAATAAACCTAGGGAGGACGAAAATGACCTAAATGTTCAACCAATAACACAAAATGACACAAAATCACATATTGGATGCACAAGATTGGTTAAAAACCCTAATTGGATTAGAATAAGCCTAGCAAGGCGAAAATGACCTAAATGTTCAACCAATGACACAAAATCACATATTGGATGCACAAGATTGGTTAAAAACTCTAATTGGATTAGAATAAGCCTAGGGAGGACGAAAATGACCTAAATGTTCAACCAATGACACAAAATGACACAAAATCACATATTGGATGCACAAGATTTGTTAAAAACCCTAATTGGATTAGAATAAGCCTAGGGAGGACGAAAATGACCTAAATGTTCAACCAATGACAAAAAATCACATATTGGATGCACAAGATTGGTTAAAAACCCTAATTGGATTAAAATAAGCCTAGGGAGGACGAAAATGACCTAAATGTTCAACCAATGACACAAAATCACATATTGGATGCACTAGATTGGTTAAAAACCCTAATTGGATTAGAATAAGCCTAGCAAGGCGAAAATGACCTAAATGTTCAACCAATGAAACAAAATCACATATTGGATGCACAAGAATGGTTAAAAACCCTAATTGGATTAGAATAAGCCTAGGGAGGACGAAAATTACCTAAATGTTCCACCAATGACACAAAATGACACAAATTCACATATTGGATGCACAAGATTGGTTAAAAACCCTAATTGGATTAGAATAAGCCTAGGGAGGACGAAAATGACCTAAATGTTCAACCAATGACAAAAAATCACATATTGGATGCACAAGATTGGTTAAAAACCCTAATTGGATTAAAATAAGCCTAGGGAGGACGAAAATGACCTAAATCTTCAACCAATGACACAAAATGACACAAAATCACACATTGGATGCACAAGATTGGTTAAAAACCCTAACTGGATTAGAATAAGCCTAGGGAAGACGATAATGACCTAAATGTTCAACCAATGACACAAAATGACACAAAATCACATATTGGATGCAAAAGATTGGTTATAAACCCTAATAGGATTAGAATAAGCCTAGGGAGGACGAAAATGACCTAAATGTTCAACCAATGACACAAAATGACATAAAATCACATATTGGATGCACAAGATTGGTTAAAAACCCTAATTGGATTAGAATAAGCATAGCGAGGACGAAAATGACCTAAATGTTCAACCAATGACAAAAAACCACATATTGGATGCACAAGATTGGTTAAAAACCCTAATTGAATTAAAATAAGCCTAGGGAGGATGAAAATGACCTAAATCTTCAACCAATGACACAAAATGATACAAAATCACACATTGGATGCACAAGATTGGTTAAAAACCTTAATTGGATTAGAATAAGGCTAGGGAGGATGAAAATGACCTAAATGTTCAACCAATGACACAAAACGACATAAAATCACATATTGGATGCACAAGATTGGTTAAAAACCCTAACTGGATTAGAATAAGCCTAGGGAAGACGATAATGACCTAAATGTTCAACCAATGACACAAAATGACACAAAATCACATATTGGATGCAAAAGATTGGGTATAAACCCTAATAGGATTAGAATAAGCCTAGGGAGGACGAAAATGACCTAAATGTTCAACCAATGACACAAAATGACATAAAATCACATATTGGATGCACAAGATTGGTTAAAAACCTATTTGGATTAGAATAAGCCTAGGGAGGACGAAAATGACCTAATTGTTCAACCAATGACACAAAATGACACAAAATCACATATTGGATACCCAAGATTAGTTAAAAACCCTATTTGGATTCGAATAAGCCTAGGGAGGACGAAAATTACGGAAATGTTCAACCAATGACACAAAATGAAACAAAATCACATATTGGATGCACAAGATTGGTTAAAAACCCTAATTGGATTAGAATAAGCCTAGGTAGGACGAAAATGACCTAAATGTTCAACCAATGACAAAAAATGACACAAAATCACACATTGGATGCACAAGATTGGTTAAAAACCTTAATTGGATTAGAATAAGCTAGCGAGGACGAAAATGACCTAAATGTTCAACCAATGACACAAAATGACACAAAATCACATATTGGATGCACAAGATTGGTTAAAAACCCTAATTGGATTAGAATAAGCATAGCGAGTACGAAAATGACCTAAATGTTCAACCAATGACAAAAAATCACATATTGGATGCACAAGATGGGTTAAAAACCCTAATTGAATTAAAATAAGCCTAGGGAGGACGAAAATGACCTAAATCTTCAACCAATGACACAAAATTACACAAAATCACACATTGGATGCACAAGATTGATTAAAAACCTTAATTGGATTAGAATAAGGCTAGGGAGGACGAAAAATGACCTAAATGTTCAACCAATGACACAAAACGACACAAAATCACATATTGGATGCACAAGATTGGTTAAAAACCCTAGCTGGATTAGAATAAGCCTAGGGAAGACGATAATGACCTAAATGTTCAACCAATGACATAAAATGACACAAAATCACATATTGGATGCAAAAGATTGGTTAAAAACCCTAATAGGATGAGAATAAGCCTAGGGAGGACGAAAATGACCTAAATGTTCAACCAATGACACAAAACGACATAAAATCACATATTGGATGCACAAGATTGGTTAAAAACCCTAATTGGATTAGAATAAGCTTAGGGAGGACGGCACAAGATTGGTTAAAAACCCTAATTGGATTAGAATAAGCCTAGGGAGGACGAAAATGACCTAAATGTTCAACCAATGACACAAAATCACATATTGGATGCACAAGATTGGTTAAAAACCCTAATTGGATTAGAATAAGCCTAGGGAGGACAAAAATGACCTAAATGTTCAACCAATTACACAAAATCACATATAGGATGCACAAGATAGGTTAAAAACCCTAATTGGATTAGAATAAGCCTAGGGAGGACGAAAATGACCTAAATGTTCAACCAATGACACAAAATCACATATTGGATGCACAAGATTGGTTAAAAACCCTAATTGGATTAGAATAAGCCTAGGGAGGACGAAAATGACATAGATGTTCAACCAATGACACAAAATGACACAAAATCACATATTGGATGCTCAAGATTGGTTAAAACCCTAATTGGATTAGAATATAAGCCTAGGGAGGACGAATATGACCTAAATGTTCAACCAATGACACAAAATCACATATTGGATGCACAAGATTGGTTAAAAACCCTAATTGGATTAGAATAAGCCTAGGGAGGACGAAAATGACCTAAATGTTCAACCAATGACACAAAATCACATATTGGATGCACAAGATTGGTTAAAAACCCTAATTGGAATAGAATAACCCTAGGGAGGACGAAAATGACCTAAATGTTCAACCAATGACACAAAATGACACAAAATCACATATTGGATGCACAAGATTGGTTAAAAACCCTAATTGGATTAGAATAAGCCTAGGGAGGACGAAAATGACCTAAATGTTGAACCAATGACACAAAATCACATATTGAATACACAAGATTGGTAAAAACCCTAATTGGATTAGAATAAGCCTAGGGAGGACGAAAATGACCTAAATGTTCAACCAATGACACAAAATGACACAAAATCACATATTGGATGCACAAGATTGGTTAAAAACCCTAATTGGATTAGAATAAGCCTAGGGAAGACGATAATGACCTAAATGTTCAACCAATGACACAAAATGACACAAAATCACATATTGGATGCAAAAGATTGGTTAAAAACCCTAATAGGATTAGAATAAGCCTAGGGAGGACGAAAATGACCTAAATGTTCAACCAATGACACAAAATGACATAAAATCACATATTGGATGCACAAGATTGGTTAAAAACCCTAATTGGATTAGAATAAGCCTAGCGAGGACGAAAATGACCTAAATGTCAACCAATGACACAAAATGACACAAAATCACACATTGGATGCAAAAGATTGGTTAAAAACCCTAATAGGATTAGAATAAGCCTAGGGAGGACGAAAATGACCTAAATGTTCAACCAATGACACAAAATGATATAAAATCACATATTGGATGCACAAGATTGGTTAAAAACCCTAATTGGATTAGAATAAGCCTAGGGAGGACGAAAATGACCTAAATGTTCAACCAATGACACAAAATGACACTAAATCACACATTGGATCACAAGATTGGTTAAAAACCCTAACTGGATTAGAATAAGCCTAGGGAAGACGATAATGACCTAAATGTTCAACCAATGACATAAAATGACACAAAATCACATATTGGATGCAAAAGATTGGTTAAAAACCCTAATAGGATTAGAATAAGCCTAAGGAGGACGAAAATGACCTAAATGTTCAACCAATGACACAAAATGACATAAAATCACATATTGGATGCACAAGATTGGTTAAAAACCCTAATTGGATTAGAATAAGCCTAGGGAGGACGAAAATGACCTAAATGTTCAACCAATGACACAAAATGACACTAAATCACACATTGGGTCACAAGATTGGTTAAAAACCTTAATTGGATTAGAATAAGCCTAGGAAGGACGAAAAGGACCTAAATGTTCAACCAATGCACAAAATGACACAAAATCACACATTGGATGCACAAGATTGGTTAAAAACCTTAATTGGATTAGAATAAGCCTAGGTAGGACGAAAATGACCTAAATGTTCAACCAATGACACAAAATGAAACAAAATCACATATTGGATGCACAAGATTGGTTAAAACCCTAATTGGATTAGAATAAGCATAGCGAGGACGAAAATGACCTAAATGTTCAACCAATGACAAAAAATCACATATTAGATGCACAAGATTGGTTAAAAACCCTAATTGGATTAAAATAAGCCTAGGGAGGACGAAAATGACCTAAATGTTCAACCAATGATACAAAATCACACATTGGATGCACAAGATTGGTTAAAAAGCTTAATTGGATTAGAATAAGGCTAGGGAGGACGAAAATGACCTAAATGTTCAACCAATAACACAAAATGACACAAAATCACATATTGGATGCACAAGATTGGTTAAAAACCCTAATTGGATTAGAGTAAGCTTAGGGAGGACGAAAATGACCTAAATGTTCAACCAATGACAAAAAATGACACAAAATCAAACATTGGATGCACATTATTGGTTAAAAACCTTAATTGGATTAGAATAAGCCTAGCGAGGAAGACAATGACCTAAATCTTCAACCAATGACACAAAATGACACAAAATCACATATTGGATGCACAAGATTTGTTAAAATCCCTAATTGGATTAGAATAAGCCTAGGGAGGACGAAAATGACCTAAATGTTCAACCAATGACACAAAATCACATATTGGATGCACAAGATTGGTTAAAAACCCTAATTGGATTAGAATAAGCATAGTGAGGACGAAAATGACCTAAATGTTCAACCAATGACAAAAAATCACATATTGGATGCACAAGATTGGTTAAAAACCCTAATTGGATTAAAATAAGCCTAGGGAGGACGAAAATGACCTAAATCTTCAACAAATGACACAAAATCACACAAAATCACACATTGGATGCACAAGATTGGTTAAAAACCTTAATAGGATTAGAATAAGCCTAGGGAGGACAAAAATGACCTAAATGTTCAACCAATGACACAAAATGACATAAAATCACATATTGGATGCACAAGATTGGTTAAAAACCCTAATTGGATTAGAATAAGCCTAGGGAGGACGAAAATGACCTAAATGTTCAACCAATGACACATAATGACACAAAATCACATATTGGATACCTAAGATTAGTTAAAAACCCTAATTGAATTAGAATAAGCCTAGGGAGGACGAAAATGACCGAAATGTTCAACCAATGACACAAAATCACATATTGGATGCACAAGATTGGTTAAAAACCCTAATTGAATTAGAATAAGCCTAGGGAGGACGAAAATGACCTAAATGTTCAACCAATGACAAAAAATGACACAAAATCACACATTGGATGCACAAGATTGGTTAAAAACCATAATTGGATTAGAATAAGCCTAGCGAGAAAGAAAATGACCTAAATGTTCCACCAATGACACAAAATGACACAAAATCACATATTGGATGCACAAGATTGGTTAAAAACCCTAATTGGATTAGAATAAGCCTAGGGAGGACGAAAATGACCTAAATGTTCAACCAATGACACAAAATCACATATTGGATGCACAAGATTGGTTAAAAACCCTAATTGGATTATAATAAGCCTAGGGAGGACGAAAATGACGTAAATGTTCAACCATTGACATAAATTGACAGAAAATCACATATTGGATGCACAAGATTGGTTAGAAACCCTAATTGGATTAGAATAGGCCTAAGGAGGACGAAAATGACCTAAATGTTCAACCAATGACACAAAATCACATATTGGATGCACAAGATTGGTTAAAAATCCTAATTGGATTAGAATAAGCCTAGGGAGGACGAAAATGACCTAAATGTTCAACCAATGACACAAAATTACACAAAATCACATATTGGATGCACAAGATTGGTTAAAAACCCTAGTTGGATTAGAATAAGCCTAGGGAGGACGAAAATGACCTAAATGTTCAACCAATGACACAAAATTACACCAAATCACATATTGGATGCACAAGATTGGTTAAAAACCCTAATTGGATTAGAATAAGCCTAGGGAGGACGAAAATGACCTAAATGTTCAACCAATGACACAAAATCACATATTGGATGCACAAGATTGGTTAAAAACCCTAATTGGATTAGAATAAGCCTAGGGAGGACGAAAATGACCTAAATGTTCAACCAATGACACAAAATCACATATTGGATGCACAAGATTGGTTAAAAACCCTAATTGGATTAGAATAAGCCTAGGGAGGACAAAAATGACCTAAATATTCAACCGATGACACAAAATCACATATTGGATGCACAAGATTGGTTAAAAACCCTAATTGGATTAGAATAAGCCTAGGGAGGACGAAAATGACCTAAATGTTCAACCAATGACACAAAATCACATATTGGATGCACAAGATTGGTTAAAAACCCTAATTGGATTAGAATAAGCCTAGGGAGGACGAAAATGACCTAAATGTTCAACCAATGACACAAAATCACATATTGGATGCACAAGATTGGTTAAAAACCCTAATTGGATTAGAATAAGCCTAGGGGGGACGAAAATGACCTAAATGTTCAACCAATGACACAAAATCACATATTGGATGCACAAGATTGGTTAAAAACCCTAATTGGATTAGAATAAGCCTAGGGAGGACGAAAATGACCTAAATGTTCAACCAATGACACAAAATCACATATTGGATGCACAAGATTGGTTAAAAACCCTAATTGGATTAGAATAAGCCTAAGGAGGACGAAAGTGACCTAAATGTTCAACCAATGACACAAAATCACATAATGGATGCACAAGATTGGTTAAAAACTCTAGTTGGATTAGAATAGGCATAGGGAGGACGAAAATGACCTAAATGTTCAACTAATGACACAAAATCACATATTGGATGCACAAGATTGGTTAAATACCCTAATTGGATTAGAATAAGCCTAGGGAGGACGAAAATGACCTAAATGTCAACCAATGACACAAAATGACACAGAATCACATATTGGATGCACAAGATTGGTTAAAAACCCTAATTGGATTAGAATAAGCCTAGGGAGGACGAAAATGACCTAAATGTTCAACCAATGACACAAAATGACATAAAATCACATATTGGATGCACAAGATTATTTAAAAACCCTAATTGGATTCGAATAAGCCAAGGGAGGACGAAAATGACCTAAATGTTCAACCAATGACACAAAATGACACAAAATATCATATTGGATGCACAAGATTGGTTAAAAACCCTAATTGGATTAGAATAAGCCTAGGGACGACGGAAATGACCTAAATGTTCAACCAATGACACAAAATTACACAAAATAACATATTGGATGCACAAGATTGGTTAAAAACCCTAATTGGATTAGAATAAGCCTAGGGAGGACGAAAATGACCTAAATGTTCAACCAATGACACAAAATGACACAAAATCACATATTGGATGCACAAGATTGGTTAAAAACCCTAATTGGATTAGAATAAGCCTAGGGAGAACGAAAATGAACTAAATGTTCAAGCAATGACACAAAATCACATATTGGATGCACAAGATTGGTTAAAAACCCTAATTGGATTAGAATAAGCCTAGGGAGGACGAAAATGACCTAAATGTTCAACCAATGACACAAAATCACATATTGG
The DNA here is from genome assembly GCA_037974755.1 of Cicer yamashitae. Classification (NCBI taxonomy): domain Eukaryota; kingdom Viridiplantae; phylum Streptophyta; class Magnoliopsida; order Fabales; family Fabaceae; genus Cicer; species Cicer yamashitae. Next base: position 12,722,611 of record JBBPBQ010000008.1, on the reverse strand, counting down.
ATGCACAAGATTGGTTAAAAACCCTAATTGGATTAGAATAAGCCTTTGGAGCATGAAAATGACCTAAATGTTCAACCAATGACACAAAATCACATATTGGATGCACAAGATTGGTTAAAAACCCTAATTGGATTAGAATAAGCCTAGGGAGGACGAAAATGACCTAAATGTTCAACCAATGACACAAAATCACATATTGGATGCACAAGATTGGTTAAAAACCCTAATTGGAATAGAATAACCCTAGGGAGGACGAAAATGACCTAAATGTTCAACCAATGACACAAAATGACACAAAATCACATATTGGATGCACAAGATTGGTTAAAAACCCTAATTGGATTAGAATAAGCCTAGGGAGGACGAAAATGACCTAAATGTTCAACCAATGACACAAAATCACATATTGGATGCACAAGATTGGTTAAAAACCCTAATTGGATTAGAATAAGCCTAGGGAGGACGAAAATGACCAACATGTTCAACCGATGACACAAAATGACACAAAATCACATATTAGATGCACAAGATTGGTTAAAAACCCTAATTGGATTAGAATAAGCCTAGGGAGGACGAAAAATGACCTAAATGTTCAACCGATGACACAAAATGACACAAAATCACATATTGGATGCACAAGATTGGTTAAAAACCCTAATTGGATTAGAATAAGCCTAGGGAGGACGAAAATGACCAAAATGTTCAACTGATGACACAAAATCACATATTGGATGCACAAGATTGGTTAAAAACCCTAATTGGATTAGAATAAGCCTAGGGAGGACGAAAATGACCTAAATGTTCAACCAATGACACAAAATCACATATTGGATGCACAAGATTGGTTAAAAACGCTAATTGGATTAGAATAAGCCTATGGAGGACGAAAATGACCTAAATGTTCAACCAATGACACAAAATCACATATTGGATGCACAAGATTGGTTAAAAACCCTAATTGGATTAGAATAAGCCTAGGGAGGACGAAAATGACCTAAATGTTCAACCAATGACACAAAATCACACAAAATCACATATTGGATGCACAAGATTGGTTAAAAACCCTAATTGGATTAGAATAAACCTAGGGAGGACAAATATGACCTAAATGTTCAACCAATGACACAAAATCACATATTGGATGCACAAGATTGGTTAAAAACCCTAATTGGATTAGAATAAGCCTAGGGAGGACGAAAATGACCTAAATGTTCAACCAATGACACAAAATGACACAAAATCACATATTGGATGCTCAAGATTGGTTAAAAACCCTAATTCGATTAGAATAAGCCTAGGGAGGACGAAAATGACCTAAATGTTCAACCAATGACACTAAATCACATATTGGATGCACAAGATTGGTTAAAAACCCTAATTGGATTAGAATAAGCCTAGGGAGGACGAAAATGACCTAAATGTTCAACCAATGACACAAAATCACATATTGGATGCACAAGATTGGTTAAAAACCCTAATTGGATTAGAATAAGCCTAGGGAGGACGAAAATGACCTAAATCTTCAACCAATGACACAAAATTACATATTGGATGCACAAGATTGGTTAAAAACCCTAATTGGATTAGAATAAGCCTAGGGAGGACGAAAATGACCTAAATGTTCAACCAATGACACAAAATCACATATTGGATGCACAAGATAGGTTAAAATCCTTATTGGATTAGAATAAGCCTAGGAAGGACGAAAATGACCTAAATGTTCAACCAGTGACACAAAATAACACAAAATCACATATTGGATGCACAAGATTGGTTAAAAACCCTAATTGGATTAGAATAAGCCTAGGGAGGACGAAAATGACCTAAATGTTCAACCAATGACACAAAATCACATATTGGATGCACAAGATTGGTTAAAAACCCTAATTGGATTAGGATAAGCCTAGGGAGGACGAAAATGACCTAAATGTTCAACCAATGACACAAAATGACACAAAATCACATATTGGATGCACAAGATTTGTTAAAAACCCTAATTGGATTAGAATAAGCCTAGGGAGGACGAAAATGACCTAAATGTTCAACCAATGACACAAAATGACACAAAATCTCATATTGGATGCACAAGATTGGTTAAAAACCCTAATTAGATTAGAATAAGCCTAGGGAGGACGAAAATGACCTAAATGTTCAACCAATGAGACAAAATCACATATTGGATGCACAAGATTGGTTAAAATCCCTAATTGGATTAGAATAAGCCTAGGGAGGACGAAAATGACCTAAATGTTCAACCAATGACACAAAATCACATATTGGATGCACAAGATTGGTTAAAAACCCTAATTGGATTAAAATAAGCCTAGGGAGGACGAAAATGACCTAAATCTTCAACAAATGACACAAAATGACACAAAATCACACATTGGATGCACAAGATTGGTTAAAAACCTTAATTGGATTAGAATAAGCCTAGCGAGGAAGACAATGACCTAAATCTTCAACCAATGACACAAAATGACACAAAATCACATATTGGATGCACAAGATTGGTTAAAATCCCTAATTGGATTAGAATAAGCCTAGGGAGGACGAAAATGACCTAAATGTTCAACCAATGACACAAAATCACATATTGGATGCACAAGATTGGTTAAAAACCCTAATTGGATTAGAATATGCCTAGGGAAGAGGAAAATGACCTAAATGTTAAACCCATGACACAAAATCACATATTGGATGCACAAGATTAGTTAAAAACCCTAATTGGATTAGAATAAGCCTAGGGAGGACGAAAATGACCTAAATGTTCAACCAATGACACAAAATCACATATTGGATGCACAAGATTGGTTAAAAACCCTAATTGGATTAAAAAGAGCATAGGGAGGACGAAAATGACCTAAATGTTTAACCAATGACACAAAATGACACAAAATCACATATTGGATGCACAAGATTGGTTAAAAACCCTAATTGGATTAAAAAGAGCATAGGGAGGACGAAAATGACCTAAATGTTTAACCAATGACACAAAATGACACAAAATCACACATTGGATGCACAAGATTGGTTAAAAACCTTAATTGGATTAGAATAAGCCTAAGGAGGACGAAAATGACCTAAATGTTCAACCAATGACACAAAACGACACAAAATCACATATTGGATGCACAAGATTGGTTAAAAACCCTAACTGGATTAGAATAAGCCTAGGGAAGACGATAATGACCTAAATGTTCAACCAATGACACAAAATGACACAAAATCACATATTGGATGCAAAAGATTGGTTAAAAACCCTAATTGGATTAGAATAAGCCTAGGGAGGACGAAAATGACCTAAATGTTCAACCAATGACAAAAAATGACACAAAATCACACATTGGATGCACAAGATTGGTTAAAAACCATAATTGGATTAGAATAAGCCTAGCGAGGAAGAAAATGACCTAAAAGTTCAACCAATGACACAAAATGACACAAAATCACATATTGGATGCACAAGATTGGTTAATAACCCTAATTGGATTAGAATAAGCCTAGGGAGGACGAAAATGACCTAAATGTTCAACCAATGACACAAAATCACATATTGGATGCACAAGATTGGTTAAAAACCCTAATTGGATTAAAAAGAGCATAGGGAGGACGAAAATGACCTAAATGTTTAACCAATGACACAAAATCACACATTGGATGCACAAGATTGGTTAAAAACCTTAATTGGATAAGAATAAGCCTAGGGAGGACGAAAATGACCTAAATGTTCAACCAATGACACAAAACGAAACAAAATCACATATTGGATGCACAATATTGGTTAAAAACCCTAACTGGATTAGAATAAGCCTAGGGAAGACGATAATGACCTAAATGTTCAACCAATGACACAAAATGACACAAAATCACACATTGGATGCAAAAGATTGTTTAAAAACCCTAATAGGATTAGAATAAGCCTAGGGAGGACGAAAATGACCTAAATGTTCAACCAATGACACAAAATGACATAAAATCACATATTGGATGCACAAGATTGGTTAAAAACCCTAATTGGATTAGAATAAGCCTAGCGAGGACGAAAATGACCTACATGTCAACCAGTGACACAAAATGACACAAAATCACAC
>JBBPBQ010000008.1:12673874-12717356 GCA_037974755.1 Cicer yamashitae | reverse complement strand
AAAATGACACAAAATCACATATTGGATGCAAAAGATTGTTTAAAAACCCTAATAGGATTAGAATAAGCCTAGGGAGGACGAAAATGACCTAAATGTTCAACCAATGACACAAAATGACATAAAATCACATATTGGATGCACAAGATTGGTTAAAAACCCTAATTGGATTAGAATAAGCCTAGCGAGGACGAAAATGACCTAAATGTCAACCAGTGACACAAAATGACACAAAATCACACATTGGATGCACAAGATTCGTTAAAAACCCTAATTGGATTAGAATAAGCCTAGGGAGGACGAAAATGACCTAAATGTTCAACCAATGACAAAAAATGACACAAAATGACACATTGGATGCACAAGATTGGTTAAAAACCATAATTGGATTAGAATAAGCCTAGCGAGAAAGAAAATGACCTAAATGTTCAACCAATGACACAAAATGACACAAAATCACATATTGGATGCACAAGATTGGTTAAAAACCCTAATTGGATTAAAATAAGCCTAGGGAGGACGAAAATGACCTAAATGTTCAACCAATGACACAAAATCACACATTGGATGCACAAGATTGGTTAAAAAGCTTAATTGGATTAGAATAAGGCTAGGGAGGACGAAAATGACCTAAATGTTCAATCAATAACACAAAATGACACAAAATCACATATTGGATGCACAAGATTGGTTAAAAACCCTAATTGGATTAGAGTAAGCTTAGGGAGGACGAAAATGACCTAAATGTTCAACCAATGACAAAAAATGACACAAAATCACACATTGGATGCACATTATTGGTTAAAAACCTTAATTGGATTAGAATAAGCCTAGCGAGGAAGACAATGACCTAAATCTTCAACCAATGACACAAAATCACATATTGGATGCACAAGATTGGTTAAAAACCCTAATTGGATTTGAATAAGCCTAGGGAGGACATAATGACCTAAATGTTCAACCAATGACACATAATGAAACAAAATCACATATTGGATACCCAAGATTAGTTAAAAACCCTAATTGGATTAGAATAAGCCTAGGGAGGACGAAAATGACCGAAATGTTCAACCAATGACACAAAATCACATATTGGATGCACAAGATTGGTGAAAAACCCTAATTGGATTAGAATAAGCCTAGGGAGGACGAAAATGACCTGAATGTTCAACCAATGACAAAAAATGACACAAAATCACACATTGGATGCACAAGATTGGTTAAAAACCATAATTGGATTAGAATAAGCCTAGCGAGAAAGAAAATGACCTAAAAGTTCCACCAATGACACAAAATGGCACAAAATCACATATTGGATGCACAAGATTGGTTAAAAACCCTAATTGGATTAGAATAAGCCTAGGGAGGACGAAAATGACCTAAATGTTCAACCAATGACACAAAATCACATATTGGATGCACAAGATTTGTTAAAAACTCTAGTTGGATTAGAATAAGCATAGGGAGGACGAAAATGACCTAAATGTTCAACTAATGACACAAAATTACATATTGGAAGCACAAGGTTGGTTAAATAGCCTAATTGGATTAGAATAAGCCAAGGGAGGACGAAAATGACCTAAATGTTCAACCAATGACACAAAATGACACAAAATCACATATTGGATGCACAAGATTGGTTAAAAACCTTAATTGGATTAGAATAAGCCTAAGGAGGACGTAAATTACCTAAATATTCAACCAATGACACAAAATCACATATTGGATGCACAAGATTGGTTAAAAACCCTAATTGGATTAGAATAAGCCTAGGGAGGACGAAAATGACCTAAATGTTCAACCAATGACACAAAATCACATATTGGATGCACAAGATTGGTTAAAAACCCTAATTGGATTAGAATAAGCCTAGGGAGGACGAAATTGACCTAAAAGTTCAACCAATGACACAAAATCACATATTGGATGCACAAGATTGGTTAAAAACCCTAATTGGATTAGAATAAGCCTAGGGAGGACGAAAATGACCTAAATGATCAACCAATAACACAAAATGACACAAAATCACATATTGGATGCACATGATTGGTTAAAAACCATAATTGGATTAGAATAAGTCTAGGGAGGACGAAAATGACCTAAATGTTCAACCAATGACACAAAATGACACAAAATCACATATTGGATGCACAAGATTGGTTAAAAACCCTAATTGGATTAGAATAAGCCTAGGGAGGACGAAAATGACCTAAATGTTCAACCAATGACACAAAATCACATATTGGATGCACAAGATTGGGTAAAAACCCTAACTGGATTAGAATAAGCCTAGGGAAGACGATAATGACCTAAATGTTCAACCAATGACACAAAATGACACAAAATCACATATTGGATGCACAAGATTGGTTAAAAACCCTAATTGGATTAGAATAAGCCTAGGGAGGACGAAAATGACCTAAATGTTCAACCAATGACAAAAAATGACACAAAATCACACATTGGATGCACAAGATTGGTTAAAAACCATAACTGGATTAGAATAAGCCTAGCGAGAAAGAAAATGACCTAAATATTCAACCAATGACACAAATTGACACAAAATCACATATTGGATGCACAAGATTGGTTAAAAACATTAATTGGATTAGAATAAGCCTAGGGAGGACGAAAATGACCTAAATGTTCAACAATTGACACAAAATCACATATTGGATGCACAAGATTGGTTAAAAACCCTAATTGGATTAAAAAGAGCATAGGGAGGACGAAAATGACCTAAATGTTTAACCAATGACACAAAATGACACAAAATCACACATTGGATGCACAAGATTGGATAAAAACCTTAATTGGATTAGAATAAGCCTAGGGAGGACGAAAATGACCTAAATGTTCAACCAATGACACAAAACGACACAAAATCACATATTGGATGCACAAGATTGGTTAAAAACCCTAACTGGATTAGAATAAGCCTAGGGAAGACGATAATGACCTAAATGTTCAACCAATGACATAAAATGACACAAAATCACATATTGGATGCAAAAGATTGGTTAAAAACCCTAATAGGATTAGAATAAGCCTAGGGAGGACGAAAATGACCTAAATGTTCAACCAATGACACAAAACGACACAAAATCACATATTGGATGCACAAGATTGGTTAAAAACCCTAACTGGATTAGAATAAGCCTAGGGAAGACGATAATGACCTAAATGTTCAACCAATCACACAAAATGACACAAAATCACATATTGGATGCAAAAGATTGGTTAAAAACCCTAATAGGATTAGAATAAGCCTAGGGAGGACGAAAATGACCTAAATGTTCAACCAATGACACAAAATGACATAAAATCACATATTGGATGCACAAGATTGGTTAAAAACCCTAATTGGATTAGAATAAGCCTAGGGAGGACGAAAATGACCTAAATGTTCAACCAATGACAAAAAATGACACAAAATCCCACATTGGATGCACAAGATTGGTTAAAAACCTTAATTGGATTAGAATAAGCTAGCGAGGACGAAAATGACCTAAATGTTCAACCAATGACACAAAATGACACAAAATCACATATTGGATGCACAAGATTGGTTAAAAACCCTAATTGGATTAGAATAAGCATAGCGAGGACGAAAATGACCTAAATGTTCAACAATGACAAAAAATCACATATTGGATGCACAAGATTGGTTAAAAACCCTAATTGGATTAAAATAAGCCTAGGGAGGACGAAAATGACCTAAATCTTCAACCAATGACACAAAATGACACAAAATCACACATTGGATGCACAAGATTGGTTAAAAACCCTAACTGGACTAGAATAAGCCTAGGGAAGACGATAATGACCTAAATGTTCAACCAATGACACAAAATGACACAAAATCACATATTGGATGCACAAGATTGGTTAAAAACCCTAATTGGATTAGAATAAGCCTAGGGAGGACGAAAATGACCTAAATGTTCAACCAATGACACAAAATGACACAAAATCACATATTGGATTCACTAGTGGTTAAAAACCCTAATTGGATTAGAATAAGCCTAGGGAGGACGAAAATGACCTAAATGTTCAACCAATGACACAAAATGACACAAAATCACATATTGGATGCACAAGATTGGTTAAAAACCCTAATTGGATTAGAATAAGCCTAGGGAGGACGAAAATGACCTAAATGTTCAACCAATGACACAAAACAACACATAATCACATATTGGATGCACAAGATTGGTTAAAAACCCTAATTGGATTAGAATAAGCCTGTGGAGGACGAAAATGACCTAAATGTTCAACCAATGACACAAAATCACATATTGGACGCACAAGATTGGTTAAAAACGCTAATTGGATTAGAATAAGCCTAGGGAGGACGAAAATGACCTAAATTTTCAACCAATGACACCAAATCACATATTGGATGCACAAGATTGGTTAAAAACCCTAATTGGATTAGAATAAGCCTAGGGAGGACGAAAATGACCTAAATGTTCAACCAATGACACAAAATGACACAAAATCACATATTGGATGCACAAGATTGGTTAAAAACCCTAATTGGATTAGAATAAGCCTAGGGAGGACGAAAATGACCTAAATATTCATCCAATGACACAAAATGACACAAAATCACATATTGGATGCACAAGATTGGTTAAAAACCCTAATTGGATTAGAATAAGCTTAGGGAGGACGAAAATGACCTAAATGTTCAACCAATGACACAAAATCACATATTGGATGCACAAGATTGGTTAAAAACCCTAATTGGATTAGAATAAGCCTAGAGAGGACGAAAATGACCTAAATGTTCAACCAATGACACAAAATCACATATTGGATGCACAAGATTGGTTAAAAACCCTAATTGGATTAGAATATTCCTAGGGAGGACGAAAATGACCTAAATGTTCAACCAATGACAGAAAATCACATATTGGATGCACAAGATTGGTTAAAAACCCTAATTGGATAAGAATAAGCCTAGGGAGGACGAAAATGACCTAAATGTTCAACCAATGACACAAAATCACATATTGGATGCACAAGATTGGTTAAAAACCCTAATTGGATTAGAATAAGCCTAGGGAGGACGAAAATGACCTAAATGTTCAACCAATGACACAAAATCACATATTGGATGCACAAGATTGGTTAAAAACCCTAATTGGATTAGAATAAGCCTAGGGAGGACGAAAATTACCTAAATGTGCAACCAATGACACAAAATTACATATTGGATGCACAAGATTGGTTAAAAACCCTAATTGGATTAGAATAAGCCTAGGGAGGACGAAAATGACCTAAATGTGCAACCAATGACACAAAATCACATATTGGATGCACAAGATTGGTTAAAAACCCTAATTGGATTAGAATAAGCCTAGGGAGGACGAAAATGATCTAAATGTTCAACCAATGACACAAAATGACACAAAATCACATATTGGATGCACAAGATTAGTTAAAAACCCTAATTGGATTAGAATAAGCCTAGGGAAGACGAAAATGACCTAAATGTTCAACCAATGACACAAAATCACATATTGGATGCACAACATTGGTTAAAAACCCTAATTGGATTAGAATAGGCCTAGGGACGACGAAAATTACCTAAATGTTCAACCAATGACACAAAATCACATATTGGATCCACAACATTGGTTAAAAACCCTAATTGGATTAGAATAAGCCTAGGGACGACGAAAATTACCTAAATGTTCAACCAATGACACAAAATCACAGATTGGATGCACAAGATTGGTTAAAAACCCTAATTGGATTAGAATTAACCTATGGAGGACGAAAATGACCTAAATGTTCAACCAATGACACAAAATGACACAAAATCACATATTGGATGCACAAGATTGGTTAAAAACCCTAATTGGATTAGAATAAGCCTAGGGAGGACGAAAATGACCTAAATGTTCAACCAATGACACAAAATGACACAAAATCACATATTAGATGCACAAGATTGGTTAAAAACCCTAATTGGATTAGAATAAGCCTAGGGAGGACGAAAATGACCTAAATGTTCAACCAATGACAAAAAATGACACAAAATCACACATTGGATGCACAAGATTGGTTAAAAACCATAATTGGATTAGAATAAGCCTAGCGAGAAAGAAAATGACCTAAATGTTCAACCAATGACACAAAATGACACAAAATCACATATTGGATGCACAAGATTGGTTAAAAACCCTAATTGGATTAAAATAAGCCTAGGGAGGACGAAAATGACCTAAATGTTCAACCAATGACACAAAATCACACATTGGATGCACAAGATTGGTTAAAAAGCTTAATTTGATTAGAATAAGGCTAGGGAGGACGAAAATGACCTAAATGTTCAATCAATAACACAAAATGACACAAAATCACATATTGGATGCACAAGATTGGTTAAAAACCCTAATTGGATTAGAGTAAGCTTAGGGAGGACGAAAATGACCTAAATGTTCAACCAATGACAAAAAATGACACAAAATCACACATTGGATGCACATTATTAATTAAAAACCTTAATTGGATTAGAATAAGCCTAGCGAGGAAGACAATGACCTAAATCTTCAACCAATGACACAAAATCACATATTGGATGCACAAGATTGGTTAAAAACCCTAATTGGATAAGAATAAGCCTAGGGAGGACGAAAATGACCTAAATGTTCAACCAATGACACAAAATCACATATTGGATGCACAAGATTGGTTAAAAACCCTAATTGGATTAGAATAAGCATAGTGAGGTCGAAAATGACCTAAATGTTCAACCAATGACAAAAAATCACATATTGGATGCACAAGATTGGTTAAAAACCCTAATTGGATTAAAATAAGCCTAGGGAGGACGAAAATGATTTAAATCTTCAACCAATGACACACAATCACACAAAATCACACATTGGATGCACAAGATTGGTTAAAAACGTTAATTGGATTAGAATAAGGCTAGGGAGGACGAAAATGACCTAAATGTTCAACTAATGACACAAAATGACACAAAATCACATATTGGATGCACAAGATTGGTTAAAAACCCTAACTGGATTAGAATAAGCCTAGGGAAGACGATAATGACCTAAATGTTCAACCAATGACATAAAATGACACAAAATCACATATTGGATGCAAAAGATTGGTTAAAAACCCTAATAGGATAAGAATAAGCCTAGGGAGGACGAAAATGACCTAAATGTTCAACCAATGACACAAAATGACATAAAATCACATATTGGATGCACAAGATTGGTTAAAAACCCTAATTGGATTAGAATAAGCCTATGGAGGATGAAAATGACCTAAATGTTCAACCAATGACAAAAAATGACACAAAATCACACATTGGATGCACAAGATTGGTAAAAAACCATAATTGGATTAGAATAAGCCTAGGGAGAAAGAAAATGCCTAAATGTTCAACCAATGACACAAAATGACACAAAATCACACATTGGATGCACAAGATTGGTTAAAAACCATAACTGGATTAGAATAAGCCTAGCGAGAAAGAAAATGACCGAAATCTTCAACCAATGACACAAAATGACACAAAATCACACATTGGATGCACAAGATTGGTTAAAAACCTTAATTGGATTAGAATAAGGCTAGGGAGGACGAAAATGACCTAAATGTTCAACCAATGACACAAAATCACATATTGGATAAACAAGATTGGTTAAAAACCCTAACTGGATTAGAATAAGCCTAGGGAAGACGATAATGACCTAAATGTTCATCCAATGACATAAAATGACACAAAATCACATATTGGATGCAAAAGATTGGTTAAAAACCCTAATAGGATTAGAATAAGCCTAGGGAGGACGAAAATGACCTAAATGTTCAACCAATGACACAAAATGACATAAAATCACATATTGGATGCACAAGATTGATTAAAAACCCTAATTGGATTAGAATAAGCCTAGGGAGGACGAAAATGACCTAAATGTTCAACCAATGACAAAAAATGACACAAAATCACATATTGGATACCCAAGATTAGTTAAAAACCCTAATTGGATTAGAATAAGCCTAGGGAGGACGAAAATGACCGAAATGTTCAACCAATGACACAAAATGACACAAAATCACATATTGGATGCACAAGATTGGTTAAAAACCTTAATTGGATTAGAATAAGCCTAGGGAGGACGAAAATGACCTAAATGTTCAACCAATGACACAAAACGACACAAAATCACATTTTGGATGCACAAGATTGGTTAAAAACCCTAACTGGATTAGAATAATCCTAGGGAAGACGATAATGACCTAAATGTTCAACCAATGACACAAAATGACACAAAATCACATATTGGATGCACAAGATTGGTTAAAAACCCTAATTGGATTAGAATAAGCCTAGGGAGGACGAAAATGACCTAAATGATCAACCAATGACGCAAAATCACATATTGGATGCACAAGATTGGTTAAAAACCCTAATTGGATTAGAATAAGCCTAGGGAGGACGAAAATGACCTAAATGTTCAACCAATGACACAAAATCACATATTGGATGCACAAGATTGGTTAAAAACCCTAATTGGATTAGAATAAGCCTAGGGAGGACGAAATTGACCTAAAAGTTCAACCAATGACACAAAATCACATATTGGATGCACAAGATTGGTTAAAAACCCTAATTGGATTAGAATAAGCCTAGGGAGGACGAAAATGACCTAAATGATCAACCAATAACACAAAATGACACAAAATCACATATTGGATGCACATGATTGGTTAAAAACCATAATTGGATTAGAATAAGTCTAGGGAGGACGAAAATGACCTAAATGTTCAACCAATGACACAAAATGACACAAAATCACATATTGGATGCACAAGATTGGTTAAAAACCCTAATTGGATTAGAATAAGCCTAGGGAGGACGAAAATGACCTAAATGTTCAACCAATGACACAAAATCACATATTGGATGCACAAGATTGGGTAAAAACCCTAACTGGATTAGAATAAGCCTAGGGAAGACGATAATGACCTAAATGTTCAACCAATGACACAAAATGACACAAAATCACATATTGGATGCACAAGATTGGTTAAAAACCCTAATTGGATTAGAATAAGCCTAGGGAGGACGAAAATGACCTAAATGTTCAACCAATGACAAAAAATGACACAAAATCACACATTGGATGCACAAGATTGGTTAAAAACCATAACTGGATTAGAATAAGCCTAGCGAGAAAGAAAATGACCTAAATATTCAACCAATGACACAAATTGACACAAAATCACATATTGGATGCACAAGATTGGTTAAAAACATTAATTGGATTAGAATAAGCCTAGGGAGGACGAAAATGACCTAAATGTTCAACAATTGACACAAAATCACATATTGGATGCACAAGATTGGTTAAAAACCCTAATTGGATTAAAAAGAGCATAGGGAGGACGAAAATGACCTAAATGTTTAACCAATGACACAAAATGACACAAAATCACACATTGGATGCACAAGATTGGATAAAAACCTTAATTGGATTAGAATAAGCCTAGGGAGGACGAAAATGACCTAAATGTTCAACCAATGACACAAAACGACACAAAATCACATATTGGATGCACAAGATTGGTTAAAAACCCTAACTGGATTAGAATAAGCCTAGGGAAGACGATAATGACCTAAATGTTCAACCAATGACATAAAATGACACAAAATCACATATTGGATGCAAAAGATTGGTTAAAAACCCTAATAGGATTAGAATAAGCCTAGGGAGGACGAAAATGACCTAAATGTTCAACCAATGACACAAAACGACACAAAATCACATATTGGATGCACAAGATTGGTTAAAAACCCTAACTGGATTAGAATAAGCCTAGGGAAGACGATAATGACCTAAATGTTCAACCAATCACACAAAATGACACAAAATCACATATTGGATGCAAAAGATTGGTTAAAAACCCTAATAGGATTAGAATAAGCCTAGGGAGGACGAAAATGACCTAAATGTTCAACCAATGACACAAAATGACATAAAATCACATATTGGATGCACAAGATTGGTTAAAAACCCTAATTGGATTAGAATAAGCCTAGGGAGGACGAAAATGACCTAAATGTTCAACCAATGACAAAAAATGACACAAAATCACACATTGGATGCACAAGATTGGTTAAAAACCCTAATTGGATTAGAATAAGCCTAGGGAGGACGAAAATGACCTAAATGTTCAACCAATGACACAAAATGACACAAAATCACATATTGGATGCACAAGATTGGTTAAAAACCCTAATTGGCTTAGAATAAGCCTAGGGAGGACGAAAATGACCTAAATGTTCAACCAATGACACAAAATGACACAAAATCACATATTGGATGCACAAGATTGGTTAAAAACCCTAATTGGATTAGAATAAGCCTAGGGACGACAAAAATGACCTAAATGTTCAACCAATGACACAAAATCACATATTGGATGCACAAGATTGGTTAAAAACCCTAATTGGATTAGAATATGCCTAGGGAGGACGAAAATGACCTAAATGTTCAACCAATGACACAAAATGACACAAAATCACATATTGGATGCACAAGATTAGTTAAAAACCCTAATTGGATTAGAATAAGCCTAGGGAGGACGAAAATGACCTAAATGTTCAACCAATGACAAAAAATGACACAAAATCACACATTGGATGCACAAGATTGGTTAAAAACCATAATTGGATTAGAATAAGCCTAGCGAGAAAGAAAATGATCTAAATGTTCAACCAATGACACAAAATGACACAAAATCACATATTGGATGCACAAGATTGGTTAAAAACCCTAACTGGATTAGAATAAGCCTAGGGAAGACGATAATGACCTAAATGTTCAACCAATGACACAAAATGACACAAAATCACATATTGGATGCAAAAGATTGGTTAAAAACCCTAATAGGATTAGAATCAGCCTAGGGAGGACGAAAATAACCTAAATGTTCAACCAATGACACAAAATGACATAAAATCACATATTGGATGCACAAGATTGGTTAAAAACCCTAATTGGATTAGAATAAGCCTAGGGAGGACGTAAATGACCTAAATGTTCAACCAATGACAAAAAATGACACAAAATCACACATTGGATGCACAAGATTGGTTAAAAACCTTAATTGGATTAGAATAAGCCTAGCGAGAAAGAAAATGATCTAAATGTTCAACCAATGACACAAAATGACACAAAATCACATATTGGATGCACAAGATTGGTTAAAAACCCTAACTGGATTAGAATAAGCCTAGGGAAGACGATAATGACCTAAATGTTCAACCAATGACACAAAATGACACAAAATCACATATTGGATGCAAAAGATTGGTTAAAAACCCTAATAGGATTAAAATCAGCCTAGGGAGGACGAAAATGACCTAAATGTTCAACCAATGACACAAAATGACATAAAATCACATATTGGATGCACAAGATTGGTTAAAAACCCTAATTGGATTAGAATAAGCCTAGGGAGGACGTAAATGACCTAAATGTTCAACCAATGACAAAAAATGACACAAAATCACACATTGGATGCACAAGATTGGTTAAAAACCTTAATTGGATTAGAATAAGCCTAGCGAGAAAGAAAATGACCTAAATGTTCAACCAATGACAAAAAATGACACAAAATCACATATTGGATGCACAAGATTGGTTAAAAACCCTAATTGGATTAGAATAAGCATAGCGAGGACGAAAATGACCTAAATGTTCAACCAATGACAAAAAATCACATATTGGATGCACAAGATTGGTTAAAAACCTTAATTGGGTAAAATAAGCCTAGGGAGGACGAAAATGACCAAAAATCTTCAACCAATGACACAAAATGACACAAAATCACACATTGCATGCACAAGATTGGGTAAAAACCTTAATTGGATTAGAATAAGGCTAGGGAGGACGGAAATGACCTAAATGTTCAACCAATGACACAAAATCACATATTGGATAAACAAGATTGGTTAAAAACCCTAACTGGATTAGAATAAGCCTAGGGAAGACGATAATGACCTAAATGTTCAACCAATGACATAAAATTACACAAAATCACATATTGGAGGCAAAAGATTGGTTAAAAACCCTAATAGGATTAGTATAAGACTAGGGAGGACGAAAATGACCTAAATGTTCAACCAATGACACAAAATGACATAAAATCACATATTGGATGCACAAGATTGGTTAAAAACCCTAATTGGATTAGAATAAGCCTAGGGAGGACGAAAATGACCTAAATGTTCAACCAATGACAAAAAATGACACAAAATCACATATTGGATACCCAAGATTAGTTAAAAACCCTAATTGGATTAGAATAAGCCTAGGGAGGACGAAAATGACCGAAATGTTCAACCAATGACACAAAATGACACAAAATCACATATTGGATGCACAAGATTGGTTAAAAACCCTAATTGGATTAGAATAAGCCTATGGAGGATGAAAATGACCTAAATGTTCAACCAATGACAAAAAATGACACAAAATCACACATTGGATGCACAAGATTGGTAAAAAACCATAATTGGATTAGAATAAGCCTAGCGAGAAAGAAAATGCCTAAATGTTCAACCAATGACACAAAATGACACAACATCACATATTGGATGCACAAGATTGGTTAAAAACCCTAATTGGATTAGAATAAGCCTAGGGAGGACGAAAATGACCTAAATGTTCAACCAATGACACAAAATCACATATTGGATGCACAAGATTGGTTAAAAACCCTAATTGGATTAAAAAGAGCATAGGGAGGACGAAAACGACCTAAATGTTTAACCAATGACACAAAATCACACATTGGATGCACAAGATTGGTTAAAACCCTTAATTGGATTAGAATAAGCCTAGGGAGGACGAAAATGACCTAAATGTTCAACCAATGACACAAAACGACACAGAATCACATATTGGATGCACAAGATTGGTTAAAAACCCTAACTGGATTAGAATAAGCCTAGGGAAGACGATAATGACCTAAATGTTCAACCAATGACACAAAATGACACAAAATCACATATTGGATGCAAAAGATTGGTTAAAAACCCTAATAGGATTAGAATAAACCTAGGGAGGACGAAAAAGACCTAAATGTTCAACCAATGACACAAAATGACATAAAATCGCATATTGGATGCACAAGATTGGTTAAAAATCGTAATTGGATTAGAATAAGCCTAGGGAGGACGAAAATGACCTAAATGTTCAACCAATGACACAAAATGACACAAAATCACATATTGGATACCCAAGATTAGTTAAAAACCCTAATTGGATTAGAATAAGCCTAGGGAGGACGAAAATGACCGAAATGTTCAACCAATGACACAAAATGACACAAAATCACATATTGGATGCACAAGATTGGTTAAAAACCCTAACTGGATTAGAATAAGCCTAGGGAAGACGATAATGACCTAAATGTTCAACCAATGACACAAAATGACACAAAATCACATATTGGATGCAAAAGATTGGTTAAAAACCCTAATAGGATTAGAATAAGCCTAGGGAGGACGAAAATGACCTAAATGTTCAACCAATGACACAAAATGACATAAAATCACATATTAGATGCACAAGATTGGTTAAAAACCCTAATTGGATTAGAATAAGCCTAGGGAGGACGAAAATGACCTAAATGTTCAACCAATGACACAAAACGACACAAAATCACATATTGGATGCACAAGATTGGTTAAAAACCCTAACTGGATTAGAATAATCCTAGGGAAGACGATAATGACCTAAATGTTCAACCAATGACACAAAATGACACAAAATCACATATTGGATGCACAAGATTGGTTAAAAACCCTAATTGGATTAGAATAAGCCTAGGGAGGACGAAAATGACCTAAATGTTCAACCAATGACACAAAATGACACAAAATCACATATTGGATGCACAAGATTGGTTAAAAACCCTAATTGGATTAGAATAAGCCTAGGGAGGACGAAAATGACCTAAATGTTTAACCAATGACAGAAAATCACATATTGGATGCACAAGATTGGTTAAAAACCCTAATTGGATTAGAATAAGCCTAGGGAGGACGAAAATGACCTAAATGTTCAACCAATGACACAAAATCACATATTGTATGCACAAGATTGGTTAAAAACCCTAATTTGATTAGAATAAGCCTAGGGAGGACGAAAATGACCTAAATGTTCAACCAATGACACAAAATGACACAAAATCACATATTGGATGCACAAGATTGGTTAAAAACCCTAAATGGATTAGAATAAGCCTAGGGAGGATGAAAACGACCTAAATGTTCAACCAATGACACAAAATGACATATTAAATGCACAAGATTGGTTAAAAACCCTAATTGGATTAGAATAAGCCTAGGGAGGACAAAAATGACCTAAATGTTCAACCAATGACAGAAAATGACACAAAATCACATATTGGATGCACAAGATTGGTTAAAAACCCTAATTGGATTAGAATAAGCCTAGGGAGGACGAAAATGACCTAAATGTTCAACCAATGACACAAAATCACATATTGGATGCACAAGATTGGTTAAAAACCCTAATTGGATTAGAATAAGCCTAGGGACGACAAAAATGACCTAAATGATCAACCAATGACACAAAATAACACAAAATCACATATTGGATGCACATGATTGGTTAAAAACCGTAATTGCATTAGAATAAGCCTAGGGAGGACGAAAATGACCTAAATGTTCAACCAATGACACAAAATGACACAAAATCACATATTGGATGCACAAGATTGGTTAAAAACCCTAATTGGATTAGAATAAGCCTAGGGAGGACGAAAATGACCTAAATGTTCAACCAATGACACAAAATGACGTATTGGGTGCACTAGTTTGGTTAAAAACCCTAATTGGATTAGAATAAGCCTAGGGAGAACGAAAATGACCTAAATGTTCAACCAATGACACAAAATGACACAAAATCACATATTGGATGCACAAGATTGGTTAAAAACCCTAATTGGATTAGAATAAGCCTAGGGAGGACGAAAATGACCTAAATGTTCAACAAATGAAACAAAATCACATATTGGATGCACAAGATTGGTTAAAAACCCTAATTGGATTAGAATAAGCCTAGGGAGGACGAAAATGACCTAAATGTTCAACCAATGACACAAAATCACATATTGGATGCACAAGATTGGTTAAAAACCCTAATTGGATTAGAATAAGCCTAGGGAGGACGAAATTGACCTAAAAGTTCAACCAATGACACAAAATCACATATTGGATGCACAAGATTGGTTAAAAACCCTAATTGGATTAGAATAAGCCTAGGGAGGACGAAAATGACCTAAATGATCAACCAATAACACAAAATGACACAAAATCACATATTGGATGCACATGATTGGTTAAAAACCATAATTGGATTAGAATAAGTCTAGGGAGGACGAAAATGACCTAAATGTTCAACCAATGACACAAAATGACACAAAATCACATATTGGATGCACAAGATTGGTTAAAAACCCTAATTGGATTAGAATAAGCCTAGGGAGGACGAAAATGACCTAAATGTTCAACCAATGACACAAAATCACATATTGGATGCACAAGATTGGTTAAAAAACCTAATTGGATTAAAAAGAGCCAAGGGAGGACGAAAATGACCTAAATGTTCAACCAATGACACAAAATGACACAAAATCACATATTGGATGCACAAGATTGGTTAAAAACCTTAATTGGATTAGAATAAGCCTAGGGAGGACGAAAATGACCTAAATGTTCAACCAATGACACAAAATGACACAAAGTCACATATTGGATGCACAAGATTGGTTAAAAACCCTAATTGGATTAGAATAAGCCTAGGGAGGACGAAAATGACCTAAATGTTCAACCAATGACACAAAATCACATATTGGATGCACAACATTGGTTAAAAACCCTATTTGGATTAGAATAAGCCTAGGGAGGAAGAAAATGACCTAAATGTTCAACCAATTACACAAAATGACATAAAATCACATATTGGATGCATAAGATTGGTTAAAAACCCTAATTGGTTTAGAATAAGCCTAGGGAGGACGAAAATGACCTAAATGTTCAACCAATGACACAAAATGACACAAAATCACATATTGGATGCACAAGATTGGTTAAAAAACCCTAATTCGATTAGAATAAGCCTAGGGAGGACGAAAATGACCTAAATGTTCAACCAATGACACAAAATGACACAAAATCACATATTGGATGCACAAGATTGGTTAAAAACCCTAATTGGATTAGAATAAGCCTAGGGAGGACGAAAAAGACCTAAATGTTCAACCAATGACACAAAATGACACCAAATCACATATTGGATGCACAAGATTGGTTAAAAACCCTAATTGGATCAGAATAAGCCTAGGAGGACGAAAACGACCTAAATGTTCAACTAATGACACAAAATCACATATTGGATGCACAAGATTAATTAAAAACATTAGTTGTATTAGAATAAGCCTAGGGAGGACGAAAGAGACCTAAATGTTCAACCAATGACACAAAATCACATATTGGATGCACAAGATTGGTTAAAAACCCTAATTGGATTAGAATAAGCCTAGGGAGGACGAAAATGACCTAAATGTTCAACCAATGACACAAAATCACATATTGGATGCACAAGATTAATTAAAAACATTAGTTGTATTAGAATAAGCCTAGGGAGGACGAAAGAGATCTAAATGTTCAACCAATGACACAAAATCACATATTGGATGCACAAGATTGGTTTAAAACCCTAATTGGATTAGAATAAGCCTAGGGAGGACGAAAATGACCTAAATGTTCAACCAATGACACAAAATGACACAAAATCACATATTGGATGCACAAGATTGGTTAAAAACCCTAATTGGATTAGAATAAGCCTAGGGAGGACGAAAATGACCTAAATGTTCAACCAATGACACAAAACAACACATAATCACATATTGGATGCACAAGATTGGTTAAAAACCCTAATTGGATTAGAATAAGCCTGTGGAGGACGAAAATGACCTAAATGTTCAACCAATGACACAAAATCACATATTGGACGCACAAGATTGGTTAAAAACGCTAATTGGATTAGAATAAGCCTAGGGAGGACGAAAATGACCTAAATTTTCAACCAATGACACCAAATCACATATTGGATGCACAAGATTGGTTAAAAACCCTAATTGGATTAGAATAAGCCTAGGGAGGACGAAAATGACCTAAATGTTCAACCAATGACACAAAATGACACAAAATCACATATTGGATGCACAAGATTGGTTAAAAACCCTAATTGGATTAGAATAAGCCTAGGGAGGACGAAAATGACCTAAACGTTCAACCAATGACACAAAATCACATATTGGATGCACAAGATTGGATAAAAACCCTAATTAAATTAGAATAAGCCTAGGGAGGACGAAAATGACCTAAATGTTCAACCAATGACACAAAATGACTTATTGGATGCACAACATTGTTTAAAACCCCTAATTGGATTAGAATAAGCCTAGGGAGGACGAAAATGACCTAAATGTTCAACCAATGACACAAAATGACACAAAATCACATATTGGATGCACAAGATTGGTTAAAAACCCTAATTGGATTAGAATAAGCCTAGGGAGGACGAAAATGACCTAAATGTTCAACCAATGACACAAAATGACACAAAATCACATATTGGATGCACAAGATTGGTTAAAAACCCTAATTGGATTAGAATAAGCCTAGGGAAGACGATAATGACCTAAATGTTCAACCAATGACACAAAATGACACAAAATCACATATTGGATGCACAAGATTGGTTAAAAACCCTAATTGGATTAGAATAAGCCTAGGGAGGACGAAAATGACCTAAATGTTCAACCAATGACAAAAAATGACACAAAATCACACATTGGATGCACAAGATTGGTTAAAAACCATAATTTGATTAGAATAAGCCTAGCGAGAAAGAAAATGACCTAAATGTTCAACCAATGATACAAAATGACACAAAATCACATATTGGATGCACAAGATTGGTTAAAAACCCTAATTGGATTAGAATAAGCCTAAGGAGGACGAAAATGACCTAAATGTTCAACCAATGACACAAAATGACACAAAATCACACATTGGATGCACAAGATTGGTTAAAAACCTTAATTGGATTAGAATAAGGCTAGGGAGGACGAAAATGACCTAAATGTTCAACCAATGACACAAAATGACAAAAAATCACATATTGGATGCACAAGATTGGTTAAAAACCCTAACTGGATTAGAATAAGCCTAGGGAAGACGATAATGACCTAAATGTTCAACCAAAGACACAAAATGACACAAAATCACATATTGGATGCAAAAGATTGGTTAAAAACCCTAATTGGATTAGAATAAGCCTAGGGAGGACGAAAATGACCTAAATGTTCAACCAATGACACAAAATGACACAAAATCACATATTGGATACCCAAGATTAGTTAAAAACCCTAATTGGATTAGAATAAGCCTAGGGAGGACGAAAATGACCGAAGTGTTCAACCAATGACACAAAATGACACAAAATCACATATTGGATGCACAAGATTGGTTAAAAACCCTAATTGGATTAGAATAAGCCTAGGGAGGACGAAAATGACCTAAATGTTCAACCAATGACAAAAAATGACACAAAATCACACATTGGATGCACAAGATTGGTTAAAAACCATAATTGGATTAGAATAAGCCTAGCGAGAAAGAAAATGACCTAAATGTTCAACCAATGACACAAAATGACACAAAATCACATATTGGATGCAAAAGATTGGTTAAAAACCCTAATAGGATTAGAATAAGCCTAGGGAGGACGAAAATGACCTAAATGTTCAACCAATGACACAAAATGACATAAAATCACATATTAGATGCACAAGATTGGTTAAAAACCCTAATTGGATTAGAATAAGCCTAGGGAGGACGAAAATGACCTAAATGTTCAACCAATGACACAAAACGACACAAAATCACATATTGGATGCACAAGATTGGTTAAAAACCCTAACTGGATTAGAATAATCCTAGGGAAGACGATAATGACCTAAATGTTCAACCAATGACACAAAATGACACAAAATCACATATTGGATGCACAAGATTGGTTAAAAACCCTAATTGGATTAGAATAAGCCTAGGGAGGACGAAAATGACCTAAATGTTCAACCAATGACAAAAAATGACACAAAATCACACATTGGATGCACAAAATTGGTAAAAAACCATAATTGGATTAGAATAAGCCTAGCGAGAAAGAAAATGACCTAAATGTTCAACCAATGACACAAAATGACACAAAATTACATATTGGATGCACAAGATTGGTTAAAAACCCTAACTGGATTAGAATAAGCCTAGGGAAGACGATAATGACCTAAATGTTCAACCAATGACACAAAATGACACAAAATCACATATTGGATGCAAAAGATTGGTTAAAAACCCTAATAGGATTAGAATAAGCCTAGGGAGGACGAAAATGACCTAAATGTTCAACCAATGACACAAAATGACATAAATTCACATATTGGATGCACAAGATTGGTTAAAAACCCTAATTGGATTAGAATAAGCCTAGGGAGGACGAAAATGACCTAAATGTTCAACCAATGACACAAAATGACACAAAATCACATATTGGATACCCAAGATTAGTTAAAAACCCTAATTGGATTAGAATAAGCCTAGGGAGGACGAAAATGACCGAAATGTTCAACCAATGACACAAAATCACATATTGGATGCACAAGATTGGTTAAAAACCCTAATTGGATTAGAATAAGCCTAGGGAGGACGAAAATGACCTAAATGTTCAACCAATGACACAAAATGACACAAAATCACATATTGGATACACAAGATTGGTTAAAAACCCTAATTGGATTAGAATAAGTCTAGGGAGGACGAAAATGACCCAAATGTTCAACCAATGACACAAAAACACATATTGGATGCACAAGATTGGTTAAAAACCCTAATTGGATTAGAATAAGCCTAGAGAGGACGAAATGACCTAAATGTTCAACCAATGACACAAAATGACACAAAATCACATATTGGATGAACAAGATTGGTTAAAAAGCCTAATTGGATTAGAATAAGTCTAGGGAGGACGAAAATGACCTGAATGTTCAACCAATGACACAAAATCACATATTGGATGCACAAGATTGGTTAAAAACCCTAATTGGATTAGAATAAGCCTAGGGAGGACGAAAATGACCTAAATGTTCAACCAATGACACAAAATGACACAAAATCACATATTGGATGCACAAGATTGGTTAAAAACCCTAATTGGATTAGAATAAGCCTAGGGAGGACGAAAATGACCTAAATGTTCAACCAATGATACAAAATGACAAAAAATCACATATTGGATGCAAAAGATTGGTTAAAGACCCTGAATGGATTAGAATAAGCCTAGGGAGGACGAAAATGACAAATGTTCAACCAATGACACAAAATGACACAAAATCAAATATTGGATGCAACAGATTGGTTAAAAATCCTAATTGGATTAGAATAAGCCTAGGGAGGACGAAAAATGACCTAAATGTTCAACCAATGACACAAAATGACACAAAATCACATAAGGGTTGCACAAGATTGGTTAAAAACCCTAATTGGATTAGAATAAGCCTAGGGAAGACGAAAATGACCTAAATGTTCAACCAATGACACAAAATGCACAAAAACAAATATTGGATGCACAAGATTGGTTAAAAACCTTATTTGGATTAGAATAAGCCTAGGGAGGAAGAAAATAACCTAAATGATCAACCAATGACACAAAATGCCACAAAATCACATAATGGTTGCACAAGATTGGTTAAAAACCTTAATTGGATTAGAATAAGCCTAGGGAGGACGAAAATGACCTAAATGTTCACACAATGACACAAAATGACACAAAATCACATATTGGATGCACAAGATTGGTTAAAAACCCTAATTGGATTAGAATAAGCCTAGGGAGGACGAAAATGACCTAAATGTTCAACCAATGACACAAAATGACACAAAATCACATATTGGATGCACAAGATTGGTTAAAAACCCTAATTGGATTAGAATAAGCCTAGGAGGACGAAAATGAACTAAAAGTTTAGCCAATGACACAAAATGACACAAAATCACATATTGGATGCACAAGATTGGTTAAAAACCCTAATTGGATTAGAATAAGCCTAGGGAGGACGAAAATGACCTAAATGTTCAACCAATGACACAAAATCACATATTGGATGCACAAGATTGGTTAAAAACCCTAATTGGATTAGAATAAGCCTAGGGAGGACGAAATTGACCTAAAAGTTCAACCAATGACACAAAATCACATATTGGATGCACAAGATTGGTTAAAAACCCTAATTGGATTAGAATAAGCCTAGGGAGGACGAAAATGACCTAAATGATCAACCAATAACACAAAATGACACAAAATCACATATTGGATGCACATGATTGGTTAAAAACCATAATTGGATTAGAATAAGTCTAGGGAGGACGAAAATGACCTAAATGTTCAACCAATGACACAAAATGACACAAAATCACATATTGGATGCACAAGATTGGTTAAAAACCCTAATTGGATTAGAATAAGCCTAGGGAGGACGAAAATGACCTAAATGTTCAACCAATGACACAAAATCACATATTGGATGCACAAGATTGGGTAAAAACCCTAACTGGATTAGAATAAGCCTAGGGAAGACGATAATGACCTAAATGTTCAACCAATGACACAAAATGACACAAAATCACATATTGGATGCACAAGATTGGTTAAAAACCCTAATTGGATTAGAATAAGCCTAGGGAGGACGAAAATGACCTAAATGTTCAACCAATGACAAAAAATGACACAAAATCACACATTGGATGCACAAGATTGGTTAAAAACCATAACTGGATTAGAATAAGCCTAGCGAGAAAGAAAATGACCTAAATATTCAACCAATGACACAAAATGACACAAAATCACATATTGGATGCACAAGATTGGTTAAAAACATTAATTGGATTAGAATAAGCCTAGGGAGGACGAAAATGACCTAAATATTCAACAATTGACACAAAATCACATATTGGATGCACAAGATTGGTTAAAAACCCTAATTGGATTAAAAAGAGCATCGGGAGGACGAAAATGACCTAAATGTTTAACCAATGACACAAAATGACACAAAATCACACATTGGATGCACAAGATTGGTTAAAAACCTTAATTGGATTAGAATAAGCCTAGGGAGGACGAAAATGACGTAAATGTTCAACCAATGACACAAAACGACACAGAATCACATATTGGATGCACAAGATTGGTTAAAAACCCTAACTGGATTAGAATAAGCCTAGGGAAGACGATAATGACCTAAATGTTCAACCAATGACACAAAATGACACAAAATCACATATTGGATGCAAAAGATTGGTTAAAAACCCTAATAGGATTAGAATAAGCCTAGGGAGGACGAAAATGACCTAAATGTTCAACCAATGACAAAAAATGACACAAAATCACACATTGGATGCACAAGATTGGTTAAAAACCATAATTGGATTAGAATAAGCCTAGCGAGAAAGAAAATGATCTAAATGTTCAACCAATGACACAAAATGACACAAAATCACATATTGGATGCACAAGATTGGTTAAAAACCCTAACTGGATTAGAATAAGCCTAGGGAAGACGATAATGACCTAAATGTTCAACCAATGACACAAAATGACACAAAATCACATATTGGATGCAAAAGATTGGTTAAAAACCCTAATAGGATTAGAATCAGCCTAGGGAGGACGAAAATAACCTAAATGTTCAACCAATGACACAAAATGACATAAAATCACATATTGGATGCACAAGATTGGTTAAAAACCCTAATTGGATTAGAATAAGCCTAGGGAGGACGTAAATGACCTAAATGTTCAACCAATGACAAAAAATGACACAAAATCACACATTGGATGCACAAGATTGGTTAAAAACCTTAATTGGATTAGAATAAGCCTAGCGAGAAAGAAAATGACCTAAATGTTCAACCAATGACAAAAAATGACACAAAATCACATATTGGATGCACAAGATTGGTTAAAAACCCTAATTGGATTAAAAAGAGCATAGGGAGGACGAAAATGACCTAAATGTTTAACCAATGACACAAAATGACACAAAATCACACATTGGATGCACAAGATTGGTTAAAAACCCTAATTGGATTAGAATAAGCCTAGGGAGGACGAAAATGACCTAAATGTTCAACCAATGACAAAAAATGACACAAAATCACACATTGGATGCACAAGATTGGTTAAAAACCTTAATTGGATTAGAATAAGCTAGCGAGGAAGAAAATGACCTAAATGTTCAACCAATGACACAAAATGACACAAAATCACATATTGGATGCACAAGATTGGTTAAAAACCCTAATTGGATTAGAATAAGCCTAGGGAGGACGAAAATGACCTAAATGTTCAACCAATGACACAAAATCACATATTGGATGCACAAGATTCGTCAAAAACCCTAATTGGATTAGAATAAGCCTAGGGAGGACGAAATTGACCTAAATGTTCAACGAATGACACAAAATGACACAAAATCACATATTGGATGCACAAGATTGGTTAAAAACCCGAATTGGATTAGAATAAGCCTAGGGAGGACAAAAATCACCTAAATGTTCAACCAATGACACAAAAGGACACAAAATCACATATTGGATGCACAAGATTGGTTAAAAACCCTAATTGGATTAAAATAAGCCTGGGGATGACGAAAATGACCTAAATGTTCAACCAATGACACAAAATGACACAAAATCACATATTGGATGCACAAGATTGGTTAAAAACCCTAATTGGATTAGAATAAGCCTAGGGAGGACGAAAATGACCTAAATGTTCAACCAATGACACAAAATCACATATTGCATGCACAAGATTGGTTTAAAACCCTAATTAGATTAGAATAAGCCTAGGGAGGACGAAAATGACCTAAATGTTCAACCAATGACACAAAATGACACAAAATCACATATTGGATGCACTAGATTGGTTAAAAACCCTAATTGGATTAGAATAAGCCTAGGGAGGACGAAAATGACCTAAATGTTCAACCAATGACACAAAATGACACAAAATCACATATTGGATGCACAAGATTGATTAAAAACCCTAATTGGTTTAGAATAAGCCAAGGGAGGACGGAAATGACCTAAATGTTCAACCAATGACACAAAATGACACAAAATCACATATTGGATGCACAAGATTGGTTAAAAACCCTAATTGGATTAGAATAAGCCTAGGGAGGACGAAAATGACCTAAATGTTCAACCAATGTCACAAAATGACACAAAATCACATATTGGATGCACAAGATTGGTTAAAAACCCTAATTGGATTAGAATAAGCCTATGGAGGACGAAAATGACCTAAATGTTCAACCAATGACACAAAATGACACAAAATCCCACCTTGGATGCACAAGATTGCTTAAAAACCTTAATTGGATTAGAATAAGCCTAAGGAGGACGAAAATGACCTAAATGTTCAGCCAATGACACAAAATCACATATTGGATGCACAAGATTGGTTAAAAACCCTAATTGGATTAGAATAAGCATAGCGAGGACGAAAATGACCTAAATGTTCAACCAATGACACAAAATCACATATTGGATGCACATGATTGGTTAAAAACCCTAATTGGATTAGAATAAGCCGAGGGAGGACGAAAATGACCTAAATGTTCAACCAATGACACAAAATCACATATTGGATGCACAAGATTGGTTAAAAACATTAATTGGATTAAAATAAGCCTAGGGAGGACGAAAATGACCTAATTGTTCAACCAATGACACAAAATGACACAAAATCACACATTGGATGCACAAGATTGGTTAAAAACCTTAGTTGGATTAGAATAAGCCTAAGGAGGACGAAAATGACCTAAATGTTCAACCAATGACACAAAATGACACAAAATCACATATTGGATGCACAAGATTGGTTAAAAACCCTAATTGGATTAGAATAAGCCTAGGGAGGACGAAAATGACCTAAATGTTCAACCAATGACACAAAATCACATATTGGATGCACAAGATTGGTTAAAAACCTTAATTAGATTAGAATAGGCCTAGGGAGGAAGAAAATGACCTAAATGTTCAACCAATGACACAAAATGACACAAAATCACATATTGGATGCACAAGATTGGTTAAAAACCCTAATTGGATTAGAATAAGCCTAGGGAGGACGAAAATGACCTAAATGTTCAACCAATGACACAATCTCACATATTGGTTGCACAAGATTGGTTAAAAACCCTAATTGGATTAGAATAAGCCTAGGGAGGACAAAAATGACCTAAATGTTCAACCAATGACACAAAATCACATATTGGATGCACAAGATTGGTTAAAAACCCTAATTGGATTAGAATAAGTCTAGGGAGGACGAAAATGACCTAAATGTTCAACCAATGACACAAAATCACATATTGGATGCACAAGATTGAATAAAAACCCTAATCGGATTAGAATAAGCCTAGGGAAGACGAAAACGACCTAAATGTTCAACTGATGACACAAAATGACACAAAATCACATATTGGATGCACAAGATTGGTTAAAAACCCTAATTGATTAGAATAAGCCTAGGGAGGACGAAAATGACCTAAATGTTCAACCAATGACACAAAATGACACAAAATCACATATTGGATGCACAAGATTGGTTAAAAACCCTAATTGGATTAGAATAAGCCTAGGGAGGACGAAAATGACCTAAATGTTCAACCAATGACACAAAATGACACAAAATCACATATTGGATGCACAAGATTGGTTAAAAACCCTAATTGGATTAGAATAAGCCTAGGGAGGACGAAAATGACCTAAATGTTCAACCAATGACACAAAATGACAAAAAATCACATATTGGATGCACAAGATTTGTTAAAAACCCTAATTGGATTAGAATAAGCCTAGGGAGGACGAAAATGACCTAAATGTTCAACCAATGACACAAAATCACATATTGAATGCACAAGATTGGTTTAAAACCCTAATTGGATTAGAATAAGCCTAGGGACGACGAAAATGACCTAAATTTTCAACCAATTACACAAAATAACACAAAGTCACATATTGGATGCACAAGATTGGTTAAAAATCCTAATTGGATTAGAATAAGCCTAGGGAGGACGAAAATGACCTAAATGTTCAACCAATGACACAAAATGACACAAAATCACATATTGGATGCACAAGATTGGTTAAAAACCCTAATTGGATTAGAATAAGCCTAGGGAGGACGAAAATGACCTAAATGTTCAACCAATGATACAAAATGACACAAAATCACATATTGGATGCACAAGATTTGTTAAAAACCATAATTGGATAAGAATAACCCAAGGGAGGACGAAAATGACCTAAATGTTCAACCAATGACACTAAATGACATATTGGATGCACAAGATTGGTTAAAAACCCTAATTGGATTAGATTAAGCCTAGGGAGGACGATAATGACCTAAATGTTCAACCAATGACACAAAATCACATATTGGATGCACAAGATTGGTTAAAAACCTTAATTGGATTAGAATAAGCCTAGGGAGGACGAAAATGACCTAAATGTTCAACCAATGACACAAAATGACACAAAATCACATATTGGATGCACAAGATTGGTTAAAAACCCTAATTGGATTAGAATAAGCCTAGGGAGGACGAAAATGACCTAAATGTTCAACCAATGACAGAAAATCACATAGTGGATGCACAAGATTGGTTAAAAACCCTAATTGGATTAGAATAAGCCTAGGGTGGACGAAAATGACCTAAATGTTCAACCAATGACACAAAATCACATATTGGATGCACAAGATTGGTTAAAAACCCTAATTGGATTAGAATAAGCCTAGGGAGGATGAAAATGACCTAAATGTTCAACCAATGACACAAAATCACTTATTGGATGCACAAGATTGGTTAAAAACCCTAATTGGATTAGAATAAGCCTAGGGAGGACGAAAATGACACAATTGTTCAACCAATCACACAAAATCACATATTGGATGCACAATATTGGTTAAAAACCCTAATTGGATTAGAATAAGCCTAGGGAGGACGAAAATGACACAAATGTTCAACCAATCACACAAAATCACATATTGGATGCACAATATTGGTTATAAACCCTAATTAGATTAGAATAAGCCTAGGGAGGACGAAAATGACCTAAATGTTCAACCAATGACACAAAATCACATATTGGATGCACAAGATTGGTTAAAAACCCTAATTGGATTAGAATAAGCCTAGGGAGGACCAAAATGACCTAACTGTTCAACCAATGACACAAAATGCACAAAATCACATATTGGATGCACAAGATTGGTTAAAAACCCTAATTGGATTAGAATAAGCCTAGGGAGGACGAAAATGACCTAAATGTTCAACCAATGACACAAAATCACATATTGGATGCACAAGATTGGTTAAAAACCCTAATTGGATTAGAATAAGCCTAGGGAGGACGAAAATGACCTAAATGTTCAACCAATGACACAAAATCACATATTGGATGCACAAGATTGGTTAAAAACCCTAATTGGATTAGAATAAGCCTAGGGAGGACGAAAATGACCTAAATGTTCAACCAATGACAATAAATCACATATTGGATGCACATGATTGGTTAAAAACCCTAATTGGATTAGAATAAGCCTAGGGACGACGAAAATGACCTAAATGTTCAACCAATGACACAAAATCACATATTGGATGCACAAGATTGGTTAAAAACCCTAATTGGATTAGAATAAGCCTAGGGAGGACGAAAATGACCTAAATGTTCAACCAATGACAACAAATGACACAAAATCACATATTGGATGCACAAGATTGGTTAAAAACCCTAATTGGATTAGAATAAGCCTAGGGAGGACGAAAATGACCTAAATGTTCAACCAATGACACAAAATCACATATTGGATGCACAAGATTGGTTAAAAACCCTAATTGGATTAGAATAAGCCTAGGGAGGACGAAAATGACCTAAATGTTCTACCAATGACAAAAAATTGACACAAAATCACACATTGGATGCACAAGATTGGTTAAAAACCAAAATTGGATTAGAATAAGCCTAGCGAGGAAGAAAATGACCTAAATGGTCAACCAATGACACAAAATGACACAAAATCACATATTGGATGCACAAGATTGGTTAAAAACCCTAATTGGATTAGAATAAGCCTAGGGAGGACGAAAATGACCTAAATGTTCAACCAATGACACAAAATCACATATTGGATGCACAAGATTGGTTAAAAACCCTAATTGGATTAAAAAGAGCATAGGGAGGACGAAAATGACCTAAATGTTTAACCAATGACACAAAATGACACAAAATCACACATTGGATGCACAAGATTGGTTAAAAACCTTAATTGGATTAGAATAAGCCTAGGGAGGACGAAAATGACCTAAATGTTCAGCCAATGACACAAAATCACATATGGATGCACAAGATTGGTTAAAAACCCTAATTGGATTAAAAAGAGCATAGGGAGGACGAAAATGACCTAAATGTTTAACCAATGACACAAAATGACACAAAATCACACATTGGATGCACAAGATTGGTTTAAAACCTTAATTCAATTAGAATAAGCCTAGGGAGGACGAATATGACCTAAATGTTCAACCAATGACACAAAACGACACAAAATCACATATTGGATGCACAAGATTGGTTAAAAACCCTAACTGGATTAGAATAAGCCTAGGGAAGACGATAATGACCTAAATGTTCAACCAATGACACAAAATGACACAAAATCACATATTGGATGCAAACGATTGGTTAAAAACACTAATAGGATTAGAATAAGCCTAGGGAGGACGAAATTGACCTAAATGTTCAACCAATGACACAAAATGACATAAAATCACATAATGGATGCACAAGATTGGTTAAAAACCCTAATTGGATTAGAATAAGCCTAGGGAGGACGAAAATGACCTAAATGTTCAACCAATGAAACAAAATGACACAAAATCACATATTGGATACCCAAGATTAGTTAAAAACCCTAATTGGATTAGAATAAGCCTAGGGAGGACGAAAATGACCGAAATGTTCAACCAATGACACAAAATGACACAAAATCACATATTGGATGCACAAGATTGGTTAAAAACCCTAATTGGATTAGAATAAGCCTAAGGAGGACGAAAATGACCTAAATGTTCAACCAATGACAAAAAATGACACAAAATCACACATTGGATGCACAAGATTGGTTAAAAACCATAATTGGATTAGAATAAGCCTAGCGAGAAAGAAAATGACCTAAATGTTCAACCAATGATACAAAATGACACAAAATCACATATTGGATGCACAAGATTGGTTAAAAACCCTAATTGGATTAGAATAAGCCTAGGGAGGACGAAAATGACCTAAATGTTCAACCAATGACACAAAATCACATATTGGATGCACAAGATTGGTTAAAAACCTTAATTGGATTAAAAAGAGCATAGGGAGGGCGAAAATGACCTAAATGTTTAACCAATGACACAAAATGACACAAAATCACACATTGGATGCACAACATTGGTTAAAAACCTTAATTGGATTAGAATAAGCCTAAGGAGGACGAAAATGACCTAAATGTTCAACCAATAACACAAAACGACACAAAATCACATATTGGATGCACAAGACTGGTTAAAAACCCTAACTGGATTAGAATAAGCCTAGGGAAGACGATAATGACCTAAATGTTCAACCAATGACACAAAATGACACAAAATCACATATTGGATGCAAAAGATTGGTTAAAAACCCTAATAAGATTAGAATAAGCCTAGGGAGGACGAAAATGACCTAAATCTTCAACCAATGACACAAAATGACATAAAATCACATATTGGATGCACAAGATTGGTTAAAAACCCTAATTGGATTAGAATAAGCCTAGGGAGGACGAAAATGACCTAAATGTTCAACCAATGACACAAAATGACACAAAATCACACATTGGATGCACAAGATTGGTTAAAAACCCTAATTGGATTAGAATAAGCATAGCGAGGACGAAAATGACCTAAAAGTTCAACCAATGACAAAAAATCACACATTGGATGCACAAGATTGGTTAAAAACCCTAATTGGATTAAAATAAGCCTAGGGAGGACGAAAATGACCTAAATGTTCAACCAATGACAAAAAATGACACAAAATCACACATTGGATGCACAAGATTGGTTAAAAACCATAATTGGATTAGAATAAGCCTAGCGAGAAAGAAAATGACCTAAATGTTCAACCAATGACACAAAATGACACAAAATCACATATTGGATGCAAAAGATTGGTTAAAAACCCTAACTGGATTAGAATAAGCCTAGGGAAGACGATAATGACCTAAATGTTCAACCAATGACACAAAATGACACAAAATCACATATTGGATGCAAAAGATTGGTTAAAAACCCTAATAAGATTAGAATAAGCCTAGGGAGGACGAAAATGACCTAAATCTTCAACCAATGACACAAAATGACATAAAATCACATATTGGATGCACAAGATTGGTTAAAAACCCTAATTGGATTAGAATAAGCCTAGGGAGGACGAAAATGACCTAAATGTTCAACCAATGACACAAAATGACACAAAATCACACATTGGATGCACAAGATTGGTTAAAAACCCTAATTGGATTAGAATAAGCATAGCGAGGACGAAAATGACCTAAAAGTTCAACCAATGACAAAAAATCACACATTGGATGCACAAGATTGGTTAAAAACCCTAATTGGATTAAAATAAGCCTAGGGAGGACGAAAATGACCTAAATGTTCAACCAATGACAAAAAATGACACAAAATCACACATTGGATGCACAAGATTGGTTAAAAACCATAATTGGATTAGAATAAGCCTAGCGAGAAAGAAAATGACCTAAATGTTCAACCAATGACACAAAATGACACAAAATCACATATTGGATGCAAAAGATTGGTTAAAAACCCTAATTGGATTAGAATAAGCCTAGGGAGGACGAAAATGACCTAAATGTTCAACCAATGACACAAAATCACATATTGGATGCACAAGATTGGTTAAAAACCTTAATTGGATTAAAAAGAGCCTAGGGAGAACGAAAATGACCTAAATGTTCAACCAATGACACAAAATGACACAAAATCACATATTGGATGCACAAGATTGGTTAAAAACCCTAATTGGATTAGAATAAGCCTAGGGAGGACGAAAATGACCTAAATGTTCAACCAATGACACAAAAAGATACAAAATCACATATTGGATGCACAAGATTGGTTAAAAATACTAATTGGATTAGAATAAGCTTGGGGATGACGAAAATGACCTAAATGTTCAACCAATGATACAAAATGACACAAAATCACCTATTGGATGCACAAGATTGGTTAAAAACCCTAATTGGATTAGAATAAGCCTAGGGAGGACGAAATTGACCTAAATGTTCAACCAATGACACAAAATGACACAAAATCACATATTGGATGCACAAGATTGGTTAAAAACCGTAATTGGATTTGAATAAGCCTAGGGAGGACGAAAATGACCTAAATGTTCAACCAATGTAACAAAATCACATATTGGATACCCAAGATTGGTTAAAAACCCTAATTGGATTAGAATAAGCCTAGGGAGGACGAAAATGACCTAAATGTTCAACCAATGACACAAAATGACACAAAATCACATATTGGATGCACAAGATTGGTTAAAAACCCTAATTGGATTAGAATAAGCCTAGGGAGGACGAAAATGACCTAAATGTTCAACCAATGACACAAAATCACATATTGGATGCACAAGATTGGTTAAAAACCCTGATTAGATTAGAATAAGCCTAGGGAGGACGAAAATAACCTAAATGTTCAACCAATGACACAAAATGACACAAAATCACATATTGGATGCACAAGATTGGTTAAAAACCCTAATTGGATTAGAATAAGCCTAGGGAGGACGAAAATAAACTAAATCTTCAACCATGGACACAAAATGACAAAAAATCACATATTGGATGCACAAGATTGGTTAAAAACCCTAATTGGATTAGAATAAGCCTAGGGCGGACGAAAATGACCTAAATGTTCAACCAATGACACAAAATGACACAAAATCACATATTGGATGCACAAGATTGGTTAAAAACCCTAATTGGATTAGAATAAGCCTAGGGAGGACGAAAATGACCTAAATGTTCAACCAATGACACAAAATGACACAAAATCACATATTGGATGCACAAGATTGGTTAAAAACCCTAATTGGGTTAGAATAAGCCTAAGGGGGACGAAAATGACCTAAATGTTCAACCAATGACACAAAATCACATATTGGATGCACAAGATTGGATAAAAACCCTAACTGGATTAGAATAAGCCTAGGGAGGACGATAATGACCTAAATGTTCAACCAACGACACAAAATGACACAAAATCACATATTGGATGCACAAGATTGGTTAAAAACCCTAACTGGATTAGAATAAGCCTAGGGAGGACGATAATGACCTAAATGTTCAACCAACGACACAAAATGACACAAAATCACATATTGGATGCACAAGATTGGTTAAAAACCCTAATTAGATTAAACTAAGCCTAGGGAGAACGAAAATGACCTAAATGTTCAACCAATGACACAAAATGACACAAAATCACATATTGGATGCACAAGATTGGTTAAAAACCCTAATTGGATTAGAATAAGCCTAGGGAGGACGAAAATGACCTAAATGTTCAACCAATGACACAAAATGACACAAAATCACATATTGGATGTACAAGATTGGTTAAAAAACCTAATTGGATTAGAATAAGCCTAGGGAGGACGAAAATGACCTAAATGTTCAACCAATGACACAAAATCACATATTGGATGCACAAGATTGGTTAAAAACCCTAATTGGATTAGAATAAGCCTAGGGAAGAGGAAAATGACCTAAATGTTCAACCAATGACACAAAATGACACAAAATCACATATTGGATGCACAAGATTGGTTAAAAACCCTAATTGGATTAGAATAAGCCTAGGGAGGACGAAAATGACCTAAATGTTCAACCAATGACACAATCACATATTGGATGCACAAGTTTTGTTAAAAACGCTAATTGGATTAGAATAAGCCTAGGGAGGACGAAAATGACCTAAATGTTCAACCAATGACACAAAATGACATAAAATCACATATTGGATGCACAAGATTGGTTAAAAACCCTAATTGGATTAGAATAAGCCTAGGGAGGACGAAAATGACCTAAATGTTTAACCAATGACACAAAATGACACAAAATCACATATTGGATACCAAAGATTAGTTAAAAACCCTAATTGGATTCGAATAAGCCTAGGGAGGACGAAAATGACCGAAATGTTCAACCAATGACACAAAATGACACAAAATCACATATTGGATGCACAAGATTGGTTAAAAACCCTAATTGGATTAGAATAAGCCCAAGGAGGACGAAAATGACCTAAATGTTCAACCAATGACACAAAATGACACAAAATCACACATTGGATGCACAAGATTGGTTAAAAACTTTAATTGGATTAGAATAAGGCTAGGGAGGACGAAAATGACCTAAATGTTCAACCAATGACACAAAATGACACAAAATTACATATTGGATGCACAAGATTGGTTAAAAACCCTAACTGGATTAGAAGAAGCCTAGGGAAGACGATAATGACCTAAATGTTCAACCAATGACACAAAATGACACAAAATCACATATTGGATGCAAAAGATTGGTTAAAAACCCTAATAGGATTAGAATAAGCCTAGGGAGGACGAAAATGACCTAAATGTTCAACCAATGACACAAAATGACATAAAATCACATATTAGATGCACAAGATTGGTTAAAAACCCTAATTGGATTAGAATAAGCCTAGGGAGGACGAAAATGACCTAAATGTTCAACCAATGACAAAAAATGACACAAAATCACACATTGGATGCACAAGATTGGTTAAAAACCATAATTGGATTAGAATAAGCCTAGCGAGAAAGAAAATGACCTAAATGTTCAACCAATGACACAAAATGACACAAAATCACATATTGGATGCACAAGATTGGTTAAAAACCCTAATTGGATTAAAATAAGCCTAGGGAGGACGAAAATGACCTAAATGTTCAACCAATGACACAAAATTACACAAAATCACATATTGGATGCACAAGATTGGTTAAAAACCCTAATTGGATTAGAATAAGCCTAGGGAGGACGAAAATGACCTAAATGTTCAACCAATGACACAAAATGATACAAAATCACATATTGGATGCACAAGATTGGTTAAAAACCCTAATTGGATTAAAATAAGCCTAGGGAGGACGAAAATGACCTAAATGTTCAACCAATGACACAAAATGACACAAAATCACATATTGGATGCACAAGATTGGTTAAAAACCCTAATTGGATTAGAATAAGCCTAGGGAGGACGAAAATGACCTAAATGTTCAACCAATGACACAAAATCACATATTGGATGCACAAGATTGGTTAAAAACCCTAATTGGATTAGTATAAGCCTAGGGAGGACGAAAATGACCTAAATGTTCAACCAATGACACAAAATCACATATTGGATGCACAAGATTGGTAAAAAACCGTAATTGGATTAAAAAGAGCCTAGGGAGGACAAAAATGACCTAAATGTTCAACCAATGACACAAAATGACACAAAATCACATATTGGATGCACAAGATTGGTTAAAAACCCTAATTGGATTAGAATAAGCCTAGGGAGGACGAAAATGACCTAAATGTTCAACCAATGACACAAAATGACACAAAATCACATATTGGATGCACAAGATTGGTTAAAAACCCTAATTGGATTAGGATAAGTCTAGGGAGGACGAAAATGACCTAAATGTTCAACCAATGACACAAAATCACATATTGGATGCACAAGATTGGTTAAAAACCCGAATTGGATTAGAAAAAGCCTAGCGAGGACGAAAATGACCTAAATGTTCAAACAATGACACAAAATGACACAAAATCACATATTGGATGCACAAGATAGGTTAAAAACCCTAATTGGATTAGAATAAGCCTAGGGAGGACGAAAATGACCTAAATATTCAACCAATGACACAAAATGACACAAAATCACATATTGGATGCACAAGATTGGTTAAAAACCCTAATTGGATTAGAATAAGCCTAGGGAGGACGAAAATGACCTAAATGTTCAACCAATGACACAAAATGACACAAAATCACACATTGGATGCACAAGATTGGTTAAAAACCTTAATTGGATTAGAATAAGCTAGCGAGGACGAAAATGACCTAAATGTTCAACCAATGACACAAAATCACATATTGGATGCACAAGATTGGTTAAAAACCCTAATTGGATTAGAATAAGCATAGCGAGGACGAAAATGACCTAAAAGTTCAACCAATGACAAAAAATCACACATTGGATGCACAAGATTGGTTAAAAACCCTAATTGGATTAAAATAAGCCTAGGGAGGACGAAAATGACCTAAATGTTCAACCAATGACAAAAAATGACACAAAATCACACATTGGATGCACAAGATTGGTTAAAAACCATAATTGGATTAGAATAAGCCTAGCGAGAAAGAAAATGACCTAAATGTTCAACCAATGACACAAAATGACACAAAATCACATATTGGATTCACAAGATTGGTTAAAAACCCTAATTGGATTAGAATAAGCCTAGGGAGGACGAAAATGACCTAATTGTTCAACCAATGACAAAAAATGACACAAAATCACACATTGGATGCACAAGATTGGTTAAAAACCATAATTGGATTAGAATAAGCCTAGCGAGAAAGAAAATGACCTAAATGTTCAACCAATGACACAAAATGACACAAAATCACATATTGGATGCAAAAGATTGGTTAAAAACCCTAATTGGATTAGAATAAGCCTAGGGAGGACGAAAATGACCTAAATGTTCAACCAATGACACAAAATCACATATTGGATGCACAAGATTGGTTAAAAACCTTAATTGGATTAAAAAGAGCCTAGGGAGAACGAAAATGACCTAAATGTTCAACCAATGACACAAAATGACACAAAATCACATATTGGATGCACAAGATTGGTTAAAAACCCTAATTGGATTAGAATAAGCCTAGGGAGGACGAAAATGACCTAAATGTTCAACCAATGACACAAAAAGATACAAAATCACATATTGGATGCACAAGATTGGTTAAAAATACTAATTGGATTAGAATAAGCTTGGGGATGACGAAAATGACCTAAATGTTCAACCAATGATACAAAATGACACAAAATCACCTATTGGATGCACAAGATTGGTTAAAAACCCTAATTGGATTAGAATAAGCCTAGGGAGGACGAAATTGACCTAAATGTTCAACCAATGACACAAAATGACACAAAATCACATATTGGATGCACAAGATTGGTTAAAAACCGTAATTGGATTTGAATAAGCCTAGGGAGGACGAAAATGACCTAAATGTTCAACCAATGTAACAAAATCACATATTGGATACCCAAGATTGGTTAAAAACCCTAATTGGATTAGAATAAGCCTAGGGAGGACGAAAATGACCTAAATGTTCAACCAATGACACAAAATGACACAAAATCACATATTGGATGCACAAGATTGGTTAAAAACCCTAATTGGATTAGAATAAGCCTAGGGAGGACGAAAATGACCTAAATGTTCAACCAATGACACAAAATGACACAAAATTATATATTGCATGCACAAGATTGGTTAAAAACCCTAATTGGATTAGAATAGGCCTAGGGAAAACGAAAATGACCTAAATGTTATACCAATGACACAAAATGACACAAAATCACATATTGGATGCACATGATCGGTTAAAAACCCTAATTGGATTAGAATAAGCCTAGGGAGGACCAAAATGACCTAAATGTTCAACCAATGACACAAAATGACACAAAATCACATATTGGATGCACAAGATTGGTTAAAAACCCTAATTGGATTAGAATAAGCCTAGGGAGGACGAAAATGACCTAAATGTTCAACCAATGACACAAAATGACACAAAATCACATATTGGATGCACAAGATTGGTTAAAAATCCTAATTAGATTAAAATAACCCTAGGGAGGACGAAAATGACCTAAATGTTCAACCAATGACACAAAATGACACAAAATCACATATTGGATGCACAGGATTCGTGAAAAACCCTAATTGGATTAGAATAAGCCTGGGGAGGACGAAAATGACCTAAATGTTCAACCAATGACACAAAATGACACAAAATCACATATTGGATGCACAAGATTGGTTAAAAACCCTAATTGGATTAGAATAAGCCTAGGGAGGACGAAAATGACCTAAATGTTCAACCAATGACACAAAATCACATATTGGATGCACAAGATTGGTTAAAAACCCTAATTGGATTAGAATAAGCCTAGGGAGGACGAAAATGACCAACATGTTCAACCGATGACACAAAATGACACAAAATCACATATTAGATGCACAAGATTGGTTAAAAACCCTAATTGGATTAGAATAAGCCTAGGGAGGACGAAAAATGACCTAAATGTTCAACCGATGACACAAAATGACACAAAATCACATATTGGATGCACAAGATTGGTTAAAAACCCTAATTGGATTAGAATAAGCCTAGGGAGGACGAAAATGACCAAAATGTTCAACTGATGACACAAAATCACATATTGGATGCACAAGATTGGTTAAAAACCCTAATTGGATTAGAATAAGCCTAGGGAGGACGAAAATGACCTAAATGTTCAACCAATGACACAAAATGACACAAAATCACATATTGGATGCACAAGATTGGTTAAAAACCCTAATTGGATTAGAATAAGCCTAGGGAGGACGAAAATGACCTAAATGTTCAACCAATGACACAAAATGACCAAAAATCACATTTTGGATGCAAAAGATTGGTTAAAAACCCTAATTGGATTAGAATAAGCCTAGGGAGGACGAAAATGACCTAAATGTTCAACCAATGACAAAAAATCACATATTGGATGCACAAGATTGGTTAAAAACCCTAATTGGATTAAAATAAGCCTAGGGAGGACGAAAATGACCTAAATCTTCAACCAATGACACAAAATGACACAAAATCACACATTGGATGCACAAGATTGGTTAAAAACCCTAACTGGACTAGAATAAGCCTAGGGAAGACGATAATGACCTAAATGTTCAACCAATGACACAAAATGACACAAAATCACATATTGGATGCACAAGATTGGTTAAAAACCCTAATTGGATTAGAATAAGCCTAGGGAGGACGAAAATGACCTAAATGTTCAACCAATGACACAAAATGACACAAAATCACATATTGGATGCATGAGATTGGTTAAAAACGCTAATTGGATTAGAATAAGCCTAGGGAGGACGAAAATGACCTAAATTTTCATCAAATGACACAAAATCACATATTGGATGCACAAGATTGGTTAAAAATCCTAATTGGATTAGAATAAGCCTAGGGAGGACGAAAATGACCTAAATGTTCAACCAATGACACAAAATCACATATTGGATGCACAAGATTGGTTAAAAACCCTAATTGGATTAGAATAAACCTAGGGAGGACGAAAATGACCAAAATGTTCAACCAATGACACAAAATCACATATTGGATGCACAAGATTGGTTAAAAACCCTAATTGGATTAGAATAAGCCTAGGGAGAACGAAAATGACCTAAATGTTCAACCAATGGCACAAAATCACATATTGGATGCACAAGATTGGATAAAAACCCTAATTGGATTAGAAAAAGCCTAGGGAGGACGAAAATGACCTAAATGTTCAACCAATGACCCAAAATGTCACAAAATGACACAAAATGACACAAAATCAGATATTGGATGCACAAGATTGGTTAAAAACCCTAATTGGATTAGAATAAGCCTAGGGAGGACGAAAATGACCTAAATGTTCAACCAATGACACAAAATCACATATCGGATGTACAAGATTGGTTAAAAACCCTAATTGGATTAGAAAAAGCCTAGGGAGGACGAAACTGACCTAAATGTTCAACCAATGACACAAAATGTCACAAAATGACACAAAATGACAGAAAATCAGATATTGGATGCACAAGATTGGTTAAAAACCCTAATTGGATTAGAATAAGCCTAGGGAGTACGAAAATGACCTACATGTGCAACCAATGACACAAAATCACATATTGGATGCACAAGATTGGTTAAAAACCCTAATTGGATTAGAATAAGCCTAGGGAGGACGAAAATGACCTAAATGTTCAACCAATGACACAAAATCACATATTGGATGCACAAGATTGGTTAAAAACCCTAATTGGATTAGAATAAGCCTAGGTAGGACGAAAATGACCTAAATGTGCAACCAATGACACAAAATCACATATCGGATGCACAATATTGGTTAAAAACCCTAATTGCATTAGAATAAGCCTAGGGAGGACTAAAATGACCCAAATGTTCAACCAATGACACAAAATGACACAAAATCACATTTTGGATGCACAAGATTGGTTAAAAACCCTAATTGGATTAGAATAAGCCTAGG
This sequence comes from Cicer yamashitae, assembly GCA_037974755.1. NCBI lineage: Eukaryota > Viridiplantae > Streptophyta > Magnoliopsida > Fabales > Fabaceae > Cicer > Cicer yamashitae. The sequence continues at coordinate 12,677,600 of JBBPBQ010000008.1, read as the reverse complement.
GAGGACGAAAATGACCTAAATGTTCAACCAATGACACAAAATCACATATTGGATGCACAAGATTGGTTAAAAACCCTAATTGGATTAGAATAAGCCTATGTAGGACGAAATTGACCTAAATGTTCAACCAATGACACAAAATCACATATCGGATGCACAAGATTGGATAAAAACCGTAATTGGATTAGAATAAGCCTAGGGAGGACGAAAATGACCTAAATGTTCAACCAATGACACAAAATGACACAAAATCACATTTTGGATGCACAAGATTGGTTAAAAACCCTAATTGGATTAGAATAAACCTAGGGAGGACGAAAATGACCAAAATGTTCAACCAATGACACAAAATCACATATTGGATGCACAAGATTGGTTAAAAACCCTAATTGGATTAGAAAAAGCCTAGGGAGGAGGAAAATGACCTAAATGTTCAACCAATGACCCAAAATGTCACAAAATGACACAAAATGACAGAAAATCAGATATTGGATGCACAAGATTGGTTAAAAACCCTAATTGGATTAGTATAAGCCTAGGGAGTACGAAAATGACCTACATGTGCAACCAATGACACAAAATCACATATTGGATGCAAAAGATTGGTTAAAAACCCTAATTGGATTAGAATAAGCCTAGGGAGGACGAAAATGACCTAAATGTTCAACCAATGACACAAAATCACATATTGGATGCACAAGATTGGTTAAAAACCTTAATTGGATTAAAAAGAGCATAGGGAGGACGAAAATGACCTAAATGTTTAACCAATGACACAAAATGACACAAAATCACACATTGGATGCACAAGATTGGTTAAAAACCTTAATTGGATTAGAATAAGCCTAAGGAAGACGAAAATGACCTAAATGTTCAACCAATGACACAAAACGACACAAAATCACATATTGGATGCACAAGACTGGTTAAAAACCCTAACTGGATTAGAATAAGCCTAGGGAAGACGATAATGACCTAAATGTTCAACCAATGACACAAAATGACCCAAAATCACATATTGGATGCAAAAGATTGGTTAAAAACCCTAATAAGATTAGAATAAGCCTAGGGAGGACGAAAATGACCTAAATCTTCAACCAATGACACAAAATGACATAAAATCAAATATTGGATGCACAAGATTGGTTAAAAACCCTAATTGGATTAGAATAAGCCTAGGGAGGACGAAAATGACCTAAATGTTCAACCAATGACACAAAATGACACAAAATCACACATTGGATGCACAAGATTGGTTAAAAACCTTAATTGGATTAGAATAAGCTAGCGAGGACGAAAATGACCTAAATGTTCAACCAATGACACAAAAGGACACAAAATCACATATTGGATGCACAAGATTGGTTAAAAACCCTAATTGGATTAGAATAAGCATAGCGAGGACGAAAATGACCTAAAAGTTCAACCAATGACAAAAAATCACACATTGGATGCACAAGATTGGTTAAAAACCCTAATTGGATTAAAATAAGCCTAGGGAGGACGAAAATGACCTAAATGTTCAACCAATGACAAAAAATGACACAAAATCACACATTGGATGCACAAGATTGGTTAAAAACCATAATTGGATTAGAATAAGCCTAGCGAGAAAGAAAATGACCTAAATGTTCAACCAATGACACAAAATGACACAAAATCACATATTGGATGCAAAAGATTGGTTAAAAACCCTAATTGGATTAGAATAAGCCTAGGGAGGACGAAAATGACCTAAATGTTCAACCAATGACACAAAATCACATATTGGATGCACAAGATTGGTTAAAAACCTTAATTGGATTAAAAAGAGCCTAGGGAGAACGAAAATGACCTAAATGTTCAACCAATGACACAAAATGACACAAAATCACATATTGGATGCACAAGATTGGTTAAAAACCCTAATTGGATTAGAATAAGCCTAGGGAGGACGAAAATGACCTAAATGTTCAACCAATGACACAAAAAGATACAAAATCACATATTGGATGCACAAGATTGGTTAAAAATACTAATTGGATTAGAATAAGCTTGGGGATGACGAAAATGACCTAAATGTTCAACCAATGATACAAAATGACACAAAATCACCTATTGGATGCACAAGATTGGTTAAAAACCCTAATTGGATTAGAATAAGCCTAGGGAGGACGAAATTGACCTAAATGTTCAACCAATGACACAAAATGACACAAAATCACATATTGGATGCACAAGATTGGTTAAAAACCGTAATTGGATTTGAATAAGCCTAGGGAGGACGAAAATGACCTAAATGTTCAACCAATGTAACAAAATCACATATTGGATACCCAAGATTGGTTAAAAACCCTAATTGGATTAGAATAAGCCTAGGGAGGACGAAAATGACCTAAATGTTCAACCAATGACACAAAATGACACAAAATCACATATTGGATGCACAAGATTGGTTAAAAACCCTAATTGGATTAGAATAAGCCTAGGGAGGACGAAAATGACCTAAATGTTCAACCAATGACACAAAATGACACAAAATTATATATTGCATGCACAAGATTGGTTAAAAACCCTAATTGGATTAGAATAGGCCTAGGGAAAACGAAAATGACCTAAATGTTATACCAATGACACAAAATGACACAAAATCACATATTGGATGCACATGATCGGTTAAAAACCCTAATTGGATTAGAATAAGCCTAGGGAGGACCAAAATGACCTAAATGTTCAACCAATGACACAAAATGACACAAAATCACATATTGGATGCACAAGATTGGTTAAAAACCCTAATTGGATTAGAATAAGCCTAGGGAGGACGAAAATGACCTAAATGTTCAACCAATGACACAAAATGACACAAAATCACATATTGGATGCACAAGATTGGTTAAAAACCTTAATTGGATTAGAATAAGCCTAGGGAGGACGAATATGACCTAAATGTTCAACCAATGACACAAAATGACACAAAATCACATATTGGATGCACAAGATTGGTTAAAAACCCTAATTGGATTAGAATAAGCCTAGGGAGGACGAAAATGACCTAAATGTTCAACCAATGACACAAAATGACACAAAATCACATATTGGTTGCACAAGATTGGTTAAAAACCCTAATTGGATTAGAATAAGCCTAGGTAGGACGAAAATGACCTAAATGTTGAACCAATGACCCAAAATCACATATTGGATGCACAAGATTGGTTAAAAACCCTAATTGGATTAGAATAAGCCTAGGGAGGACGAAAATGACCTAAATGTTCAACCAATGACACAAAATGACACAAAATCACATATTGGATGCACAAGATTGGTTAAAAACCCTAATTGGATTAGAATAAGCCTAGGGAGGACGAAAATGACCTAAATGTTCAACCAACGACACAAAATCACATTTTGGATGCACAAGATTGGTTAAAAACCCTAATTGGATTAGAATAAGCCTAGGGAGGACGAAAATGACCTAAATGTTCAACCAATGACACAAAATCACATATTGGATGCACAAGATTGGTTAAAAACCCTAATTGGATTAGAATAAACCTAGCGAGGACGAAAATGACCTAAATGTTCAACCAATGACACAAAATGACACAAAATCACATATAGGATGCACAAGATTGGTTAAAACCCCTAATTGGATTAGAATAAGCATAGGGAGGACGAAAATGACCTAAATGTTTAACCAATGACACAAAATGACACAAAATCACATATTGGATGCACAAGATTGGT
>JBBPBQ010000008.1:12656149-12673654 GCA_037974755.1 Cicer yamashitae | reverse complement strand
AACCAATGACACAAAATGACACAAAATCACATATAGGATGCACAAGATTGGTTAAAACCCCTAATTGGATTAGAATAAGCATAGGGAGGACGAAAATGACCTAAATGTTTAACCAATGACACAAAATGACACAAAATCACATATTGGATGCACAAGATTGGTTAAAAACCCTAATTGGATTAGAATAAGCATAGGGAGGACGAAAATGACCTAAATGTTTAACCAATGACACAAAATCACATATTGGATGCACAAGATTGGTTAAAAACCCTAATGGATTAAAAAGAGCCTAGGGAGGATGAAAATGACCTAAATGTTCAACCAATGACACAAAATCACATATTGGATGCACAAGATTGGTTAAAAACCCTAATTGGATTAGAATAAGGCTAGGGAGGACGAAAATGACCTAAATGTTCAACCAATGGTACAAAATCACATATTGGATGCACAAGATTGGTTAAAAACCCTAATTGGATTAGAAAAAGCCTAGCGAGGACGAAAATGACCTAAATGTTCAACCAATGACACAAAATCACATATTGGATGCACAAGATTGGTTAAAACCCTAATTGGATTAAAAAAAGCATAGGGAGGACGAAAAAGACCTAAATGTTCAACCAATGACACATAATCACATATTGGATGCACAAGATTGGTTAAAAACCCTAATTGGATTAGAATAAGCATAGCGAGGACGAAAATGACCTAAATGTTCAACCAATGACACAAAATGACACAAAATCACATATTGGATGCACAAGATTGGTTAAAAACCCTAATTGGATTAGAATAAGCCTAGGGAGGACGAAAATGACCTAAATGTTCAACCAATGACACAAAATGACACAAAATCACATATTGGATGCACAAGATTGGTTAAAAACCCTAATTGGCGTAGAATAAGCCTAGGGAGGACAAAAATGACCTAAATGTTCAACCAATGACACAAAATCACATATTGGATGCACAAGATTGGTTACAAATCATAATTGGATTAAAATAACCCTAGGGAGGACGAAAATGACCTAAATGTTCAACCAATGACACAAAATCACATATTGGATGCACAGGATTGGTGAAAAACCCTAATTGGATTAGAATAAGCCTGGTGAGGACGAAAATGACCTAAATGTTCAACCAATGACACAAACTAACACAAAATCACATATCGGAAGCACAAGATTGGTTTAAAACCCTAATTGGATTAGAATAAGCCTAGGGGGAACGAAAATGACCTAAATGTTCAACCAATGACACAAAATCAGATACTGGATGCACAAGATTGGTTAAAAACCCTAATTGGATTAGAATAAGCCTAGGGAGGATGAAAATGACCTAAATGTTCAACCAATGACACAAAATGACACAAAATCACATATTGGATGCACAAGATTGGTTAAAAACCCTAATTGGATTAGAATAAGCCTAGGGAGGACGAAAATGACCTAAATGTTCAACCAATGACACAAAATGACACAAAATCACATATTGGATGCACAAGATTGGTTAAAAACCTTAATTGGATTAGAATAAGCCTAGGGAGGACGAATATGACCTAAATGTTCAACCAATGACACAAAATGACACAAAATCACATATTGGATGCACAAGATTGGTTAAAAACCCTAATTGGATTAGAATAAGCCTAGGGAGGACGAAAATGACCTAAATGTTCAACCAATGACACAAAATGACACAAAATCACATATTGGATGCAAAGGATTGGTTAAAAACCCTAATTGGATTGGAATAAGCCTAGGGAGGACGAAAATGACCTAAATGTTCAACCAATGACACAAAATGACACAAAATCACATATTGGATGCACAAGATTGGTTAAAAACCCTAATTGGATTAGAATAAGCCTAGGGAGGACGAAAATGACCTAAATGTTCAACCAATGACAGAAAATCACATATTGGATGCACAAGATTAATTAAAAACCCTAATTGGATTAGAATAAGCCTAGGGAGGACGAAAATGACCTAAATGTTCAACCAATGACACAAAATCACATATTGGATGCACAAGATTGGTTAAAAACCCTAATTGGATTAGAATAAGCCTAGGGAGGACGAAAATGACCTAAATGTTCAACCAATGACACAAAATCACATATTGGGTGCACAAGATTGGTTAAAAACCCTAATTGGATTAGAATAAGCCTAGGGAGGACGAAAATGACCTAAATGTTCAACCAATGACACAAAATCACATATTGGATGCACAAGATTGGTTAAAAACCCTAATTGGATTAGAATAAGCCTAGGGAGGACGAAAATGACCAAAATGTTCAACCAATAACACAAAATGACACAAAATCACATATTGAATGCACAAGATTGGTTAAAAACCCTAATTGGATTAGAATCAGCCTAAGGAGGACGAAAATGACCTAAATGTTCAACCAATGACACAAAAAGACACAAAATCACATATTGGATGCAAAGAATGGTTGAAAACCCTAATTCGATTAGAATAAGCCTAGGGAGGACGAAAATGACCTAAATGCTCAACCAATGACACAAAATAACACAAAATCACATATTGGATGCATAAGATTGGTTAAAAACCCTAATTGGATTAGAATAAGCCTAGGGAGGACGAAAATGACCTAAATGTTCAACCAATGACACAAAATCACATATTGGATGCACAAGATTGGTTAAAAACCCTAATTGGATTAGAATAATCTTTGGGAGGACGAAAATGACCTAAATGTTCAACCAATGACACAAAATCACTAATTGGATGCACAAGATTGGTTAAAAACCCTAATTGGATTAGAATAATCCTAGGGAGGACGAAAATGACCTAAATGTTCAACAAATGACACAAAATCACATATTGGATGCACAAGATTGGTTAAAAACCCTAATTGGATTAGCATAAGACTAGGGAGGATGAAAATGACCTAAATGTTCAACCAATGACACAAAAACACATATTGGATGCACATGATTGGTTAAAAACCCTAATTGGATTAGAATAAGCCTAGAGAGGACGAAAATGACCTAAATGTTCAACCAATGACACAAAATCACATATTGGATGCACAAGATTGGTTAAAAACCCTAATTGGATTAGAATAAGCCTAGAGAGGACGAAAATGACCTAAATGTTCAACCAATGACACAAAATCACATATTGGATGCACATGATTGGTTAAAAACCCTAATTGGATTAGAATAAGCATAGGGAGGACGAAAATGACCTAAATGTTAAACCAATGACACAAAATCACATATTGGATTCACAAGATTGGTTAAAAACCCTAATTGGGTTAGAATAAGCCTAGGGAGGACGAAAATGACCTATATGTTCAACCAATGACACAAAATCACATATTGGATGCACAAGATTGGTTAAAAACCCTAATTGGATTAGGATAAGCCTAGGGAGGACGAAAATGACCTAAATGTTCAACCAATGACACAAAATCACATATTGGATGCACAAGATTGGTTAAAAACCCTAATTGGATTAGAAAAAGCCTAGCGAGGTTGAAAATGACCTAAATGTTCAACCAATGACACAAAATCACATATTGGATGCACAAGATTGGTTAAAAACCCTAATTGGATTAAAAAGAGCATAGGGAGGATGAAAAAGACCTAAATGTTCAACCAATGACACAAAATCACATATTGGATGCACAAGATTGGTTAAAAACCCTAATTGGATTAGAATAAGCATAGCGAGGACGAAAATGACCTAAATGTTCAACCAATGACACAAAATGACACAAAATCACATATTGGATGCACAAGATTGGTTAAAAACCCTAATTGGATTAGAATAAGCCTAGGGAGGACGAAAATGACCGAAATGTTCAACCAATGACACAAAATGACACAAAATCACATATTGGATGCACAAGATTGGTTAAAAACCCTAATTGGATTAGAATAAGCCTAAGGAGGACGAAAATGACCTAAATGTTCAACCAATGACACAAAATGACACAAAATCACATATTGGATGCAAAAGATTGGTTAAAAACCCTAATAGGATTAGAATAAGCCTAGAGAGGACGAAAATGACCTAAATGTTCAACCAATGACACAAAATGACATAAAATCACATATTAGATGCACAAGATTGGTTAAAAACCCTAATTGGATTAGAATAAGCCTAGGGAGGACGAAAATGACCTAAATGTTCAACCAATGACACAAAATGACACAAAATCACATATTGGATACCCAAGATTAGTTAAAAACCCTAATTGGATTAGAATAAGCCTAGGGAGGACGAAAATGACCTAAATCTTCAACCAATGACACAAAATGACACAAAATCACATATTGGATACCCAAGATTAGTTAAAAACCCTAATTGGATTAGAATAAGCCTAGGGAGGACGAAAATGACCTAAATGTTCAACCAATGACACAAAATGACATAAATTCACATATTGGATGTACAAGATTGGTTAAAAACCTTAATTGGATTAGAATAAACCTAGGGAAGACGAAAATGACCTAAATGTTCAACCAATGACACAAAATGACACAAAATCACATATTGGATGCACAAGATTGGTTAAAAACCCTAATTGGATTAGAATAAGCCTAGGGAGGACGAAAATGACCTAAATGTTCAACCAATGACACAAAATGACACAAAATCACATATTGGATACCCAAGATTAGTTAAAAACCCTAATTGGATTCGAATAAGCCTAGGGAGGACGAAAATGACCGAAATGTTCAACCAATGACACAAAATGACACAAAATCACATATTGGATGCACAAGATTGGTTAAAAACCCTAATTGGATTAGAATAAGCCTATGGAGGACAAAAATGACCTAAATGTTCAACCAATGACAAAAAATGACACAAAATCACACATTGGATGCACAAGATTGGTTAAAAACCTTAATTGGATTAGAATAAGCTAGCGAGGACGAAAATGACCTAAATGTTCAACCAATGACACAAAATGACACAAAATCACATATTGGATGCACAAGATTGGTTAAAAACCCTAATTGGATTAGAATAAGCATAGCGAGGACGAAAATGACCTAAATGTTCAACCAATGACAAAAAACCACATATTGGATGCACAAGATTGGTTAAAAACCCTAATTGAATTAAAATAAGCCTAGGGAGGATGAAAATGACCTAAATCTTCAACCAATGACACAAAATGATACAAAATCACACATTGGATGCACAAGATTGGTTAAAAACCTTAATTGGATTAGAATAAGGCTAGGGAGGATGAAAATGACCTAAATGTTCAACCAATGACACAAAACGACATAAAATCACATATTGGATGCACAAGATTGGTTAAAAACCCTAACTGGATTAGAATAAGCCTAGGGAAGACGATAATGACCTAAATGTTCAACCAATGACACAAAATGACACAAAATCACATATTGGATGCAAAAGATTGGTTAAAAACCCTAATAGGATTAGAATAAACCTAGGGAGGACGAAAAAGACCTAAATGTTCAACCAATGACACAAAATGACATAAAATCGCATATTGGATGCACAAGATTGGTTAAAAATCGTAATTGGATTAGAATAAGCCTAGGGAGGACGAAAATGACCTAAATGTTCAACCAATGACACAAAATGACACAAAATCACATATTGGATACCCAAGATTAGTTAAAAACCCTAATTGGATTAGAATAAGCCTAGGGAGGACGAAAATGATCGAAATGTTCAACCAATGACACAAAATGACACAAAATCTAATATTGGATGCAAAAGATTGGTTAAAAACCCTAATTGGATTAGAATAAGCCTAGGGAGGACGAAAATGACCTAAATGTTCAACAATTGACAAAAAATGACACAAAATCACACATTGGATGCACAAGATTGGTTAAAAACCTTAATTGGATTAGAATAAGCTAGCGAGGACGAAAATGACCTAAATGTTCAACCAATGACACAAAATCACATATTGGATGCACAAGATTGGTTAAAAACCCTAATTGGATTAGAATAAGCATAGCGAGGACGAAAATGACCTAAAAGTTCAACCAATGACAAAAAATCACACATTGGATGCACAAGATTGGTTAAAAACCCTAATTGGATTAAAATAAGCCTAGGGAGGACGAAAATGACCTAAATCTTCAACCAATGACACAAAATGACACAAAATCACACATTGGATGCACAAGATTGGTTAAAAACCTTAATTGGAGTAGAATAAGGCTAAGGAGGACGAAAATGACCTAAATGTTCAACCAATGACACAAAATGACACAAAATCACATATTGGATACCCAAGATTAGTTCGAAACCCTAATTGAATTCGAATAAGCCTAGGGAGGACGAAAATGAACGAAATGTTCAACCAATGACACAAAATGACACAAAATCACATATTGGATGCACAAGATTGGTTAAAAACCCTAATTGGATTAGAATAAGCCTAGGGAGGACGAAAATGACCTAAATGTTCAACCAATGACAAAAAATGACACAAAATCACACATTGGATGCACAAGATTTTTTAAAAACCTTAATTGGATTAGAATAAGCTAGCGAGGACGAAAATGACCTAAATGTTCAACCAATGACACAAAATGACACAAAATCACATATTGGATGCACAAGATTGGTTAAAAACCCTAATTGGATTAGAATAAGCCTAGGGAGGACGAAAATGACCTAAATGTTCAACCAATGACACATAATGATACAAATTCACATATTGGAAGCACTAGATTGGTTAAACACCCTAATTGGATTAGAATAAGCCTAGGGAGGACGAAAATGACCTAAATGTTCAACCAATGACACAAAATGACACAAAATCACATATTGGATGCACAAGATTGGTTAAAAACCCTAATTGGATTAGAATAAGCCTAGCGAGGACGAAAATGACCTAAATGTTCAACCAATGACACAAAATGACACAAAATCACCTATTGGATGCACAAGATTGGTTAAAAACCCTAATTTGATTAGAATAAGTATGGGGAGGACGAAAATGACCTAAATGTTCAACCAATGACACATAATGACACAAAATCACATATTGGATGCACAAGATTGGTTAAAAACTCTAATTGGATTAGAATAAGCCTAGGGAGGACGAAAATGACCTAAATGTTCAACCAATGACACAAAATGACACAAAATCACATATTGGATGCACAAGATTGGTTAAAAATCCTAATTGGATTAGAATAAGCCTAGGGAGGACGAAAATGACCTAAATGTTAAACCAATAACACAAAATCACATTTTGGGTGCACAGGATTGGTTAAAAACCCAAATTGGATTAGAATAAGCCTAGGGAGGACGAAAATGACCTAAATGTTCAACCAATGACACAAAATGACACAAAATCACATATTGGATGCACAAGATTGGTTAAAAACCCTAATTGGATTAGAATAAGCCTAGGGAGGACGTAAATGACCTAAATGTTCAACCAATGACACAAAATCACATATTGGATGCACAAGATTGGTTAAAAACCCTAATTGGATTAGAATAAGCCTAGGGACGATGAAAATGACCTAAATGTTCAACCAATGACACAAACTGACACAAAATCACATATTGGATGCACAAGATTGGTTAAAAACCCTAATTGGATTAGAATAAGCCTAGGGAGGACGAAAATGACCTAAATGTTCAACCAATGACACAAAATCACACAAAATCACATATTGGATGCACAAGATTGGTTAAAAACCCTAATTGGATTAGAATAAGCCTAGCGAGGACGAAAATGACCTAATTGGATTACCAATGACACAAAATCACTTATTATATGCACAAGATTGGTTAAAAACCATAATTGGATTAGAATAAGCCTAGGGAGGACGAAAATGACCTAAATGTTCAACCAATGACACAAAATGACACAAAATCACATATTGGATGCACAAGATTGGTTAAAAACCTTAATTGGATTAGAATAAGCCTAGGGAGGACGAAAATGACCGAAATGTTCAACCAATGACACAAAATGACACAAAATCACATATTGGATGCACAAGATTGGTTAAAAACCCTAATTGGATTAGAATAAGCCTAGGGAGGACGAAAATGACCTAATTGTTCAACCAATGACAAAAAATGACACAAAATCACACATTGGATGCACAAGATTGGTTAAAAACCATAATTGGATTAGAATAAGCCTAGCGAGAAAGAAAATGACCTAAATGTTCAACCAATGACACAAAATGACACAAAATCACATATTGGATGCACAAGATTGGATAAAAACCCTAATTGGATTAGAATAAGCCTAGGGAGGACGAAAATGACCTAAATGTTCAACCAATGACACAAAATCACATATTGGATGCACAAGATTGGTTAAAAACCTTAATTGGATTAAAAAGAGCATAGGGAGGACGAAAATGACCTAAATGTTTAACCAATGACACAAAATGACACAAAATCACACATTGGATGCACACGATTGGTTAAAAACCTTAATTGGATTAGAATAAGCCTAAGGAGGACGAAAATCACCTAAATGTTCAACCAATGACACAAAACGACACAAAATCACATATTGGATGCACAAGATTGGTTAAAAACCCTAACTGGATTAGAATAAGCCTAGGGAAGACGATAATGACCTAAATGTTCAACCAATGACACAAAATGACACAAAATCACATATTGGATGCAAAAGATTGGTTAAAAACCCTAATAAGATTAGAATAAGCCTAGGGAGGACGAAAATGACCTAAATGTTCAACCAATGACACAAAATGACATAAAATCACATATTAGATGCACAAGATTGGTTAAAAACCCTAATTGGATTAGAATAAGCCTAGGGAGGACGAAAATGACCTAAATGTTCAACCAATGACACAAAATGACACAAAATCACATATTGGATACCCAAGATTAGTTAAAAACCCTAATTGGATTAGAATAAGCCTAGGGAGGACGAAAATGACCGAAATGTTCAACCAATGACACAAAATCACATATTGGATGCACAAGATTGGTTAAAAACCCTAATTGGATTAGAATAAGCCTAGGGAGGACGAAAATGACCTAAATGTTCAACCAATGACACAAAATCACAGATTGGATGCACAAGATTGGTTAAAAACCCTAATTGGATTAAAAAGAGCCTAGGGAGGACGAAAATGACCTAAATGTTCAACCAATGACACAAAATCACATATTGGATGCACAAGATTGGTTAAAAACCCTAATTGGATTAGAATAAGCCTAGGGAGGACGAAAATGACCTTAATGTTCAACCAATGACACAAAATGACACAAAATCACATATTGGATGCACAAGATTGGTTAAAAACCCTAATTGGATTAGAATAAGCATAGCGAGGACGAAAATGACCTAAATGTTCAACCAATGACACAAAATGACACAAAATCACATATTGGATGCACAAGATTGGTTAAAAACCCTAATTGGATTAGAATAAGCATAGCGAGGACGAAAATGACCTAAATGTTCAACCAATGACACAAAATCACATATTGGATGCACAAGATTGGTTAAAAACCCTAATTGGATTAAAATAAGCCTAGGGAGGACAAAAATGACCTAAATCTTCAACCAATGACACAAAATGACATAAAATCACATATTGGATGCACAAGATTGGTTAAAAACCCTAATTGGATTAGAATAAGCCTAGGGATGACGAAAATGACCTAAATGTTCAACCAATGACAAAAAATGACACAAAATCACATATTGGATACCCAAGATTAGTTAAAAACCCTAATTGGATTCGAATACGCCTAGGGAGGACGAAAATGACCGAAATGTTCAACCAATGACACAAAATGACACAAAATCACATATTGGATGCACAAGATTGGTTAAAAACCCTAATTGGATTAGAATAAGCCTAGGGAGGACGAAAATGACCTAAATGTTCAACCAATGACAAAAAATGACACAAAATCACACATTGGATGCACAAGATTGGTTAAAAACCATAATTGGATTAGAATAAGCCTAGCGAGAAAGAAAATGACCTAAATGTTCAACCAATGACACAAAATGACACAAAATCACATATTGGATGCACAAGATTGGTTAAAAACCTTAATTGGATTAGAATAAGGCTAGGGAGGACGAAAATGACCTAAATGTTCAACCAATGACACAAAATCACATATTGGATGCACAAGATTGGTTAAAAACCCTAACTGGATTAGAATAAGCCTAGGGAGGACGAAAATGACCTAAATGTTCAACCAATGACACAAAATGACACAAAATCACATATTGGATAACCAAGATTAGTTAAAAAACCTAATTGGATTAGAATAAGCCTAGGGAGGACGAAAATGACCGAAATGTTCAACCAATGACACAAAATGACACAAAATCACATATTGGATGCACAAGATTGGTTAAAAACCCTAATTGGATTAGAATAAGCCTAGGGAGGACGAAAATGACCTAAATGTTCTACCAATGACAAAAAATGACACAAAATCACACATTGGATGCACAAGATTGGTTAAAAACCTTAATTGGATTAGAATAAGCTAGCGAGGACGAAAATGACCTAAATGTTCAACCAATGACACAAAATGACACAAAATCACATATTGGATGCACAAGATTGGTTAAAAACCCTAATTGGATTAGAATAAGCATAGCGAGGACGAAAATGACCTAAATGTTCAACCAATGACAAAAAACCACATATTGGATGCACAAGATTGGTTAAAAACCCTAATTGAATTAAAATAAGCCTAGGGAGGATGAAAATGACCTAAATCTTCAACCAATGACACAAAATGATACAAAATCACACATTGGATGCACAAGATTGGTTAAAAACCTTAATTGGATTAGAATAAGGCTAGGGAGGATGAAAATGACCTAAATGTTCAACCAATGACACAAAACGACATAAAATCACATATTGGATGCACAAGATTGGTTAAAAACCCTAACTGGATTAGAATAAGCCTAGGGAAGACGATAATGACCTAAATGTTCAACCAATGACACAAAATGACACAAAATCACATATTGGATGCAAAAGATTGGTTAAAAACCCTAATAGGATTAGAATAAGCCTAGGGAGGACGAAAATGACCTAAATGTTCAACCAATGACACAAAATGACATAAAATCACATATTAGATGCACAAGATTGGTTAAAAACCCTAATTGGATTAGAATAAGCCTAGGGAGGACGAAAATGACCTAAATGTTCAACCAATGACACAAAATGACACAAAATCGCATATTGGATACCCAAGATTAGTTAAAAACCCTAATTGGATTAGAATAAGCCTAGGGAGGACGAAAATGACCGAAATGTTCAACCAATGACACAAAATGACACAAAATCACATATTGGATGCACAAGATTGGTTAAAAACCCTAATTGGATTAGAATAAGCCCAAGGAGGACGAAAATGACCTAAATGTTCAACCAATGACACAAAATGACACAAAATCACACATTGGATGCACAAGATTGGTTAAAAACTTTAATTGGATTAGAATAAGGCTAGGGAGGACGAAAATGACCTAAATGTTCAACCAATGACACAAAATGACACAAAATCACATATTGGATACCCAAGATTAGTTAAAAACCCTAATTGGATTCGAATAAGCCTAGGGAGGACGAAAATGACCGAAATGTTCAACCAATGACACAAAATGACACAAAATCACATATTGGATGCACAAGATTGGTTAAAAACCCTAATTGGATTAGAATAAGCCTATGGAGGACAAAAATGACCTAAATGTTCAACCAATGACAAAAAATGACACAAAATCACACATTGGATGCACAAGATTGGTTAAAAACCTTAATTGGATTAGAATAAGCTAGCGAGGACGAAAATGACCTAAATGTTCAACCAATGACACAAAATGACACAAAATCACATATTGGATGCACAAGATTGGTTAAAAACCCTAATTGGATTAGAATAAGCATAGCGAGGACGAAAATGACCTAAATGTTCAACAATGACAAAAAATCACATATTGGATGCACAAGATTGGTTAAAAACCCTAATTGGATTAAAATAAGCCTAGGGAGGACGAAAATGACCTAAATCTTCAACCAATGACACAAAATGACACAAAATCACACATTGGATGCACAAGATTGGTTAAAAACCCTAACTGGACTAGAATAAGCCTAGGGAAGACGATAATGACCTAAATGTTCAACCAATGACACAAAATGACACAAAATCACATATTGGATGCACAAGATTGGTTAAAAACCCTAATAGGATTAGAATAAGCCTAGGGAGGACGAAAATGACCTAAATGTTCAACCAATGACACAAAATGACACAAAATCACATATTGGATACCCAAGATTAGTTAAAAACCCTAATTGGATTAGAATAAGCCTAGGGAGGACGAAAATGACCTAAATGTTCAACCAATGACAAAAAATGAAACAAAATCCCACATTGGATGCACAAGATTGGTTAAAAACCTTAATTGGATTAGAATAAGCTAGGGAGGACGAAAATGACCTAAATGTTCAACCAATGACAAAAAATGACACAAAATCCCACATATTGGATGCACAAGATTGGTTAAAAACCTTAATTGGATTAGAATAAGCTAGCGAGGACGAAAATGACCTAAATGTTCAACCAATGACACAAAATGACACAAAATCACATATTGGATGCACAAGATTGGTTAAAAACCCTAATTGGATTAGAATAAGCATAGCGAGGACGAAAATGACCTAAATGTTCAACCAATGACACAAAATGACACAAAATCACATATTGGATACCCAAGATTAGTTAAAAACCCTAATTGGATTCGAATAAGCCTAGGGAGGACGAAAATGACCGAAATGTTCAACCAATGACACAAAATGACACAAAATCACATATTGGATGCACAAGATTGGTTAAAAACCCTAATTGGATTAGAATAAGCCTAGGGAGGACGAAAATGACCTAAATGTTCAACCAATGACAAAAAATGACACAAAATCACATATTGGATGCACAAGTATGGTTAAAAACCCTAATTGGATTAGAATAAGCCTAGGGAGGACGAAAATGACCTAAATGTTCAACCAATGACACAAAATCACATATTGGATGCACAAGATTGGTTAAAAACCCTAATTGGATTAGAATATGCCTAGGGAGGACGAAAATGACCTAAATGTTCAACCAATGACACAAAATGACACAAAATCACATATTGGATGCCCAAGATTGGTTAAAAACCCTAATTGGATTAGAATAAGCCTAGGGAGGACGAAAATGACCTAAATGTTCAACCAATGACACAAAATCACATATTGGATGCACAAGATTGGTTAAAAACCTTAATTGGATTAAAAAGAGCATAGGGAGGACGAAAATGACCTAAATGTTTAACCAATGACACAAAATGACACAAAATCACACATTGGATGCACAAGATTGGTTAAAAACCTTAATTGGATTAGAATAAGCCTAGGGAGGACGAAAATGACCTAAATGTTCAACCAATGACACAAAACGACACAACATCACATATTGGATGCACAAGATTGGTTAAAAACCCTAACTGGATTAGAATAAGCCTAGGGAAGACGATAATGACCTAAATGTTCAACCAATGACACAAAATGACACAAAATCACATATTGGATGCAAAAGATTGGTTAAAAACCCTAATAGGATTAGAATAAGCCTAGGGAGGACGAAAATGACCTAAATGTTCAACCAATGACACAAAATGACATAAAATCACATATTGGATGCACAAGATTGGTTAAAAACCCTAATTGGATTAGAATAAGCCTAGGGAGGACGAAAATGACCTAAATGTTCAACCAATGACAAAAAATGACACAAAATCCCACATTGGATGCACAAGATTGGTTAAAAACCTTAATTGGATTAGAATAAGCTAGCGAGGACGAAAATGACCTAAATGTTCAACCAATGACACAAAATGACACAAAATCACATATTGGATGCACAAGATTGGTTAAAAACCCTAATTGGATTAGAATAAGCATAGCGAGGACGAAAATGACCTAAATGTTCAACCAATGACAAAAAATGACATAAAATCACATATTGGATGCAAAAGTTTGGTTAAAAACCCTAATAGGATTAGAATAAGCTTAGGGAGGACGAAAATGACCTAAATGTTCAACCAATGACACAAAATGACATAAAATCACATATTGGATGCACAAGATTGGTTAAAAACCCTAATTGGATTAGAATAAGCCTAGGGAGGACGAAAATGACCTAAATGTTCAACCAATGACACAAAATGACACAAAATCACACATTGGATGCACAAGATTGATTAAAAAACTTAATTGGATTAGAATAAGCTAGCGAGGACGAAAATGAGCTAAATGTTCAACCAATGACACAAAATGACACAAAATCACATATTGGATGCACAAGATTGGTTAAAAACCCTAATTGGATTAGAATAAGCATAGCGAGGACGAAAATGACCTAAATGTTCAACCAATGACAAAAAATCACATATTGGATGCACAAGATTGGTTAAAAACCCTAATTGGATTAAAATAAGCCTAGGGAGGACGAAAATGACCTAAATCTTCAACCAATGACACAAAATCACACATTGGATGCACAAGATTGGTTAAAAACCTTAATTGGAGTAGAATAAGCCTAGGGAGGACGAAAATGACCTAAATGTTCAACCAATGACACAAAATGACACAAAATCACACATTGGATGCACAAGATTGGTTAAAAACCTTAATTGGATTAGAATAAGCCTAGGGAGGACGAAAATGACCTAAATGTTCAACCAATGACACAAAACGACACAAAATCACATATTGGATGCACAAGATTGGTTAAAAACCCTAACTGGATTAGAATAAGCCTGGGGAAGACGATAATGACCTAAATGTTCAACCAGTGACACAAAATGACACAAAATCACATATTGGATGCAAAAGATTGGTTAAAAACCCTAATAGGATTAGAATAAGCCTAAGGAGGACGAAAATGACCTAAATGTTCAACCAATGACACAAAATGACATAAAATCACATATTGGATGCACAAGATTGGTTAAAAACCCTAATTGGATTAGAATAAGCCTAGGGAGGACGAAAATGACCTAAATGTTCAACCAATGACACAAAATGACACAAAATCACACATTGGATGCACAAGATTGGTTAAAAACCCTAATTGGATTAGAATAAGCATAGCGAGGACGAAAATGACCTAAAAGTTCAACCAATGACAAAAAATCACACATTGGATGCACAAGATTGGTTAAAAACCCTAATTGGATTAAAATAAGCCTAGGGAGGACGAAAATGACCTAAATGTTCAACCAATGACAAAAAATGACACAAAATCACACATTGGATGCACAAGATTGGTTAAAAACCATAATTGGATTAGAATAAGCCTAGCGAGAAAGAAAATGACCTAAATGTTCAACCAATGACACAAAATGACACAAAATCACATATTGGATGCACAAGATTGGTTAAAAACCCTAATTGGATTAGAATAAGCCCAAGGAGGACGAAAATGACCTAAATGTTCAACCAATGACACAAAATGACACAAAATCACACATTGGATGCACAAGATTGGTTAAAAACTTTAATTGGATTAGAATAAGGCTAGGGAGGACGAAAATGACCTAAATGTTCAACCAATGACACAAAATGACACAAAATCACATATTGGATACCCAAGATTAGTTAAAAACCCTAATTGGATTCGAATAAGCCTAGGGAGGACGAAAATGACCGAAATGTTCAACCAATGACACAAAATGACACAAAATCACATATTGGATGCACAAGATTGGTTAAAAACCCTAATTGGATTAGAATAAGCCTATGGAGGACAAAAATGACCTAAATGTTCAACCAATGACAAAAAATGACACAAAATCACACATTGGATGCACAAGATTGGTTAAAAACCTTAATTGGATTAGAATAAGCTAGCGAGGACGAAAATGACCTAAATGTTCAACCAATGACACAAAATGACACAAAATCACATATTGGATGCACAAGATTGGTTAAAAACCCTAATTGGATTAGAATAAGCATAGCGAGGACGAAAATGACCTAAATGTTCAACCAATGACAAAAAACCACATATTGGATGCACAAGATTGGTTAAAAACCCTAATTGAATTAAAATAAGCCTAGGGAGGATGAAAATGACCTAAATCTTCAACCAATGACACAAAATGATACAAAATCACACATTGGATGCACAAGATTGGTTAAAAACCTTAATTGGATTAGAATAAGGCTAGGGAGGATGAAAATGACCTAAATGTTCAACCAATGACACAAAACGACATAAAATCACATATTGGATGCACAAGATTGGTTAAAAACCCTAACTGGATTAGAATAAGCCTAGGGAAGACGATAATGACCTAAATGTTCAACCAATGACACAAAATGACACAAAATCACATATTGGATGCAAAAGATTGGTTAAAAACCCTAATAGGATTAGAATAAGCCTAGGGAGGACGAAAATGACCTAAATGTTCAACCAATGACACAAAATGACATAAAATCACATATTGGATGCACAAGATTGGTTAAAAACCCTAATTGGATTAGAATAAGCCTAGGGAGGACGAAAATGACCTAAATGTGCAACCAATGACACAAAATGACACAAAATCACATATTGGATACCCAAGATTAGTTAAAAACCCTAATTGGATTCGAATAAGCCTAGGGAGGACGAAAATGACCGAAATGTTCAACCAATGACACAAAATGACACAAAATCACATATTGGATGCACAAGATTGGTTAAAAACCCTAATTGGATTAGAATAAGCCTAGGGAAGACGAAAATGACCTAAATGTTCAACCAATGACAAAAAATGACACAAAATCACACATTGGATGCACAAGATTGGTTAAAAACCTTAATTGGATTAGAATAAGCTAGCGAGGACGAAAATGACCTAAATGTTCAACCAATGACACAAAATGACACAAAATCACATATTGGATGCACAAGATTGGTTAAAAACCCTAATTGGATTAGAATAAGCATAGCGAGGACGAAAATGACCTAAATGTTCAACAATGACAAAAAATCACATATTGGATGCACAAGATTGGTTAAAAACCCTAATTGGATTAAAATAAGCCTAGGGAGGACGAAAATGACCTAAATCTTCAACCAATGACACAAAATGACACAAAATCACACATTGGATGCATAAGATTGGTTAAAAACCTTAATTGGAGTAGAATAAGGCTAGGGAGGACGAAAATGACCTAAATGTTCAACCAATGACACAAAATGACACAAAATCACATATTGGATAAACAAGATTGGTTAAAAACCCTAACTGGCTTAGAATAAGCCTAGGGAAGACGATAATGACCTAAATGTTCAACCAATGACATAAAATGACACAAAATCACATATTGGATGCAAAAGATTGGTTAAAAACCCTAATTGGATTAGAACAAGCCTAGGGAGGACGAAAATGACCGAAATGTTCAACCAATGACACAAAATGACACAAAATCA
>JBBPBQ010000008.1:12629949-12655649 GCA_037974755.1 Cicer yamashitae | reverse complement strand
GGAGGACGAAAATGACCTAAATGTTCAACCAATGACACAAAATGACATAAAATCACATATTAGATGCACAAGATTGGTTAAAAACCCTAATTGGATTAGAATAAGCCTAGGGAGGACGAAAATAACCTAAATGTTCAACCAATGACACAAAATGACACAAAATCACATATTGGATACCCAAGATTAGTTAAAAACCCTAATTGGATTAGAATAAGCCTAGGGAGGACGAAAATGACCGAAATGTTCAACCAATGACACAAAATGACACAAAATCACATATTGGATGCACAAGATTGGTTAAAAACCTTAATTGGATTAGAATAAGCCTAGGGAGGACGAAAATGACTTAAATGTTCAACCAATGACACAAAACGACACAAAATCACATATTGGATGCACAAGATTGGTTAAAAACCCTAACTGGATTAGAATAATCCTAGGGAAGACGATAATGACCTAAATGTTCAACCAATGACACAAAATGACACAAAATCACATATTGGATGCACAAGATTGGTTAAAAACCCTAATTGGATTAGAATAAGCCTAGGGAGGACGAAAATGACCTAAATGTTCAACCAATGACAAAAAATGACACAAAATCACACATTGGATGCACAAGATTGGTAAAAAACCATAATTGGATTAGAATAAGCCTAGCGAGAAAGAAAATGACCTAAATGTTCAACCAATGACACAAAATGACACAAAATCACATATTTGATGCACAAGATTGGTTAAAAACCCTAATTGGATTAGAATAAGCCTAAGGAGGACGAAAATGACCTAAATGTTCAACCAATGACACAAAATGACACAAAATCACACATTGGATGCACAAGATTGGTTAAAAACCTTAATTGGATTAGAATAAGGCTAGGGAGGACGAAAATGAGCTAAATGTTCAACCGATGACACAAAATGAAACAAAATAACATATTGGATGCACAAGATTGGTTAAAAACCCTAACTGGATTAGAATAAGCCTAGGGAAGACGATAATGACCTAAATGTTCAACCAATGACACAAAATGACACAAAATCACATATTGGATGCAAAAGATTGGTTAAAAACCCTAATAGGATTAGAATAAACCTAGGGAGGACGAAAATGACCTAAATGTTCAACCAATGACACAAAATGACATAAAATCACATATTGGATGCACAAGATTGGTTAAAAACCGTAATTGGATTAGAATAAGCCTAGGGAGGACGAAAATGACCTAAATGTTCAACCAATGACACAAAATCACATATTGGATACCCAAGATTAGTTAAAAACCCTAATTGGATTAGAATAAGCCTAGGGAGGACGAAAATGATCGAAATGTTCAACCAATGACACAAAATGACACAAAATCTAATATTGGATGCAAAAGATTGGTTAAAAACCCTAACTGGATTAGAATAAGCCTAGGGAGGACGAAAATGACCTAAATGTTCAACAATTGACAAAAAATGACACAAAATCACACATTGGATGCACAAGATTTGTTAAAAACCTTAATTGGATTAGAATAAGCTAGCGAGGACGAAAATGACCTAAATGTTCAACCAATGACACAAAATCACATATTGGATGCACAAGATTGGTTAAAAACCCTAATTGGATTAGAATAAGCCTAGGGAGGACGAAAATGACCTAAATGTTCAACCGATGTCATAAAATGACACAAAATAACATATTGGATGCACAAGATTGGTTAAAAACCCAAATTGGATTAGAATAAGCCTACGGAGGACGAAAATGACCTAAATGTTCAACCAATCAGAAAATCACATATTGGATGCACAAGATTGGTTAAAAACCCTAATTGGATTAGAATAAGTCTAGGGAGGACGAAACTGACCTAATGTTCAACCAATGACACAAAATGACACAAAATCACATATTGGATGCACAAGATTGGTTAAAAACCCTAATTGGATTAGAATAAGCCTAGGGAGGACGAAAATGACCTAAATGTTCAACCAATGACACAAAATCACATATTGGATGCACAAGATTGGTTAAAATCCCTAATTGGATTAGAACAAGCCTAGGGAGGACGAAAAATGACCTAAATGTTCAACCAATGATACAAAATGACACAAAATCACATATTGGATGCACAAGATTTGTTAAAAACCCTAATTGGATAAGAATAACCCAAGAGAGGACGAAAATGACCTAAATGTTCAACCAATGACATAAAATCACATATTGGATGCACAAGATTGGTTAAAAACCCTAATTGGATTAGATTAAGCCTAGGGAGGACGAAAATGAGCTAAATGTTCAACCAATGACACAAAATGACACAAAATCACATATTGGATGCACAAGATTGGTTAAAAACCCTAATTGGATTAGAATAAGCCTAGGGAGGACGAAAATGACCTAAATGTTCAACCAATGACACAAAATGACACAAAATCACATATTGGATGCACAAGATTGGTTAAAAATCCTAATTAGATTAAAATAACCCTAGGGAGGACGAAAATGACCTAAATGTTCAACCAATGACACAAAATGACACAAAATCACATATTGGATGCACAGGATTCGTGAAAAACCCTAATTGGATTAGAATAAGCCTGGGGAGGACGAAAATGACCTAAATGTTCAACCAATGACACAAAATGACACAAAATCACATATTGGATGCACAAGATTGGTTAAAAACCCTAATTGGATTAGAATAAGCCTAGGGAGGACGAAAATGACCTAAATGTTCAACCAATGACACAAAATGACACAAAATCACATATTGGATGCACAAGATTGGTTAAAAACCTTAATTGGATTAGAATAAGCCTAGGGAGGACGAATATGACCTAAATGTTCAACCAATGACACAAAATGACACAAAATCACATATTGGATGCACAAGATTGGTTAAAAACCCTAATTGGATTAGAATAAGCCTAGGGAGGACGAAAATGACCTAAATGTTCAACCAATGACACAAAATGACACAAACTCACATATTGGATGCACAATGTTGGTTAAAAACCCTAATTGGATTAGAATAATCCTTGGGATGACGAAAATGACCGAAATGTTCAACCAATGACACAAAATGACACAAAATCACATATTGGATGCACAAGATTGGTTAAAAACCCTAATTGGATTAGAATAAGCCTAGGGAGGACGAAAATGACCTAAATGTTCAACCAATGACACAAAATGACACAAAATCACATATTGATTGCACAAGATTGATTAAAAACCCTAATTGGATGAGAATAAGCCTAGGGAGGACGAAAATGACCTAAATGTTCAACCAATGACACAAAATGACACAAAATCACATATTGGATGCACAAGATTGGTTAAAAACCCTAATTGGATTAGAATAAGCCTAGGGAGGACGAAAATGACCTAAATGTTCAACCAATGACACAAAATGACCAAAAATCACATTTTGGATGCAAAAGATTGGTTAAAAACCCTAATTGGATTAGAATAAGCCTAGGGAGGACGAAAATGACCTAAATGTTCAACCAATGACAAAAAATCACATATTGGATGCACAAGATTGGTTAAAAACCCTAATTGGATTAAAATAAGCCTAGGGAGGACGAAAATGACCTAAATCTTCAACCAATGACACAAAATGACACAAAATCACACATTGGATGCACAAGATTGGTTAAAAACCCTAACTGGACTAGAATAAGCCTAGGGAAGACGATAATGACCTAAATGTTCAACCAATGACACAAAATCACATATTGGATGCAAAAGATTGGTTAAAAACCCTAATAGGATTAGAATAAGCCTAGGGAGGACGAAAATGACCTAAATGTTCAACCAATGACACAAAATGACATAAAATCACATATTGGATGCACAAGATTGGTTAAAAACCCTAATTGGATTAGAATAAGCATAGCGAGGACGAAAATGACCTAAATGTTCAACCAATGACAAAAAATCACATATTGGATGCACAAGATTGGTTAAAAACCCTAATTGGATTAAAATAAGCCTAGGGAGGACGAAAATGACCTAAATCTTCAACCAATGACACAAAATGACACAAAATCACACATTGGATGCACAAGATTGGTTAAAAACCCTAACTGGAATAGAATAAGCCTAGGGAAGACGATAATGACCTAAATGTTCAACCAATGACACAAAATGACACAAAATCACATATTGGATGCAAAAGATTGGTTAAAAACCCTAATAGGATTAGAATAAGCCTAGGGAGGACGAAAATGACCTAAATGTTCAACCAATGACACAAAATGACATAAAATCACATATTAGATGCACAAGATTGGTTAAAAACCCTAATTGGATTAGAATAAGCCTAGGGAGGACGAAAATGACCTAAATGTTCAACCAATGACACAAAACGACACAAAATCACATATTGGATGCACAAGATTGGTTAAAAACCCTAACTGGATTAGAATAATCCTAGGGAAGACGATAATGACCTAAATGTTCAACCAATGACACAAAATGACACAAAATCACATATTGGATGCACAAGATTGGTTAAAAACCCTAATTGGATTAGAATAAGCCTAGGGAGGACGAAAATGACCTAAATGTTCAACCAATGACAAAAAATGTAACAAAATCACACATTGGATGCACAAGATTGGTAAAAAACCATAATTGGATTAGAATAAGCCTAGCGAGAAAGAAAATGACCTAAATGTTCAACCAATGACACAAAATGACACAAAATCACATATTGGATGCACAAGATTGGTTAAAAACCCTAATTGGATTAGAATAAGCCCAAGGAGGACGAAAATGACCTAAATGTTCAACCAATGACACAAAATGACACAAAATCACACATTGGATGCACAAGATTGGTTAAAAACTTTAATTGGATTAGAATAAGGCTAGGGAGGACGAAAATGACCTAAATGTTCAACCAATGACACAAAATGACACAAAATTACATATTGGATGCACAAGATTGGTTAAAAACCCTAACTGGATTAGAAGAAGCCTAGGGAAGACGATAATGACCTAAATGTTCAACCAATGACACAAAATGACACAAAATCACATATTGGATGCAAAAGATTGGTTAAAAACCCTAATAGGATTAGAATAAGCCTAGGGAGGACGAAAATGACCTAAATGTTCAACCAATGACACAAAATGACATAAAATCACATATTAGATGCACAAGATTGGTTAAAAACCCTAATTGGATTAGAATAAGCCTAGGGAGGACGAAAATGACCTAAATGTTCAACCAATGACACAAAATGACACAAAATCACATATTGGATACCCAAGATTAGTTAAAAACCCTAATTGGATTAGAATAAGCCTAGGGAGGACGAAAATGACCGAAGTGTTCAACCAATGACACAAAATGACACAAAATCACATATTGGATGCACAAGATTGGTTAAAAACCCTAATTGGATTAGAATAAGCCTAGGGAGGACGAAAATGACCTAAATGTTCAACCAATGACAAAAAATGACACAAAATCACACATTGGATGCACAAGATTGGTTAAAAACCATAATTGGATTAGAATAAGCCTAGCGAGAAAGAAAATGACCTAAATGTTCAACCAATGACACAAAATGACACAAAATCACATATTGGATGCACAAGATTGGTTAAAAACCTTAATTGGATTAGAATAAGGCTAGGGAGGACGAAAATGACCTAAATGTTCAACCAATGACACAAAATCACATATTGGATGCACAAGATTGGTTAAAAACCCTAACTGGATTAGAATAAGCCTAGGGAGGACGAAAATGACCTAAATGTTCAACCAATGACACAAAATGACACAAAATCACATATTGGATACCCAAGATTAGTTAAAAACCCTAATTGGATTAGAATAAGCCTAGGGAGGACGAAAATGACCGAAATGTTCAACCAATGACACAAAATGACACAAAATCACATATTGGATGCACAAGATTGGTTAAAAACCCTAATTGGATTAGAATAAACCTAGGGAGGACGAAAATGACCTAGATGTTCAACCAATGACAAAAAATGACACAAAATCACACATTGGATGCACAAGATTGGTTAAAAACCATAATTGGATTAGAATAAGCCTAGCGAGAAAGAAAATGACCTAAATGTTCAACCAATGACACAAAATGACACAAAATCACATATTGGATGCACAAGATTGGTTAAAAACCCTAATTGGATTAGAATAAGCCTAG
The DNA here is from genome assembly GCA_037974755.1 of Cicer yamashitae. Taxonomy (NCBI): domain Eukaryota; kingdom Viridiplantae; phylum Streptophyta; class Magnoliopsida; order Fabales; family Fabaceae; genus Cicer; species Cicer yamashitae. The sequence continues at coordinate 12,649,472 of JBBPBQ010000008.1, read as the reverse complement.
GGAGGACGAAAATGACCTAAATGTTCAACCAATGACACAAAATCACATATTGGATGCACAAGATTGGTTAAAAACCCTAATTGGATTAGAATAAGCCTAGGGAGGACGAAAATGACCTAAATGTTGAACCATTGACACAAAATGACACAAAATTACATATTGAATGCACAAGATTGGTTAAAAACCCTAATTGGATTAGAATAAGCCTAGGGAGGACGAAAATTACCTAAATGTTCAACCAATGACACAAAATCACATGTTGGATGCACAAGATTGGTTAAAAACCCTAATTGGATTAGAATAAGCCTAGGGAGGACGAAAATGACCTAAATGTTCAACCAATGACACAAAATGACACAAATTCACATATAATATGCACAAGATTGGTTAAAAACCCTAATTGGATTAGAATAATCCTAGGGAGGATGAAAATGAATTAAATGTTCAACCAATGACACAAAATGACACAAAATCACATATTGGATGCACAAGATTGGTTAAAAACCCTAATTGGATTAGAATAAGCCTAGGGAGGACGAAAATGACCTAAATGTTCAACCAATGACAAAAAATGACACAAAATCACACATTGGATGCACAAGATTTTTTAAAAACCTTAATTGGATTAGAATAAGCTAGCGAGGACGAAAATGACCTAAATGTTCAACCAATGACACAAAATGACACAAAATCACATATTGGATGCACAAGATTGGTTAAAAACCCTAATTGGATTAGAATAAGCCTAGGGAGGACGAAAATGACCTAAATGTTCAACCAATGACACAAAATCACATATTGGATGCACAAGATTGGTTAAAAACCTTAATTGGATTTAAAAGAGCATAGGGAGGACGAAAATGACCTAAATGTTTAACCAATGACACAAAATGACACAAAATCACACATTGGATGCACAAGATTGGTTAAAAACCTTAATTGGATTAGAATAAGCCTAAGGAGGACGAAAATGACTTAAATGTTAAACCAATGACACAAAACGACACAAAATCACATATTGGATGCACAAGATTGGTTAAAAACCCTAACTGGATTAGAATAAGCCTAGGGAAGACGATAATGACCTAAATGTTCAACCAATGACACAAAATGACATAAAATCACATATTGGATGCAAAAGATTGGTTAAAAACCCTAATAGGAGTAGAATAAGCCTAGGGAGGACGAAAATGACCTAAATGTTCAACCAATGACACAAAATGACATAAAATCACATATTGGATGCACAAGATTGGTTAAAAACCCTAATTGGATTAGAATAAGCCTAGGGAGGACGAAAATGACCTAAATGTTCAACCAATGACACAAAATGACACAAAATCACACATTGGATGCACAAGATTCGTTAAAAACCTTAATTGGATTAGAATAAGCTAGCGAGGACGAAAATGACCTAAATGTTCAACCAATGACACAAAATGACACAAAATCACATATTGGATGCACAAGATTGGTTAAAAACCCTAATTGGATTAGAATAAGCATAGCGAGGACGAAAATGACCTAAATGTTCAACCAATGACAAAAAATCACATATTGGATGCACAAGATTGGTTAAAAACCCTAATTGGATTAAAATAAGCCTAGGGAGGACGAAAATGACCTAAATCTTCAACCAATGACACAAAATGACACAAAATCACACATTGGATGCACAAGATTGGTTAAAAACCCTAACTGGACTAGAATAAGCCTAGGGAAGACGATAATGACCTAAATGTTCAACCAATGACACAAAATCACATATTGGATGCAAAAGATTGGTTAAAAACCCTAATAGGATTAGAATAAGCCTAGGGAGGACGAAAATGACCTAAATGTTCAACCAATGACACAAAATGACATAAAATCACATATTGGATGCACAAGATTGGTTAAAAACCCTAATTGGATTAGAATAAGCCTAGGGAGGACGAAAATGACCTAAATGCTCAACCAATAACACAAAATGACACAAAATCACATATTGGATACCCAAGATTAGTTAAAAACCCTAATTGGATTCGAATAAGCCTAGGGAGGATGAAAATGACCTAAATGTTCAACCAATGACACAAAATCACATATTGGATGCACAAGATTGGTTAAAAACCCTAATTGGATTAGAATAAGCCTAGCTAGGACGAAAATGACCTAAATGTTCAACCAATGACAAAAAATTGACACAAAATCACACATTGGATGCACAAGATTGGTTAAAAACCATAATTGGATTAGAATAAGCCTAGCGAGGAAGAAAATGACCTAAATGTTCAACCAATGACACAAAATGACACAAAATCACATATTGGATGCACAAAATTGGTTAAAAACCCTAATTGGATTAGAATAAGCCTAGGGAGGACGAAAATGACCTAAATGTTCAACCAATGACACAAAATGACACAAAATCACATATTGGATGCACAAGATTGGTTAAAAACCCTAATTGGATTGTAATAAGCCTAGGGAGGACGAAAATGACCTAATTGGATTACCAATGACATAAAATCACTTATCATATGCACAAGATTGGTTAAAAACCCTAATTGGATTAGAATAAGCCTAGGGAGGACGAAAATGACCTAAATGTTCAACCAATGACACAAAATGACACAAAATCACATATTGGATGCACAAGATTGGTTAAAAACCCTAATTGGATTAGAATAAGCCTAGGGAGGACGAAAATGACCTAAATGTTCAACCAATGACAAAAAATGACACAAAATCTCATATTGGATGCACAAGATTGGTTAAAAACCCTAATTGGATTAGAATTAGCCTAGGGAGGACGAAAATGACCTAAATGTTCAACCAATGACAAAAAATGACACAAAATCACATATTGGATGCACAAGATTGGTTAAAAACCCTAATTGGATTAGAATATGCCTAGGAGGACGAAGATGACCTAAATGTTCAACCAATGACACAAAATCACATATTGGATGCACAAGATTGGTTAAAAACACTAATTGGATTATAATAAGCCTAGGGAGGACGAAAATGACCTAAATGTTCAACCAATGACACAAAATCACATATTGGATGCACAAGATTGGTTAAAAACCCTAATTGGATTAGAATAAGCCTAGGGAGGACGAAAATGACCTAAATGTTCAACCAATGACACAAAATGACACAAATTCACATATTGGATGCACAAGATTGGTTAAAAACCCTAATTGGATTAGAATAAGCCTAGGGGGGACGAAAATGACCTAAATGTTCGACCAATGACACAAAATCACATATTGGATGCACAAGATTGGTTAAAAACCCGAATTGGATTAGAATAAGCATAGCGAGGACGAAAATGACCTAAATGTTCAACCAATGACACAAAATCACATATTGGATGCACAAGATTGGTTAAAAACCCTAATTGGATTAGAATAAGCCTAGGGAGGACGAAAATGACCTAAATGTTCAACCAATGACACAAAATCACATATTGGATGCACAAGATTGGTTAAAAACCCTAATTGGATTAGAATAAGCCTAGGGAGGACGAAAATGACCTAAATGTTCAACCAATGACACAAAATCACATATTGGAAGCACAAGATTGGTTAAAAACCCTAATTGGATTAGAATAAGTCTAGGTAGGACGAAAATGACCTATATGTTAAACCAATGACCCAAAATGACACAAAATCACATATTGGATGCACAAGATTGGTTAAAAACCATAATTGGATTAGAATAAGGCTAGGGAGGACGAAAATGACCTAAATGTTCAACCAATGGTACAAAATCACATATTGGATGCACAAGATTGGTTAAAAACCCTAATTGGATTAGGATAAGCCTAGGGAGGACGAAAATGACCTAAATGTTCAACCAATGACACAAAATCACATATTGGATGCACAAGATTGGTTAAAAACCTTAATTGGATTAGAATAAGCCTAGGGAGGACGAAAATGACCTAAATGTTCAACCAATGACACGAAATCACATATTGGATGCACAAGATTGGTTAAAAACCCTAATTGGATTAGAATAAGCCTAGGGAGGACGAAAATGACCTAAATGTTCAACCAATGACACAAAATCACATATTGGATGCACAAGATTGGTTAAAAACCTTAATTGGATTAGAATAAGCCAAGGGAGGACGAAAATGACCTAAATGTTCAACCAATGACACAAAATCACATATTGGATGCACAAGATTGGTTAAAAACCCTAATTGGATTAGAATAAGCCTAGGGAGGACGAAAATGACCTAAATCTTCAACCAATAACACAAAATGACATAAAATTACATATTGGATGCACAAGATTGGTTAAAAGCCTAATTGGATTAGAATAAGTCTAGGGAGGACGAAAATGACCTAAATGTTCAACCAATGACACAAAATCACATATTGGATGCACAAGATTGGTTAAAAACCCTAATTGGATTAGAATAAGCCTAGGGAGGACGAAAATGACCTAAATGTTCAACCAATGACACAAAATCACATATTGGATGCACAAGATTGGTTAAAACCCCTAATTGGATTGGAATAAGCCTAGGTAGGACGAAAATGACCTAAATGTTCAACCAATGACACAAAATCACATATTGGATGCACAAGATTGGTTAAAAACCCTAATTGGATTAGAATAAGCCTAGGGAGGACGAAAATGACCTAAATGTTCAACCAATGACACAAAATCACACAAAATCACATATTGGATGCACAAGATTGGTTAAAAACCCTAATTGGATTAGAATAAACCTAGGGAGGACAAATATGACCTAAATGTTCAACCAATGACACAAAATCACATATTGGATGCACAAGATTGGTTAAAAACCCTAATTGGATTAGAATAAGCCTAGGGAGGACGAAAATGACCTAAATGTTCAACCAATGACACAAAATGACACAAAATCACATATTGGATGCTCAAGATTGGTTAAAAACCCTAATTGGATTACAATAAGCCTAGGGAGGACGAAAATGACCTAAATGTTCAACCAATGACACAAAATCACATATTGGATGCACAAGATTGGTTAAAAACCCTAATTGGATTAGAATAAGCCTAGGGAGGACCAAAATGACCTAACTGTTCAACCAATGACACAAAATGCACAAAATCACATATTGGATGCACAAGATTGGTTAAAAACCCTAATTGGATTAGAATAAGCCTAGGGAGGACGAAAATGACCTAAATGTTCAACCAATGACACAAAATCACATATTGGATGCACAAGATTGGTTAAAAACCCTAATTGGATTAGAATAAGCCTAGGGAGGACGAAAATGACCTAAATGTTCAACCAATGACACAAAATCACATATTGGATGCACAAGATTGGTTAAAAACCCTAATTGGATTAGAATAAGCCTAGGGAGGACGAAAATGACCTAAATGTTCAACCAATGACAGAAAATCACATATTGGATGCACGAGATTGGTTAAAAACCCTAATTGGATTAGAATAAGCCTAGGGAGGACGAAAATGACCTAAATGTTCAACCAATGACACAAAATCACATATTGGATGCACAAGATTGGTTAAAAACCCTAATTGGATTAGAATAAGCCTAGGGAGGACGAAAATGACCTAAATGTTCAACCAATGACACAAAATCACATATTGGATGCACAAGATTGGTTAAAAACCCTAATTGCATTAGAATAAGCCTAGGGAGGACGAAAATGACCTAAATGTTCAACCAATGACACAAAATGACACAAAATCACATATTGGATGCACAAGATTGGTTAAAAACCGTAGTTGGATTAGAATAAGCCTAGGGACGACGAAAATGACATAAATGTTCAACCAATGATACAAAATCACATATTGGATGTACAAGATTGGTTAAAAACCCTAATTGGATTAGAATAAGCCTAGGGAGGACGAAAATGACCTAAATGTTCAACCAATGACACAAAATCACATATTGGATGCACAAGATTGGTTAAAAACCCTAATTGGATTAGAATAAGCCTAGGGAGGACGAAAATGACCTAAATGTTCAACCAATGACATAAAATGACACAAAATCACATATTGGATGCACAAGATTGGTTAAAAATCCTAATTGGATTAGAATAAGCCTAGCGAGGACGAAAATGACCTAAATGTTCAACCAATGACACAAAATCACATATTGGATGCACAAGATTGGTTAAAAACCCTAATTGGATTAGAATAAGCCTAGGGAGGACGAAAATGACCTAAATGTTCAACCAATGACCCTAAATGACACAAAATGACATATTGGATTCACAAGATTGGTTAAAAACCCTAATTGGATTAGAATAAGCCTAGGGAGGACGACAATGACCTAAATGTTCAACCAATGACACAAAATGACACAAAGTCACATATTGGATGCAGAAGATTGGTTAAAAACCCTAATTGGATTAGAATAAGCCTAGGGAGGACGAAAATGGTTTAAATGTTCAACCAAAGACACAAAATGACACAAAAAGACACAAAATCACATATTGGATGCACAAGATTGGTTAAAAAGCCTAATTGGATTAGAATAAGCCTAGGGAGGACGAAAATGACCTAAATGTTCAACCAATGACACAAAATCACATATTGGATGCACAAGATTGGTTAAAAACCCTAATTGGATTAGAATAAGCCTAGGGAGGACGAAAATGACCTAAATGTTCAACCAATGACACAAAATCACATATTGGGTGCACAAGATTGGTTAAAAACCCTAATTGGATTAGAATAAGCCTAGGGAGGACGAAAATGACCTAAATGTTCAACCAATGACACAAAATCACATATTGGATGCACAAGATTGGTTAAAAACCCTAATTGGATTAGAATAAGCCTAGGGAGGACGAAAATGACCAAAATGTTCAACCAATAACACAAAATGACACAAAATCACATATTGAATGCACAAGATTGGTTAAAAACCCTAATTGGATTAGAATCAGCCTAAGGAGGACGAAAATGACCTAAATGTTCAACCAATGACACAAAAAGACACAAAATCACATATTGGATGCAAAGAATGGTTGAAAACCCTAATTCGATTAGAATAAGCCTAGGGAGGACGAAAATGACCTAAATGCTCAACCAATGACACAAAATAACACAAAATCACATATTGGATGCATAAGATTGGTTAAAAACCCTAATTGGATTAGAATAAGCCTAGGGAGGACGAAAATGACCTAAATGTTCAACCAATGACACAAAATCACATATTGGATGCACAAGATTGGTTAAAAACCCTAATTGGATTAGAATTAGCCTAGGGAGGACGAAAATGACCTAAATGTTCAACCAATGACACCAAATCACATATTGGATGCACAAGATTGGTTAAAAACCCTAATTGGATTAGAATAAGCCTAGGGAGGACGAAAATGACCTAAATGTTCAACCAATGACACAAAATCACATATTGGATGCACAAGATTGGTTAAAAACCCTAATTGGATTAGAATAAGCCTAGGGAGGACGAAAATGACCTAAATGTTCAACCAATGACACAAAATGACACAAAATCACATATTGGATGCACAAGATTGGTTAAATACCCTAATTGGATTAGAATAAGCCTAGGGAGGACGAAAATGACATAAATGTTCAACCAATGACACAAAATCACATATTGGATGCACAAGATTGGTTAAAAACCCTAATTGGATTAGAATAAGCCTTGGGAGGACGAAAATGACCTAAATGTTCAACCAATGACACAAAATGACAAAAAATCACATATTGGATGCATAATATTGGTTAAAAACCCTAATTGGTTAGAATAAGCCTAGGGAGGACGAAAATGACCTAAATGTTCAACCAATGACACAAAATCACATATTGGATGCACAAGATTGGTTAAAAACCCTAATTGGATTAGAATAAGCCTAGGGAGGACGAAAATGACCTAAATGTGCAACCAATGACACAAAATCACATATTGGATGCACAAGATTGGTTAAAAACTCTAATTGGATTAGAAGAAGCCTAGCGAGTACGAAAATGACCTAAATGTGCAACCAATGACACAAAATCACTTATTATATGCACAAGATTGGTTAAAAACCCTAATTGGATTTCAATAAGCCTAGGGAGGACGAAAATGACCTAAATGTTCAACCAATGACACAAAATCACATATTGGATGCACAAGATTGGTTAAAAACCCTAATTGGATTAGAATAAGCCTAGGGAGGACGAAAATGACCTAAATGTTCAACCAATGACACAAAATCACATATTGGATGCACAAGATTGGTTAAAAACCCTAATTGGATTAGAATAAGCCTAGGGAGGACGAAAATGACCTAAATGTTCAATCAATGACACAAAATGACACAAAATCACATATTGGATGCAAAAGATTGGTTAAAAACCCTAATTGGATTAGAATAAGCCTAGGGAGGACGAAAATGACCTAAATGTTCAACCAATGACACAAAATGACACAAAATCACATATTGGATACCCAAGATTAGTTAAAAACCCTAATTGGATTCGAATAAGCCTAGGGAGGACGAAAATGACCGAAATGTTCAACCAATGACACAAAATGACACAAAATCACATATTGGATGCACAAGATTGGTTAAAAACCCTTATTGGATTAGAATAAGCCTAGGGAGGACGAAAATGACCTAAATGTTCAACCAATGACAAAAAATGACACAAAATCCCACATTGGATGCACAAGATTGGTTAAAAACCTTAATTGGATTAGAATAAGCTAGCGAGGACGAAAATGACCTAAATGTTCAACCAATGACACAAAATGACACAAAATCACATATTGGATGCACAACATTGGTTAAAAACCCTAATTGGATTAGAATAAGCATAGCGAGGACGAAAATGACCTAAATGTTCAACCAATGACACAAAATCACATATTGGATGCAGAAGATTGGTTAAAAACCCTAATTGGATTAAAATAAGCCTAGGGAGGACAAAAATGACCTAAATCTTCAACCAATGACACAAAATGACATAAAATCACATATTGGATGCACAAGATTGGTTAAAAACCCTAATTGGATTAGAAGAAGCCTAGGGAGGACGAAAATGACCTAAATGTTCAACCAATGACACAAAATGACACAAAATCACACATTGGATGCACAAGATTGGTTAAAAACCCTAACTGGACTAGAATAAGCCTAGGGAAGACGATAATGACCTAAATGTTCAACCAATGACACAAAATGACACAAAATCACATATTGGATGCAAAAGATTGGTTAAAAACCCTAATAGGATTAGAATAAGCCTAGGGAGGACGAAAATGACCTAAATGTTCAACCAATGACACAAAATGACACAAAATCACACATTGGATGCACAAGATTGGTTAAAAACCCTAACTGGAATAGAATAAGCCTAGGGAAGACGATAATGACCTAAATGTTCAACCAATGACACAAAATGACACAAAATCACATATTGGATGCAAAAGATTGGTTAAAAACCCTAATAGGATTAGAATAAGCCTAGGGAGGACGAAAATGACCTAAATGTTCAACCAATGACACAAAATGACATAAAATCACATATTGGATGCACAAGATTGGTTAAAAACCATAATTGGATTAGAATAAGCCTAGGGAGGACGAAAATGACCTAAATGTGCAACCAATGACACAAAATCACATATTGGATACCCAAGATTAGTTAAAAACCCTAATTGGATTCGAATAAGCCTAGGGAGGACGAAAATGACCGAAATGTTCAACCAATGACACAAAATGACACAAAATCACATATTGGATGCACAAGATTGGTTAAAAACCCTTATTGGATTAGAATAAGCCTAGGGAGGACGAAAATGACCTAAATGTTCAACCAATGACAAAAAATGACACAAAATCCCACATTGGATGCACAAGATTGGTTAAAAACCTTAATTGGATTAGAATAAGCTAGCGAGGACGAAAATGACCTAAATGTTCAACCAATGACACAAAATGACACAAAATCACATATTGGATGCACAACATTGGTTAAAAACCCTAATTGGATTAGAATAAGCATAGCGAGGACGAAAATGACCTAAATGTTCAACCAATGACACAAAATCACATATTGGATGCAGAAGATTGGTTAAAAACCCTAATTGGATTAAAATAAGCCTAGGGAGGACAAAAATGACCTAAATCTTCAACCAATGACACAAAATGACATAAAATCACATATTGGATGCACAAGATTGGTTAAAAACCCTAATTGGATTAGAAGAAGCCTAGGGAGGACGAAAATGACCTAAATGTTCAACCAATGACACAAAATGACACAAAATCACACATTGGATGCACAAGATTGGTTAAAAACCCTAACTGGACTAGAATAAGCCTAGGGAAGACGATAATGACCTAAATGTTCAACCAATGACACAAAATGACACAAAATCACATATTGGATGCAAAAGATTGGTTAAAAACCCTAATAGGATTAGAATAAGCCTAGGGAGGACGAAAATGACCTAAATGTTCAACCAATGACACAAAATGACATAAAATCACATATTGGATGCACAAGATTGGTTAAAAACCCTAATTGGATTAGAATAAGCCTAGGGAGGACGAAAATGACCTAAATGTGCAACCAATGACACAAAATGACACAAAATCACATATTGGATACCCAAGATTAGTTAAAAACCCTAATTGGATTCGAATAAGCCTAGGGAGGACGAAAATGACCGAAATGTTCAACCAATGACACAAAATGACACAAAATCACATATTGGATGCACAAGATTGGTTAAAAACCCTAATTGGATTAGAATAAGCCTAGGGAGGACAAAAATGACCTAAATGTTCAACCAATGACAAAAAATGACACAAAATCACACATTGGATGCACAAGATTGGTTAAAAACCTTAATTGGATTAGAATAAGCTAGCGAGGACGAAAATGACCTAAATGTTCAACCAATGACACAAAATGACACAAAATCACATATTGGATGCACAAGATTGGTTAAAAACCCTAATTGGATTAGAATAAGCATAGCGAGGACGAAAATGACCTAAATGTTCAACCAATGACAAAAAACCACATATTGGATGCACAAGATTGGTTAAAAACCCTAATTGAATTAAAATAAGCCTAGGGAGGATGAAAATGACCTAAATCTTCAACCAATGACACAAAATGATACAAAATCACACATTGGATGCACAAGATTGGTTAAAAACCTTAATTGGATTAGAATAAGGCTAGGGAGGATGAAAATGACCTAAATGTTCAACCAATGACACAAAACGACATAAAATCACATATTGGATGCACAAGATTGGTTAAAAACCCTAACTGGATTAGAATAAGCCTAGGGAAGACGATAATGACCTAAATGTTCAACCAATGACACAAAATGACACAAAATCACATATTGGATGCAAAAGATTGGTTAAAAACCCTAATAGGATTAGAATAAGCCTAGGGAGGACGAAAATGACCTAAATGTTCAACCAATGACACAAAATGACATAAAATCACATATTAGATGCACAAGATTGGTTAAAAACCCTAATTGGATTAGAATAAGCCCAGGGAGGACGAAAATGACCTAAATGTTCAACCAATGACACAAAATGACACAAAATCACATATTGGATACCCAAGATTAGTTAAAAACCCTAATTGGATTAGAATAAGCCTAGGGAGGACGAAAATGACCGAAATGTTCAACCAATGACACAAAATGACACAAAATCACATATTGGATGCACAAGATTGGTTAAAAACCCTAATTGGATTAGAATAAGCCTAGGGAGGACGAAAATTACCTAAATGTTCAACCAATGACAAAAATGACACAAAATCACACATTGGATGCACAAGATTGGTTAAAAACCATAATTGGATTAGAATAAGCCTAGCGAGAAAGAAAATGACCTAAATGTTCAACCAATGACACAAAATGACACAAAATCACATATTGGATGCACAAGATTGGTTAAAAACCCTAATTGGATTAGAATAAGCCCAAGGAGGACGAAAATGACCTAAATGTTCAACCAATGACACAAAATGACACAAAATCACACATTGGATGCACAAGATTGGTTAAAAACTTTAATTGGATTAGAATAAGGCTAGGGAGGACGAAAATGACCTAAATGTTCAACCAATGACACAAAATGACACAAAATCACATATTGGATACCCAAGATTAGTTAAAAACCCTAATTGGATTCGAATAAGCCTAGGGAGGACGAAAATGACCGAAATGTTCAACCAATGACACAAAATGACACAAAATCACATATTGGATGCACAAGATTGGTTAAAAACCCTTATTGGATTAGAATAAGCCTAGGGAGGACGAAAATGACCTAAATGTTCAACCAATGACAAAAAATGACACAAAATCCCACATTGGATGCACAAGATTGGTTAAAAACCTTAATTGGATTAGAATAAGCTAGCGAGGACGAAAATGACCTAAATGTTCAACCAATGACACAAAATGACACAAAATCACATATTGGATGCACAAGATTGGTTAAAAACCCTAATTGGATTAGAATAAGCATAGCGAGGACGAAAATGACCTAAATGTTCAACCAATGACAAAAAATGACATAAAATCACATATTGGATGCAAAAGTTTGGTTAAAAACCCTAATAGGATTAGAATAAGCTTAGGGAGGACGAAAATGACCTAAATGTTCAACCAATGACACAAAATGACATAAAATCACATATTGGATGCACAAGATTGGTTAAAAACCCTAATTGGATTAGAATAAGCCTAGGGAGGACGAAAATGACCTAAATGTTCAACCTATGACACAAAATGACACAAAATCACACATTGGATGCACAAGATTGATTAAAAACCTTAATTGGATTAGAATAAGCTAGCGAGGACGAAAATGAGCTAAATGTTCAACCAATGACACAAAATCACATATTGGATGCACAAGATTGGTTAAAAACCCTAATTGGATTAGAATAAGCATAGCGAGGACGAAAATGACCTAAATGTTCAACCAATGACAAAAAATCACATATTGGATGCACAAGATTGGTTAAAAACCCTAATTGGATTAAAATAAGCCTAGGGAGGACGAAAATGACCTAAATCTTCAACCAATGACACAAAATGACACAAAATCACACATTGGATGCACAAGATTGGTTAAAAACCCTAACTGGACTAGAATAAGCCTAGGGAAGACGATAATGACCTAAATGTTCAACCAATGACACAAAATCACATATTGGATGCAAAAGATTGGTTAAAAACCCTAATAGGATTAGAATAAGCCTAGGGAGGACGAAAATGACCTAAATGTTCAACCAATGACACAAAATGACATAAAATCACATATTGGATGCACAAGATTGGTTAAAAACCCTAATTGGATTAGAATAAGCCTAGGGAGGACGAAAATGACCTAAATGCTCAACCAATAACACAAAATGACACAAAATCACATATTGGATACCCAAGATTAGTTAAAAACCCTAATTGGATTCGAATAAGCCTAGGGAGGATGAAAATGACCTAAATGTTCAACCAATGACACAAAATCACATATTGGATGCACAAGATTGGTTAAAAACCCTAATTGGATTAGAATAAGCCTAGCTAGGACGAAAATGACCTAAATGTTCAACCAATGACAAAAAATTGACACAAAATCACACATTGGATGCACAAGATTGGTTAAAAACCATAATTGGATTAGAATAAGCCTAGCGAGGAAGAAAATGACCTAAATGTTCAACCAATGACACAAAATGACACAAAATCACATATTGGATGCACAAAATTGGTTAAAAACCCTAATTGGATTAGAATAAGCCTAGGGAGGACGAAAATGACCTAAATGTTCAACCAATGACACAAAATCACATATTGGATGCACAAGATTGGTTAAAAACCCTAATTGGATTAGAATAAGCCCAGGGAGGACGAAAATGACCTAAATGTTCAACCAATGACACAAAATGACACAAAATCACATATTGGATGCATAAGATTGGCTAAAAACCTTAATTGGATTAGAAAAAGCCTAGGGAGGACAAAAATGACCTCAATGTTCAACCAATGACACAAAATGACACAAAATCACATATTGGATGCACAAGATTGGTTAAAAACCCTAATTGGATTAGAATAAGCCTAGGGAGGACGAAAATGACCTAAATGTTCAACCAATGACACAAAATCACATATTGGATGCACAAGATTGGTTAAAGACCTTAATTAGATTAGAATAGGCCTAGGGAGGACGAAAATGACCTAAATGTTCAACCAATGACACAAAATGACACAAAATCACATATTGGATGCACAAGATTGGTTAAAAACCCTAATTGGATTAGAATAAGCCTAGGGAGGACGAAAATGACCTAAATGTTCAACCAATGACACAAAATCACATATTGGATGCACAAGATTGGTTAAAAACCCTAAGTGGATTAGAATAAGCCTACGGAGGACGAAAATGACCTAAATGTTCAACCAATGACACAAAATCACATATTGGATGCACAAGATTGGTTAAAAACCCTAATTGGATTAGAATAAGCCTAGGGAGGACGAAAATGACCTAAATGATCAACCAATGACACAAAATGATACAAAATCACATATTGGATGCACAAGATTGGTTAAAAACCCTAATTGGATTAAAATAAGCCTAGGGAGGACGAAAATGACCTAAATGTTCAACCAATGACACAAAATGACACAAAATCACATATTGGATGCACAAGATTGGTTAAAAACCCTAATTGGATTAGAATAAGCCTAGGGAGGACGAAAATGACCTAAATGTTCAACCAATGACACAAAATCACATATTGGATGCACAAGATTGGTTAAAAACCCTAATTGGATTAGAATAAGCCTAGGGAGAACAAAAATGACCTAAATATTCAACCAATGACAAAAAATCACATATTGGATGCACAAGATTGGTTAAAAACCCTAATTGGATTAGAATAAGCCTAGGGAGGACGAAAATGACCTAAATGTTCAACCAATGACACAAAATGACACAAAATCACACATTGGATGCACAAGATTGATTAAAAACCTTAATTGGATTAGAATAAGCTAGCGAGGACGAAAATGACCTAAATGTTCAACCAATGACACAAAATGACACAAAATCACATATTGGATGCACAAGATTGGTTAAAAACCCTAATTGGATTAGAATAAGCCTAGGGAGGACGAAAATGACCTAAATGTTCAACCAATGACACAAAATGACACAAAATCAGATATTGGATGCACAAGATTGGTTAAACACCTTAATTGGATTAGAATTAGCCTAGGCAGGACAAAAATGACCTAAATGTTCAACCAATGACAGAAAATGACACAAAATCACATATTGGATGCACAAGATTGGTTAAAAACGCTAATTGGATTAGAATAAGCCTAGGGAGGACGAAAATGACCTAAATGTTCAACCAATGACACAAAATCACATATTGGATGCACAAGATTGGTTAAAAACCCTAATTGGATTAAAAAGAGCCTAGGGAGGACGAAAATGACCTAAATGTTCAACCAATGACACAAAATCACACATTGGATGCCCAAGATTGGTTAAGAACCTTAATTGGATTAGAATAAGCCAAGGGAGGACGAAAATGACCTAAATGTTCAACCAATGACACAAAATGACACAAAATGACACAAAATCACATATTGGATGCACAAGATTGGTTAAAAACCCTAATTGGATTAGAATAAGCCTAGGGAGGACGAAAATGACCTAAATGTTCAACCAATGACACAAAATCACATATTGGATGCACAAGACTAGTTAAAAACCCTAATTTGATTAGAATAAGCCTAGGGAGGACAAAACTGACCTAAATGTTCAACCAATGACACAAAATCACATATTGGATGCACAAGATTGGTTGAAAACCATAATTGGATTAGAATAAGCCTAGGGAGGACGAAAATGACCTAAATAGTCAACCAATGACACAAAAACACATATTGGATGAACAAGATTGGTTAAAAACCCTAATTGGATTAGAATAAGCCTATGGAGGATGAAAATGACCTAAATGTTCAACCAATGACACAAAATGACACAAAATCACATATTGGATGCACAAGATTGGTTAAAAACCCTAATTGGATTAGAATAAGCCTAAGGAGGACGAAAATGACCTAAATGTTCAACCAATGACACAAAATGACACAAAATCACACATTGGATGCACAAGATTGGTTAAAAACCTTAATTGGATTAGAATAAGGCTAGGGAGGACGAAAATGACCTAAATGTTCAACCAATGACACAAAATGACAAAAAATCACATATTGGATGCACAAGATTGGTTAAAAACCCTAACTGGATTAGAATAAGCCTAGGGAAGACGATAATGACCTAAATGTTCAACCAAAGACACAAAATGACACAAAATCACATATTGGATGCAAAAGATTGGTTAAAAACCCTAATTGGATTAGAATAAGCCTAGGGAGGACGAAAATGACCTAAATGTTCAACCAATGACACAAAATGACACAAAATCACATATTGGATACCCAAGATTAGTTAAAAACCCTAATTGGATTAGAATAAGCCTAGGGAGGACGAAAATGACCTAAATGTTCAACCAATGACAAAAAATGAAACAAAATCCCACATTGGATGCACAAGATTGGTTAAAAACCTTAATTGGATTAGAATAAGCTAGGGAGGACGAAAATGACCTAAATGTTCAACCAATGACAAAAAATGACACAAAATCCCACATATTGGATGCACAAGATTGGTTAAAAACCTTAATTGGATTAGAATAAGCTAGCGAGGACGAAAATGACCTAAATGTTCAACCAATGACACAAAATGACACAAAATCACATATTGGATGCACAAGATTGGTTAAAAACCCTAATTGGATTAGAATAAGCATAGCGAGGACGAAAATGACCTAAATGTTCAACCAATGACACAAAATCACATATTGGATGCACAAGATTGGTTAAAAACCCTAATTGGATTAAAATAAGCCTAGGGAGGACAAAAATGACCTAAATCTTCAACCAATGACACAAAATGACATAAAATCACATATTGGATGCACAAGATTGGTTAAAAACCCTAATTGGATTAGAATAAGCCTAGGGAGGACGAAAATGACCTAAATGTTCAACCAATGACACAAAATGACATAAAATCACATATTGGATGCACAAGATTGGTTAAAAATCCTAATTGGATTAGAATAAGCCTAGGGAGGACGTAAATGACCTAAATGTTCAACCAATGACAAAAAATGACACAAAATCACACATTGGATGCACAAGATTGGTTAAAAACCTTAATTGGATTAGAATAAGCCTAGCGAGAAAGAAAATGACCTAAATGTTCAACCAATGACAAAAAATGACACAAAATCACATATTGCATGCGCAAGATTGGTTAAAAACCCTAATTGGATTAAAAAGAGCATAGGGAGGACGAAAATGACCTAAATGTTTAACCAATGACACAAAATGACACAAAATCACACATTGGATGCACAAGATTGGTTAAAAACCTTAATTGGATTAGAATAAGCCTAGGTAGGACGAAAATGACCTAAATGTTCAACCAATGACACAAAACGACAGAAAATCACATATTGGATGCACAAGATTGGTTAAAAACCCTAACTGGATTAGAATAAGCTTAGGGAAGACGATAATGACCTAAATGTTCAACCAATGACACAAAATGACACAAAATCACATATTGGATGCAAAAGATTGGTTAAAAACCCTAATAGGATTAGAATAAGCCTAGGGAGGACGAAAATGACCTAAATGTTCAACCAATGACACAAAATGACATAAAATCACATATTGGATGCACAAGATTGGTTAAAAACCCTAATAGGATTAGAATAAGCCTAGGGAGGACGAAAATGACCTAAATGTTCAACCAATGACACAAAATGACACAAAATCACACATTGGATGCACAAGATTGGTTAAAAACCCTAACTGGAATAGAATAAGCCTAGGGAAGACGATAATGACCTAAATGTTCAACCAATGACACAAAATGACACAAAATCACATATTGGATGCAAAAGATTGGTTAAAAACCCTAATAGGATTAGAATAAGCCTAGGGAGGACGAAAATGACCTAAATGTTCAACCAATGACACAAAATCACATATTGGATGCGCAAGATTGGTTAAAAACCCTAATTGGATTAAAAAGAGCATAGGGAGGACGAAAATGACCTAAATGTTTAACCAATGACACAAAATGACACAAAATCACACATTGGATGCACAAGATTGGTTAAAAACCTTAATTGGATTAGAATAAGCCTAGGGAGGACGAAAATGACCTAAATGTTCAACCAATGACACAAAACGACACAACATCACATATTGGATGCACAAGATTGGTTAAAAACCCTAACTGGATTAGAATAAGCCTAGGGAAGACGATAATGACCTAAATGTTCAACCAATGACACAAAATGACACAAAATCACATATTGGATGCAAAAGATTGGTTAAAAACCCTAATAGGATTAGAATAAGCCTAGGGAGGACGAAAATGACCTAAATGTTCAACCAATGACACAAAATGACATAAAATCACATATTGGATGCACAAGATTGGTTAAAAACCCTAATTGGATTAGAATAAGCCTAGGGAGGACGTAAATGACCTAAATGTTCAACCAATGACAAAAAATGACACAAAATCACACATTGGATGCACAAGATTGGTTAAAAACCTTAATTGGATTAGAATAAGCCTAGCGAGAAAGAAAATGACCTAAATGTTCAACCAATGACAAAAAATGACACAAAATCACATATTGGATGCACAAGATTGGTTAAAAACCCTAATTGGATTAGAATAAGCATAGCGAGGACGAAAATGACCTAAATGTTCAACCAATGACAAAAAATCACATATTGGATGCACAAGATTGGTTAAAAACCCTAATTGGATTAAAATAAGTCTAGGGAGGACGAAAATGACCTAAATCTTCAACCAATGACACAAAATGACACAAAATCACACATTGGATGCACAAGATTGGTTAAAAACCTTAATTGGAGTAGAATAAGCCTAGGGAGGACGAAAATGACCTAAATGTTCAACCAACGACACAAAATGACACAAAATCACACATTTGATGCACAAGATTGGTTAAAAACCTTAATTGGATTAGAATAAGCCTAGGGAGGACGAAAATGACCTAAATGTTCAACCAATGACACAAAACGACACAAAATCACATATTGGATGCACAAGATTGGTTAAAATCCCTAACTGGATTAGAATAAGCCTAGGGAAGACGATAATGACCTAAATGTTCAACCAACGACACAAAATGACACAAAATCACACATTTGATGCACAAGATTGGTTAAAAACCTTAATTGGAGTAGAATAAGCCTAGGGAGGACGAAAATGACCTAAATGTTCAACCAACGACACAAAATGACACAAAATCACACATTTGATGCACAAGATTGGTTAAAAACCTTAATTGGATTAGAATAAGCCTAGGGAGGACGAAAATGACCTAAATGTTCAACCAATGA
>JBBPBQ010000008.1:12615994-12628778 GCA_037974755.1 Cicer yamashitae | reverse complement strand
TGGTTAAAAACCCTAATTGGATTAGAATAAGCCTAGGGAGGACGAAAATGACCTAAATGTTCAACCAATGACACAAAATCACATATTGGATGCACAAGATTGGTTAAAAACCTTAATTGGATTTAAAAGAGCATAGGGAGGACGAAAATGACCTAAATGTTTAACCAATGACACAAAATGACACAAAGTCACACATTGGATGCACAAGATTGGTTAAAAACCTTAATTGGATTAGAATAAGCCTAAGGAGGACGAAAATGACCTAAATGTTCAACCAATGACACAAAACGACACAAAATCACATATTGGATGCACAAGATTGGTTGAAAACCCTAACTGGATTAGAATAAGCCTAGGGAAGACGATAATGACCTAAATGTTCAACCAATGACACAAAATGACATAAAATCACATATTGGATGCAAAAGATTGGTTAAAAACCCTAATAGGATTAGAATAAGCCTAGGGAGGACGAAAATGACCTAAATGTTCCACCAATGACACAAAATGTCATAAAATCACATATTGGATGCACAAGATTGGTTAAAAACCCTAATTGGATTAGAATAAGCCTAGGGAGGACGAAAATGACCTAAATGTTCAACCAATGACACAAAATGACACAAAATCACACATTGGATGCACAAGATTGGTTAAAAACCTTAATTGGATTAGAATAAGCCTAAGGAGGACGAAAATGACCTAAATGTTCAACCAATGACACAAAACGACACAAAATCACATATTGGATGCACAAGATTGGTTGAAAACCCTAACTGGATTAGAATAAGCCTAGGGAAGACGATAATGACCTAAATGTTCAACCAATGACACAAAATGACATAAAATCACATATTGGATGCAAAAGATTGGTTAAAAACCCTAATAGGATTAGAATAAGCCTAGGGAGGACGAAAATGACCTAAATGTTCCACCAATGACACAAAATGACATAAAATCACATATTGGATGCACAAGATTGGTTAAAAACCCTAATTGGATTAGAATAAGCCTAGGGAGGACGAAAATGACCTAAATGTTCAACCAATGACACAAAATGACACAAAATCACACATTGGATGCACAAGATTGATTAAAAACCTTAATTGGATTAGAATAAGCTAGCGAGGACGAAAATGACCTAAATGTTCAACCAATGACACAAAATGACACAAAATCACATATTGGATGCACAAGATTGGTTAAAAACCCTAATTGGATTAGAATAAGCCTAGGGAGGACGAAAATGACCTAAATGTTCAACCAATGACACAAAATCACATATTGGATGCACAAGATTGGTTAAAAACCTTAATTGGATTTAAAAGAGCATAGGGAGGACGAAAATGACCTAAATGTTTAACCAATGACACAAAATGACACAAAATCACACATTGGATGCACAAGATTGGTTAAAAACCTTAATTGGATTAGAATAAGCCTAAGGAGGACGAAAATGACTTAAATGTTAAACCAATGACACAAAACGACACAAAATCACATATTGGATGCACAAGATTGGTTAAAAACCCTAACTGGATTAGAATAAGCCTAGGGAAGACGATAATGACCTAAATGTTCAACCAATGACACAAAATGACATAAAATCACATATTGGATGCAAAAGATTGGTTAAAAACCCTAATAGGAGTAGAATAAGCCTAGGGAGGACGAAAATGACCTAAATGTTCAACCAATGACACAAAATGACATAAAATCACATATTGGATGCACAAGATTGGTTAAAAACCCTAATTGGATTAGAATAAGCCTAGGGAGGACGAAAATGACCTAAATGTTCAACCAATGACACAAAATGACACAAAATCACACATTGGATGCACAAGATTCGTTAAAAACCTTAATTGGATTAGAATAAGCTAGCGAGGACGAAAATGACCTAAATGTTCAACCAATGACACAAAATGACACAAAATCACATATTGGATGCACAAGATTGGTTAAAAACCCTAATTGGATTAGAATAAGCATAGCGAGGACGAAAATGACCTAAATGTTCAACCAATGACAAAAAATCACATATTGGATGCACAAGATTGGTTAAAAACCCTAATTGGATTAAAATAAGCCTAGGGAGGACGAAAATGACCTAAATCTTCAACCAATGACACAAAATGACACAAAATCACACATTGGATGCACAAGATTGGTTAAAAACCCTAACTGGACTAGAATAAGCCTAGGGAAGACGATAATGACCTAAATGTTCAACCAATGACACAAAATGACACAAAATCACATATTGGATGCAAAAGATTGGTTAAAAACCATAATAGGATTAGAATAAGCCTAGGGAGGACGAAAATGACCTAAATGTTCAACCAATGACACAAAATGACATAAAATCACATATTGGATGCACAAGATTGGTTAAAAACCCTAATTGGATTAGAATAAGCCTAGGGAGGACGAAAATGACCTAAATGTTCAACCAATGACAAAAAATGACACAAAATCCCACATTGGATGCACAAGATTGGTTAAAAACCTTAATTGGATTAGAATAAGCTAGCGAGGACGAAAATGACCTAAATGTTCAACCAATGACACAAAATGACACAAAATCACATATTGGATGCACAAGATTGGTTAAAAACCCTAATTGGATTAGAATAAGCATAGCGAGGACGAAAATGACCTAAATGTTCAACCAATGACAAAAAATGACATAAAATCACATATTGGATGCAAAAGTTTGGTTAAAAACCCTAATAGGATTAGAATAAGCCTAGGGAGGACGAAAATGACCTAAATGTTCAACCAATGACACAAAATGACATAAAATCACATATTGGATGCACAAGATTGGTTAAAAACCCTAATTGGATTAGAATAAGCCTAGGGAGGACGAAAATGACCTAAATGTTCAACCAATGACACAAAATCACATATTGGATGCAAAAGATTGGTTAAAAACTCTAGTTGGATTTGAATAAGCATAGGGAGGACGAAATGACCTAAATGTTCAAACAATGACACAAAATCACATATTGGATGCACAAGATTGGTTAAAAACCCTAATTGGATTAGAATAAGCCTAGGGAGGACGAAAATGACCTAAATGTTCAACCAATGACACAAAATCACATATTGGATGCACAAGATTGGTTAAAACCCCTAATTCGATTAGAAGAAGCCTAGGTAGGACGAAAATGACCTAAATGTTCAACCAATGACACAAAATGACACAAAATCACATATTGGATGCACAAGATTGGTTAAAAACCCTAATTGGATTAGAATAAGCCTAGGGAGGACGAAAATGACCTAAATGTTCAACCAATGACAAAAAATGACACAAAATCACACATTGGATGCACAAAATTGGTAAAAAACCATAATTGGATTAGAATAAGCCTAGCGAGAAAGAAAATGACCTAAATGTTCAACCAATGACACAAAATGACACAAAATTACATATTGGATGCACAAGATTGGTTAAAAACCCTAACTGGATTAGAATAAGCCTAGGGAAGACGATAATGACCTAAATGTTCAACCAATGACACAAAATGACACAAAATCACATATTGGATGCAAAAGATTGGTTAAAAACCCTAATAGGATTAGAATAAGCCTAGGGAGGACGAAAATGACCTAAATGTTCAACCAATGACACAAAATCACATATTGGATGCGCAAGATTGGTTAAAAACCCTAATTGGATTAAAAAGAGCATAGGGAGGACGAAAATGACCTAAATGTTTAACCAATGACACAAAATGACACAAAATCACACATTGGATGCACAAGATTGGTTAAAAACCTTAATTGGATTAGAATAAGCCTAGGGAGGACGAAAATGACCTAAATGTTCAACCAATGACACAAAACGACACAACATCACATATTGGATGCACAAGATTGGTTAAAAACCCTAACTGGATTAGAATAAGCCTAGGGAAGACGATAATGACCTAAATGTTCAACCAATGACACAAAATGACACAAAATCACATATTGGATGCAAAAGATTGGTTAAAAACCCTAATAGGATTAGAATAAGCCTAGGGAGGACGAAAATGACCTAAATGTTCAACCAATGACACAAAATGACATAAAATCACATATTGGATGCACAAGATTGGTTAAAAACCCTAATTGGATTAGAATAAGCCTAGGGAGGACGTAAATGACCTAAATGTTCAACCAATGACAAAAAATGACACAAAATCACACATTGGATGCACAAGATTGGTTAAAAACCTTAATTGGATTAGAATAAGCCTAGCGAGAAAGAAAATGATCTAAATGTTCAACCAATGACACAAAATGACACAAAATCACATATTGGATGCACAAGATTGGTTAAAAACCCTAACTGGATTAGAATAAGCCTAGGGAAGACGATAATGACCTAAATGTTCAACCAATGACACAAAATGACACAAAATCACATATTGGATGCAAAAGATTGGTTAAAAACCCTAATAGGATTAAAATCAGCCTAGGGAGGACGAAAATGACCTAAATGTTCAACCAATGACACAAAATGACATAAAATCACATATTGGATGCACAAGATTGGTTAAAAACCCTAATTGGATTAGAATAAGCCTAGGGAGGACGTAAATGACCTAAATGTTCAACCAATGACAAAAAATGACACAAAATCACACATTGGATGCACAAGATTGGTTAAAAACCTTAATTGGATTAGAATAAGCCTAGCGAGAAAGAAAATGACCTAAATGTTCAACCAATGACAAAAAATGACACAAAATCACATATTGGATGCACAAGATTGGTTAAAAACCCTAATTGGATTAGAATAAGCATAGCGAGGACGAAAATGACCTAAATGTTCAACCAATGACAAAAAAATCACATATTGGATGCACAAGATTGCTTAAAAACCTTAATTGGGTAAAATAAGCCTAGGGAGGACGAAAATGACCAAAAATCTTCAACCAATGACACAAAATGACACAAAATCACACATTGCATGCACAAGATTGGGTAAAAACCTTAATTGGATTAGAATAAGGCTAGGGAGGACGGAAATGACCTAAATGTTCAACCAATGACACAAAATCACATATTGGATAAACAAGATTGGTTAAAAACCCTAACTGGATTAGAATAAGCCTAGGGAAGACGATAATGACCTAAATGTTCAACCAATGACATAAAATTACACAAAATCACATATTGGAGGCAAAAGATTGGTTAAAAACCCTAATAGGATTAGTATAAGACTAGGGAGGACGAAAATGACCTAAATGTTCAACCAATGACACAAAATGACATAAAATCACATATTGGATGCACAAGATTGGTTAAAAACCCTAATTGGATTAGAATAAGCCTAGGGAGGACGAAAATGACCTAAATGTTCAACCAATGACAAAAAATGACACAAAATCACATATTGGATACCCAAGATTAGTTAAAAACCCTAATTGGATTAGAATAAGCCTAGGGAGGACGTAAATGACCTAAATGTTCAACAAATGACAAAAAATGACACAAAATCACACATTGGATGCACAAGATTGGTTAAAAACCTTAATTGGATTAGAATAAGCCTAGCGAGAAAGAAAATGACCTAAATGTTCAACCAATGACAAAAAAATGACAAAAAAATCACATATTGGATGCACAAGATTGGTTAAAAACCCTAATTGGATTAAAAAGAGCATAGGGAGGACGAAAATGACCTAAATGTTTAACCAATGACACAAAATCACACAAAATCACACATTGGATGCACAAGATTGGTTAAAAACCTTAATTGGATTAGAATAAGCCTAGGGAGGACGAAAATGACCTAAATGTTCAACCAATGACACAAAACGACACAAAATCACATATTGGATGCACAAGATTGGTTAAAAATCCTAACTGGATTAGTATAAGCCTAGGGAAGACGATAATGACCTAAATGTTCAACCAATGACACAAAATGACACAAAATCACATATTGGATGCAAAAGATTGGTTAAAAACCCTAATAGGATTAGAATAAGCCTAGGGAGGACGAAAATGACCTAAATGTTCAACCAATGACACAAAATGACATAAAATCACATATTGGATGCACAAGATTGGTTAAAAACCCTAATTGGATTAGAATAAGCCTAGGGAGGACGAAAATGACCTAAATGTGCAACCAATGACACAAAATGACACAAAATCACATATTGGATACCCAAGATTAGTTAAAAACCCTAATTGGATTCGAATAAGCCTAGGGAGGACGAAAATGACCGAAATGTTCAACCAATGACACAAAATGACACAAAATCACATATTGGATGCACAAGATTGGTTAAAAACCCTAATTGGATTAGAATAAGCCTAGGGAGGACAAAAATGACCTAAATGTTCAACCAATGACAAAAAATGACACAAAATCACACATTGGATGCACAAGATTGGTTAAAAACCTTAATTGGATTAGAATAAGCTAGCGAGGACGAAAATGACCTAAATGTTCAACCAATGACACAAAATGACACAAAATCACATATTGGATGCACAAGATTGGTTAAAAACCCTAATTGGATTAGAATAAGCATAGCGAGGACGAAAATGACCTAAATGTTCAACCAATGACAAAAAACCACATATTGGATGCACAAGATTGGTTAAAAACCCTAATTGAATTAAAATAAGCCTAGGGAGGATGAAAATGACCTAAATCTTCAACCAATGACACAAAATGATACAAAATCACACATTGGATGCACAAGATTGGTTAAAAACCTTAATTGGATTAGAATAAGGCTAGGGAGGATGAAAATGACCTAAATGTTCAACCAATGACACAAAACGACATAAAATCACATATTGGATGCACAAGATTGGTTAAAAACCCTAACTGGATTAGAATAAGCCTAGGGAAGACGATAATGACCTAAATGTTCAACCAATGACACAAAATGACACAAAATCACATATTGGATGCAAAAGATTGGTTAAAAACCCTAATAGGATTAGAATAAACCTAGGGAGGACGAAAATGACCTAAATGTTCAACCAATGACACAAAATGACATAAAATCACATATTGGATGCACAAGATTGGTTAAAAACCGTAATTGGATTAGAATAAGCCTAGGGAGGACGAAAATGACCTAAATGTTCAACCAATGACACAAAATGACACAAAATCACATATTGGATACCCAAGATTAGTTAAAAACCCTAATTGGATTAGAATAAGCCTAGGGAGGACGAAAATGACCTAAATGTTCAACCAATGACAAAAAATGAAACAAAATCCCACATTGGATGCACAAGATTGGTTAAAAACCTTAATTGGATTAGAATAAGCTAGCGAGGACGAAAATGACCTAAATGTTCAACCAATGACACAAAATGACACAAAATCACATATTGGATGCACAAGATTGGTTAAAAACCCTAATTGGATTAGAATAAGCATAGCGAGGACGAAAATGACCTAAATGTTCAACAATGACAAAAAATCACATATTGGATGCACAAGATTGGTTAAAAACCCTAATTGGATTAAAATAAGCCTAGGGAGGACGAAAATGACCTAAATCTTCAACCAATGACACAAAATGACACAAAATCACACATTGGATGCACAAGATTGGTTAAAAACCCTAACTGGACTAGAATAAGCCTAGGGAAGACGATAATGACCTAAATGTTCAACCAATGACACAAAATCACATATTGGATGCAAAAGATTGGTTAAAAACCCTAATAGGATTAGAATAAGCCTAGGGAGGACGAAAATGACCTAAATGTTCAACCAATGACACAAAATGACATAAAATCACATATTAGATGCACAAGATTGGTTAAAAACCCTAATTGGATTAGAATAAGCCTAGGGAGGACGAAAATGACCTAAATGTTCAACCAATGACACAAAATGACACAAAATCGCATATTGGATACCCAAGATTAGTTAAAAACCCTAATTGGATTAGAATAAGCCTAGGGAGGACGAAAATGACCGAAATGTTCAACCAATGACACAAAATGACACAAAATCACATATTGGATGCACAAGATTGGTTAAAAACCCTAATTGGATTAGAATAAGCCTAGGGAGGACGAAAATGACTTAAATGTTCAACCAATGACACAAAATGACACAAAATCACATATTGGATGCACAAGATTGGTTAAAAACCCTAATTGGATTACAATAAGCCTAGGGAGGACGAAAATGACCTAAATGTTCAACCAATGACACAAAATGACATAAAATCACATATTAGATGCACAAGATTGGTTAAAAACCCTAATTGGATTAGAATAAGCCTAGGGAGGACGAAAATGACCTAAATGTTCAACCAATGACACAAAATGACACAAAATCACATATTGGATGCATAAGATTGGTTAAAAACCCTAATTGGATTAGAATAAGCCTTGGGAGGACCAAAATGACCTAAATGTTCAACCAATGACACAAAATCACATATTGGATGGACAAGATTGGTTCAATACCCTAATTGGATTAGAATAAGCCTAGGGAGAACGAAAATGACCTAAATGTTCAACCAATGACACAAAATGACACAAAATCACATAATGGATGCACAAGATTGGTTAAAAACCCTAATTGGATTAGAATAAGCCTAGGGAGGAAGAAAATGACCTAAATGTTCAACCAATGACACAAAATCACATATTGGATGCACAAGATTGGTTAAAAACCCTAATTGGATTAAAAAGAGCATAGGGAGGACGAAAATGACCTAAATGTTTAACCAATGACACAAAATGACACAAAATCACACATTGGATGCACAAGATTGGTTAAAAACCTTAATTGGATTAGAATATGCCTAGGGAGGACGAAAATGACCTAAATGTTCAACCAATGACACAAAACGACACAAAATCACATATTGGATGCACAAGATTGGTTAAAAACCTTAATTGGATTAGAATATGCCTAGGGAGGACGAAAATGACCTAAATGTTCAACCAATGACACAAAATGACACAAAATCACATATTGGATGCACAAGATTGGTTAAAAACCCTAATTGGATTAGAATAAGCATAGCGAGGACGAAAATGACCTAAATGTTCAACCAATGACACAAAATCACATATTGGATGCACAAGATTGGTTAAAAACTCTAATTGGATTAGAATAAGCTTAGGGAGGACGAAAATGACCTAAATGTTCAACCAATGACACAAAATGACAGAAAATCACATATTGAATGCACAAGATTGGTTAAAAACCCTAATTGGATTAGAATAAGCCTAGGGAGGACGAAAACGACCTAAATGTTCAACCAATGACACAAAATGACACAAAATCACATATTGGATGCACAAGATTGGTTAAAAACCCTAATTGGATTAGAATAAGCCTAGGGAGGACGAAAACGACTTAAATGTTCAACTGATGACACAAAATGACACAAAATCACATATTGGATGCACAAGATTGGTTAAAAACCCTAATTGATTAGAATAAGCCTAGGGAGGACGAAAATGACCTAAATGTTCAACCAATGACACAAAATGACACAAAATCACATATTGGATGCACAAGATTGGTTAAAAACCCTAATTGGATTAGAATAAGCCTAGGGAGGACGAAAATGACCTAAATGTTCAACCAATGACACAAAATGACACAAAATCACATATTGGATGCACAAGATTGGTTAAAAACCCTAATTGGATTAGAATAAGCCTAGGGAGGACGAAAATGACCTAAATGTTCAACCAATGACACAAAATGACAAAAAATCACATATTGGATGCACAAGATTTGTTAAAAACCCTAATTGGATTAGAATAAGCCTAGGGAGGACGAAAATGACCTAAATGTTCAACCAATGACACAAAATCACATATTGAATGCACAAGATTGGTTTAAAACCCTAATTGGATTAGAATAAGCCTAGGGACGACGAAAATGACCTAAATTTTCAACCAATTACACAAAATAACACAAAGTCACATATTGGATGCACAAGATTGGTTAAAAATCCTAATTGGATTAGAATAAGCCTAGGGAGGACGAAAATGACCTAAATGTTCAACCAATGACACAAAATGACACAAAATCACATATTGGATGCACAAGATTGGTTAAAAACCCTAATTGGATTAGAATAAGCCTAGGGAGGACGAAAATGACCTAAATGTTCAACCAATGACAGAAAATGACACAAAATCACATATTGGATGCACAAGATTGGTTAAAAACGCTAATTGGATTAGAATAAGCCTAGGGAGAACGAAAATGACCTAAATGTTCAACCAATGACACAAAATGACACAAAATCACATATTGGATGCACAAGATTGGTTAAAAACCCTAATTGGATTAGAATAAGCCTAGGGAGGACGAAAATGACCTAAATGTTCAACCAATGACACAAAATCACATATTGGATGCACAAGATTGGTTAAAGACCTTAATTAGATTAGAATAGGCCTAGGGAGGACGAAAATGACCTAAATGTTCAACCAATGACACAAAATGACACAAAATCACATATTGGATGCACAAGATTGGTTAAAAACCCTAATTGGATTAGAATAAGCCTAGGGAGGACGAAAATGTCCTAAATCTTCAACAAATGACACAAAATGACACAAAATCACATATTGGATGCACAAGATTGGTTAAAAACCGTAATTGGATAAGCCTAGGGAGGACGAAAATGACCTAAATGTTCAACCAATGACACAAAATGACACAAAATCACATATTGGATGCACCAGATTGGTTAAAAACCCTAATTGGATTTGAATAAGCCTAGGGAGGACGAAAATGACCTAAATGTTCAACCAATGACACAAAATGACACAAAATCACATATTGGATGCACAAGATTGGTTAAAAACCCTAATTGGATTAGAATAAGCCTAGGGAGGACGAAAATGACTTAAATGTTCAACCAATGACACAAAATCACATATTGGATGCACAAGGTTGGTTAAAAACCTTAATTGGATTAGAATATGCCTAGGGAGGACGAAAATGACCTAAATGTTCAACCAATGACACAAAATGACACAAAATCACATATTGGATGCACAAGATTGGTTAAAAACCTTAATTGGATTAGAATATGCCTAGGGAGGACGAAAATGACCTAAATGTTCAACCAATGACACAAAATGACACAAAATCACATATTGGATGCACAAGATTGGTTAAAAACCCTAATTGGATTAGAATAAGCATAGCGAGGACGAAAACGACCTAAATGTTCAACCAATGACAAAAAATCACATATTGGATGCACAAGATTGGTTAAAAACCCTAATTGGATTAAAATAAGCCTAGGGAGGACGAAAATGACCTAAATCCTCAACCAATGACACAAAATGACACAAAATCACACATTGGATGCACAAGATTGGTTAAAAACCTTAATTGGAGTAGAATAAGCCTAGGGAGGACGAAAATGACCTAAATGTTCAACCAACGACACAAAATGACACAAAATCACACATTTGATGCACAAGATTGGTTAAAAACCTTAATTGGATTAGAATAAGCCTAGGGAGGACGAAAATGACCTAAATGTTCAACCAATGACACAAAACGACACAAAATCACATATTGGATGCACAAGATTGGTTAAAATCCCTAACTGGATTAGAATAAGCCTAGGGAAGACGATAATGACCTAAATGTTCAACCAACGACACAAAATGACACAAAATCACACATTTGATGCACAAGATTGGTTAAAAACCTTAATTGGAGTAGAATAAGCCTAGGGAGGACGAAAATGACCTAAATGTTCAACCAACGACACAAAATGACACAAAATCACACATTTGATGCACAAGATTGGTTAAAAACCTTAATTGGATTAGAATAAGCCTAGGGAGGACGAAAATGACCTAAATGTTCAACCAATGACACAAAACGACACAAAATCACATATTGGATGCACAAGATTGGTTAAAAACCCTAACTGGATTAGAATAAGCTTAGGGAAGACGATAATGACCTAAATGTTCAACCAATGACACAAAATGACACAAAATCACATATTGGATGCAAAAGATTGGTTAAAAACCCTAATAGGATTAGAATAAGCCTAGGGAGGACGAAAATGACCTAAATGTTCAACCAATGACACAAAATGACATAAAATCACGTATTGGATGCACAAGATTGGTTAAAAACCCTAATTGGATTAGAATAAGCCTAGGGAGGACGTAAATGACCTAAATGTTCAACCAATGACAAAAAATGACACAAAATCACACATTGGATGCACAAGATTGGTTAAAAACCTTAATTGGATTAGAATAAGCCTAGCGAGAAAGAAAATGACCTAAATGTTCAACCAATGACAAAAAATGACACAAAATCACATATTGGATGCACAAGATTGGTTAAAAACCCTAATTGGATTAGAATAAGCATAGCGAGGACGAAAATGACCTAAATGTTCAACCAATGACAAAAAATCACATATTGGATGCACAAGATTGGTTAAAAACCTTAATTGGGTAAAATAAGCCTAGGGAGGACGAAAATGACCAAAAATCTTCAACCAATGACACAAAATGACACAAAATCACACATTGCATGCACAAGATTGGGTAAAAACCTTAATTGGATTAGAATAAGGCTAGGGAGGACGGAAATGACCTAAATGTTCAACCAATGACACAAAATCACATATTGGATAAACAAGATTGGTTAAAAACCCTAACTGGATTAGAATAAGCCTAGGGAAGACGATAATGACCTAAATGTTCAACCAATGACATAAAATTACACAAAATCACATATTGGAGGCAAAAGATTGGTTAAAAACCCTAATAGGATTAG
>JBBPBQ010000008.1:12568112-12615966 GCA_037974755.1 Cicer yamashitae | reverse complement strand
GATTAGAATAAGCCTAGGGAAGACGATAATGACCTAAATGTTCAACCAATGACACAAAATGACACAAAATCACATATTGGATGCAAAAGATTGGTTAAAAACCCTAATAGGATTAGAATAAGCCTAGGGAGGACGAAAATGACCTAAATGTTCAACCAATGATACAAAATGACATAAAACCACATATTGGATGCACAAGATTGGTTAAAAACCCTAATTGGAATAGAATAAGCCTAGGGAGGACGAAAATGACCTAAATGTTCAACCAATGACACAAAATGACACAAAATCACATATTGGATACCCAAGATTAGTTAAAAACTCTAATTGGATGCGAATAAGCCTAGGGAGGACGAAAATGACCGAAATGTTCAACCAATGACACAAAATCATAAAATTGATGCACAACATTGGTTAAAAACCCTAATTGGATTAGAATAAGCCTAGGGAGGACGAGAATGACCTAAATGTTCAACCAATGACAAAAAATGACACAAAATCACACATTGGATGCACAAGATTGGTTAAAAACCATAATTGGATTAGAATAAGCCTAGCGAGAAAGAAAATGATTTAAATGTTCAACCAATGACACAAAATCACATATTGGATGCACAAGATTGGTTAAAAACCCTAACAGGATTAGAATAAGCCTAGGGAAGACGATAATGACCTAAATGTTCAACCAATGACACAAAATCACATATTGGATGCATAAGATTGGTTAAAAACCCTAATAGGATTAGAATAAGCCTAGGGAGGACGAAAATGACCTAAATGTTCAACCAATGACACAAAATGACATAAAATCACATATTGGATGCACAAGATTGGTTAAAAACCCTAATTGGATTAGAATAACCCTAGGGAGGACGTAAATGACCTAAATGTTCAACCAATGACAAAAAATGACACAAAATCACACATTGGATGCACAAGATTGGTTAAAAACCTTAATTGGATTAGAATAAGCCTAGCGAGAAAGAAAATGACCTAAATGTTCAACCAATGACAAAAAATGACACAAAATCACATATTGGATGCACAAGATTGGTTAAAAACCCTAATTGGATTAGAATAAGCATAGCGAGGACGAAAATGACCTAAATGTTCAACCAATGACAAAAAATCACATATTGGATGCACAAGATTGGTTAAAAACCTTAATTGGGTAAAATAAGCCTAGGGAGGACGAAAATGACCAAAAATCTTCAACCAATGACACAAAATGACACAAAATCACACATTGCATGCACAAGATTGGGTAAAAACCTTAATTGGATTAGAATAAGGCTAGGGAGGACGGAAATGACCTAAATGTTCAACCAATGACACAAAATCACATATTGGATAAACAAGATTGGTTAAAAACCCTAACTGGATTAGAATAAGCCTAGGGAAGACGATAATGACCTAAATGTTCAACCAATGACATAAAATTACACAAAATCACATATTGGAGGCAAAAGATTGGTTAAAAACCCTAATAGGATTAGTATAAGACTAGGGAGGACGAAAATGACCTAAATGTTCAACCAATGACACAAAATGACATAAAATCACATATTGGATGCACAAGATTGGTTAAAAACCCTAATTGGATTAGAATAAGCCTAGGGAGGACGAAAATGACCTAAATGTTCAACCAATGACAAAAAATGACACAAAATCACATATTGGATACCCAAGATTAGTTAAAAACCCTAATTGGATTAGAATAAGCCTAGGGAGGACGAAAATGACCGAAATGTTCAACCAATGACACAAAATGACACAAAATCACATATTGGATGCACAAGATTGGTTAAAAACCCTAATTGGATTAGAATAAGCCTAGGGAGGACGAAAATGACCTAAATGTTCAACCAATGACAAAAAATGACACAAAATCACACATTGGATGCACAAGATTGGTTAAAAACCATAATTGGATTAGAATAAGCCTAGCGAGAAAGAAAATGATCTAAATGTTCAACCAATGACACAAAATGACACTAAATCACATATTGGATGCAAAAGATTGGTTAAAAACCCTAACTGGATTAGAATAAGCCTAGGGAAGACGATAATGACCTAAATGTTCAACCAATGACACAAAATCACATATTGGATGCCAAAGATTTGTTAAAAACCTAATAGGATTAGAATAAGCCTAGGGAGGACGAAAATGACCTAAATGTTCAACCAATGACACAAAATGACATAAAATCACATATTGGATGCACAAGATTGGTTAAAAACCCTAATTGGATTAGAATAAGCCTAGGGAGGACGTAAATGACCTAAATGTTCAACCAATGACAAAAAATGACACAAAATCACACATTGGATGCACAAGATTGGTTAAAAACCTTAATTGGATTAGAATAAGCCTAGCGAGAAAGAAAATGATCTAAATGTTCAACCAATGACACAAAATGACACAAAATCACATATTGGATGCACAAGATTGGTTAAAAACCCTAACTGGATTAGAATAAGCCTAGGGAAGACGATAATGACCTAAATGTTCAACCAATGACACAAAATGACACAAAATCACATATTGGATGCAAAAGATTGGTTAAAAACCCTAATAGGATTAAAATCAGCCTAGGGAGGACGAAAATGACCTAAATGTTCAACCAATGACACAAAATGACATAAAATCACATATTGGATGCACAAGATTGGTTAAAAACCCTAATTGGATTAGAATAAGCCTAGGGAGGACGTAAATGACCTAAATGTTCAACCAATGACAAAAAATGACACAAAATCACACATTGGATGCACAAGATTGGTTAAAAACCTTAATTGGATTAGAATAAGCCTAGCGAGAAAGAAAATGACCTAAATGTTCAACCAATGACAAAAAATGACACAAAATCACATATTGGATGCACAAGATTGGTTAAAAACCCTAATTGGATTAGAATAAGCATAGCGAGGACGAAAATGACCTAAATGTTCAACCAATGACAAAAAATCACATATTGGATGCACAAGATTGGTTAAAAACCCTAATTGGATTAAAATAAGCCTAGGGAGGACGAAAATGACCTAAATCTTCAACCAATGACACAAAATGACACAAAATCACACATTGGATGCACAAGATTGGTTAAAAACCTTAATTGGATTAGAATAAGCCTAGGGAGGACGAAAATGACCTAAATGTTCAACCAATGACACAAAACGACACAAAATCACATATTGGATGCACAAGATTGGTTAAAAACCCTAATTGGATTAGAATAAGCCTAGGGAGGACGAAAATGACCTAAATGTGCAACCAATGACACAAAATGACACAAAATCACATATTGGATGCACAAGATTGGTTAAAAACCCTAATTGGATTAGAATAAGCCTAGGGAGGACGAAAATGACCTAAATGTTCAACCAATGACAAAAAATGACACAAAATCCCACATTGGATGCACAAGATTGGTTAAAAACCTTAATTGGATTAGAATAAGCTAGCGAGGACGAAAATGACCTAAATGTTCAACCAATGACACAAAATGACACAAAATCACATATTGGATGCACAAGATTGGTTAAAAACCCTAATTGGATTAGAATAAGCCTAGGGAGGACGAAAATGACCTAAATGTTCAACCAATGACACAAAATCACATATTGGATGCACAAGATTGGTTAAAAACCTTAATTGGATTTAAAAGAGCATAGGGAGGACGAAAATGACCTAAATGTTTAACCAATGACACAAAATGACACAAAATCACACATTGGATGCACAAGATTGGTTAAAAACCTTAATTGGATTAGAATAAGCCTAAGGAGGACGAAAATGACCTAAATGTTCAACCAATGACACAAAACGACACAAAATCACATATTGGATGCACAAGATTGGTTGAAAACCCTAACTGGATTAGAATAAGCCTAGGGAAGACGATAATGACCTAAATGTTCAACCAATGACACAAAATGACATAAAATCACATATTGGATGCAAAAGATTGGTTAAAAACCCTAATAGGATTAGAATAAGCCTAGGGAGGACGAAAATGACCTAAATGTTCAACCAATGACACAAAATGACACAAAATCACATATTGGATGCACAAGATTGGTTAAAAACCCTAATTGGATTAGAATAAGCCTAGGGAGGACGAAAATGACCTAAATGTTCAACCAATGACCCAAAATGACACAAAATCACACATTGGATGCACTAGATTGGTTAAGAACCTTAATTGGATAAGAATAAGCCAAGGGAGGACGAAAATGACCTAAATGTTCAACCAATGACACAAAATGACACAAAATCACATATTGGATGCACAAGATTGGTTAAAAACCCTAATTGGATTAGAATAAGCCTAGGGAGGACGAAAATGACCTAAATGTTCAACCAATGACAAAAAATGACACAAAATCACACATTGGATGCACAAAATTGGTAAAAAACCATAATTGGATTAGAATAAGCCTAGCGAGAAAGAAAATGACCTAAATGTTCAACCAATGACACAAAATGACACAAAATCACATATTGGATGCACAAGATTGGTTAAAAACCCTAATTGGATTAGAATAAGCCCAAGGAGGACGAAAATGACCTAAATGTTCAACCAATGACACAAAATGACACAAAATCACACATTGGATGCACAAGATTGGTTAAAAACTTTAATTCGATTAGAATAAGGCTAGGGAGGACGAAAATGACCTAAATGTTCAACCAATGACACAAAATGACACAAAATTACATATTGGATGCACAAGATTGGTTAAAAACCCTAACTGGATTAGAATAAGCCTAGGGAAGACGATAATGACCTAAATGTTCAACCAATGACACAAAATGACACAAAATCACATATTGGATGCAAAAGATTGGTTAAAAACCCTAATAGGATTAGAATAAGCCTAGGGAGGACGAAAATGACCTAAATGTTCAACCAATGACACAAAATGACACAAAATCACATATTGGATGCACAAGATTAGTTAAAAACCCTAATTGGATTAGAATAAGCCTAGGGAGGACGAAAATGACCTAAATGTTCAACCAATGACACAAAATCAAATATTGGATGCACAAGATTGGTTAAAAACCCTAATTGGATTAGAATAAGCCTAAGGAGGACGAAAATGACCTAAATGTTCAACCAATGACACAAAATGACACAAAATCACATATTGGATGCACAAGATTGGTTAAAAACCCTAATTGGATTAGAATAAGCCTAGGGAGGACGAAAATGACCTAAATGTTCAACCAATGACACAAAATGACACAAAATCACATATTGGATGCACAAGATTGGTTAAAAACCCTAATTGGATTAGAATAAGCCTAGGGAGGACGAAAATGACCTAAATGTTCAACCAATGACACAAAATGACAAAAAATCACATATTGGATGCACAAGATTTGTTAAAAACCCTAATTGGATTAGAATAAGCCTAGGGAGGACGAAAATGACCTAAATGTTCAACCAATGACACAAAATCACATATTGAATGCACAAGATTGGTTTAAAACCCTAATTGGATTAGAATAAGCCTAGGGACGACGAAAATGACCTAAATTTTCAACCAATTACACAAAATAACACAAAGTCACATATTGGATGCACAAGATTGGTTAAAAATCCTAATTGGATTAGAATAAGCCTAGGGAGGACGAAAATGACCTAAATGTTCAACCAATGACACAAAATGACACAAAATCACATATTGGATGCACAAGATTGGTTAAAAACCCTAATTGGATTAGAATAAGCCTAGGGAGGACGAAAATGACCTAAATGTTCAACCAATGACAAAAAATCACATATTTGGATGCACATGATTGGTTAAAAATCCTAATTGGATTAGAACAAGCCTAGCAAGGCCAAAATGACCTAAATGTTCAACCAATTAAACAAAATCACATATTGGATGCACAAGAATGGTTAAAAACACTAATTGGATTAGAATAAGCCTAGGGAGGACGAAAATGACCTAAATGTTCAACCAATGACACAAAATGACACAAAATCACATATTGGATGCACAAGATTGGTTAAAAACCCTAATTGGATTAGAATAAGCCTAGGGAGGACGAAAATGACCTAATTGTTCAACCAATGACAAAAAATGACACAAAATCACACATTGGATGCACAAGATTGGTTAAAAACCATAATTGGATTAGAATAAGCCTAGCGAGAAAGAAATTGACCTAAATGTTCAACCAATGACACAAAATGACACAAAATCACATACTGGATGCAAAAGATTGGTTAAAAACCCTAATTGGATTAGAATAAGCCTAGGGAGGACGAAAATGACCTAAATGTTCAACCAATGACAAAAAATGACACAAAATCACACATTGGATGCACAAGATTGGTTAAAAACCATAATTGGATTAGAATAAGCCTAGCGAGAAAGAAAATGATCTAAATGTTCAACCAATGACACAAAATGACACAAAATCACATATTGGATGCAAAAGATTGGTTAAAAACCCTAACTGGATTAGAATAAGCCTAGGGAAGACGATAATGACCTAAATGTTCAACCAATGACACAAAATCACATATTGGATGCAAAAGATTTGTTAAAAACCCTAATAGGATTAGAATAAGCCTAGGGAGGACGAAAATGACCTAAATGTTCAACCAATGACACAAAATGACATAAAATCACATATTGGATGCACAAGATTGGTTAAAAACCCTAATTGGATTAGAATAAGCCTAGGGAGGACGTAAATGACCTAAATGTTCAACAAATGACAAAAAATGACACAAAATCACACATTGGATGCACAAGATTGGTTAAAAACCTTAATTGGATTAGAATAAGCCTAGCGAGAAAGAAAATGACCTAAATGTTCAACCAATGACAAAAAAAAGACAAAAAAATCACATATTGGATGCACAAGATTGGTTAAAAACCCTAATTGGATTAAAAAGAGCATAGGGAGGACGAAAATGACCTAAATGTTTAACCAATGACACAAAATGACACAAAATCACACATTGGATGCACAAGATTGGTTAAAAACCTTAATTGGATTAGAATAAGCCTAAGGAGGACGAAAATGACCTAAATGTTCAACCAATGACACAAAACGACACAAAATCACATATTGGATGCACAAGATTGGTTAAAAACCCTAACTGGATTAGAATAAGCCTAGGGAAGACGATAATGACCTAAATGTTCAACCAATGACACAAAATGACACAAAATCACATATTGGATGCAAAAGATTGGTTAAAAACCCTAATAGGATTAGAATAAACCTAGGGAGGACGAAAATGACCTAAATGTTCAACCAATGACACAAAATGACATAAAATCACATATTGGATGCACAAGATTGGTTAAAAACCGTAATTGGATTAGAATAAGCCTAGGGAGGACGAAAATGACCTAAATGTTCAACCAATGACACAAAATCACATATTGGATGCACAAGATTGGTTAAAAACCCTAATTGGATTAGAATAAGCCTAGGGAGGACAAAAATGACCTAAATGTTCAACCAATTACACAAAATCACATATAGGATGCACAAGATAGGTTAAAAACCCTAATTGGATTAGAATAAGCCTAGGGAGGACGAAAATGACCTAAATGTTCAACCAATGACACAAAATCACATATTGGATGCACAAGATTGGTTAAAAACCCTAATTGGATTAGAATAAGCCTAGGAAGGTCGAAAATGACCTAAATGTTCAACCAATGACACAAAATGACACAAAATCACATATTGGATGCACAAGATTGGTTAAAAACCCTAATTGGATTAGAATAAGCCTAGGGAGGACGAAAATGACCTAAATGTTCAACCAATGACAAAAAATGACACAAAATCACACATTGGATGCACAAAATTGGTAAAAAACCATAATTGGATTAGAATAAGCCTAGCGAGAAAGAAAATGACCTAAATGTTCAACCAATGACACAAAATGACACAAAATTACATATTGGATGCACAAGATTGGTTAAAAACCCTAACTGGATTAGAATAAGCCTAGGGAAGACGATAATGACCTAAATGTTCAACCAATGACACAAAATGACACAAAATCACATATTGGATGCAAAAGATTGGTTAAAAACCCTAATAGGATTAGAATAAGCCTAGGGAGGACGAAAATGACCTAAATGTTCAACCAATGACACAAAATCACATATTGGATGCACAAGATTGGTTAAAAACCCTAATTGGATTAGAATAAGCCTAGGGAGGACGAAAATGCCCTAAATGTTCAACCAATGACACAAAATCACATATTGGATGCACAAGATTGGTTAAAAACCCTAATTGGATTAGAATAAGCCTAGGGAGGACGAAAATGACCTAAATGTTCAACCAATGACACAAAATGACATAAAATCACATATTGGGTGCACAAGATTGGTTAAAAACCCTAATTGGATTAGAATAAGCCTAGGGAGGACGAAAATGACCTAAATGTTCAACCAATGACACAAAATGACATAAAATCACATATTGGATGCACAAGATTGGTTAAAAACCCTAATTGGATTAGAATAAGCCTAGGGAGGACGTAAATGACCTAAATGTTCAACCAATGACAAAAAATGACACAAAATCACACATTGGATGCACAAGATTGGTTAAAAACCTTAATTGGATTAGAATAAGCCTAGCGAGAAAGAAAATGACCTAAATGTTCAACCAATGACAAAAAATGACACAAAATCACATATTGGATGCACAAGATTGGTTAAAAACCCTAATTGGATTAGAATAAGCATAGCGAGGACGAAAATGACCTAAATGTTCAACCAATGACAAAAAATCACATATTGGATGCACAAGATTGGTTAAAAACCCTAATTGGATTAGAATAAGCCTAGGGAGGACGAAAATGACCTAAATGTTCAACCAATGACAAAAAATGACACAAAATCACACATTGGATGCACAAGATTGGTTAAAAACCTTAATTGGATTAGAATAAGCTAGCGAGGACGAAAATGACCTAAATGTTCAACCAATGACACAAAATGACACAAAATCACATATTGGATGCACAAGATTGGTTAAAAACCCTAATTGGATTAGAATAAGCATAGCGAGGACGAAAATGACCTAAATGTTCAACCAATGACACAAAATGACACAAAATCACATATTGGATACCCAAGATTAGTTAAAAACCCTAATTGGATTCGAATAAGCCTAGGGAGGACGAAAATGACCGAAATGTTCAACCAATGACACAAAATGACACAAAATCACATATTGGATGCACAAGATTGGTTAAAAACCCTAATTGGATTAGAATAAGCCTAGGGAGGACGAAAATGACCTAAATGTTCAACCAATGACAAAAAATGACACAAAATCACATATTGGATACCCAAGATTAGTTAAAAACCCTAATTGGATTAGAATAAGCCTAGGGAGGACGAAAATGATCTAAATGTTCAACCAATGACACAAAATCACATATTGGATGCACAAGATTGGTTAAAAACCTTAATTGGATTAGAATAAGCCTAGCGAGGAAGAAAATGACCTAAATGTTCAACCAATGATACAAAATGACACAAAATCACATATTGGATGCACAAGATTGGTTAAAAACCCTAATTGGATTAGAATAAGCCTAGGGAGGACGAAAATGACCTAAATGTTCAACCAATGACACAAAATCACACATTGGATGCACAAGATTGGTTAAAAACCTTAATTGGATTAGAATAAGCCTAGCGAGGAAGAAAATGATCTAAATGTTCAACCAATGACACAAAATGACACAAAATCACATATTGGATGCAAAAGATTGGTTAAAAACCCTAATAGGATTAGAATAAGCCTAGGGAGGACGAAAATGACCTAAATGTTCAACCAATGACAAAAAATGACACAAAATCACACATTGGATGCACAAGATTGGTTAAAAACCATAATTGGATTAGAATAAGCCTAGCGAGAAAGAAAATGATCTAAATGTTCAACCAATGACACAAAATGACACAAAATCACATATTGGATGCACAAGATTGGTTAAAAACCCTAACTGGATTAGAATAAGCTTAGGGAAGACGATAATGACCTAAATGTTCAACCAATGACACAAAATGACACAAAATCACATATTGGATGCAAAAGATTGGTTAAAAACCCTAATAGGATTAGAATAAGCCTAGGGAGGACGAAAATGACCTAAATGTTCAACCAATGACACAAAATCACATATTGGATGCACAAGATTGGTTAAAAACCTTAATTGGATTAAAAAGAGCATAGGGAGGACGAAAATGACCTAAATGTTTAACCAATGACACAAAATGACACAAAATCACACATTGGATGCACACGATTGGTTAAAAACCTTAATTGGATTAGAATAAGCCTAAGGAGGACGAAAATGACCTAAATGTTCAACCAATGACACAAAACGACACAAAATCACATATTGGATGCACAAGATTGGTTAAAAACCCTAACTGGATTAGAATAAGCCTAGGGAAGACGATAATGACCTAAATGTTCAACCAATGACACAAAATGACACAAAATCACATATTGGATGCAAAAGATTGGTTAAAAACCCTAATAGGATTAGAATAAGCCTAGGGAGGACGAAAATGACCTAAATGTTCAACCAATGACACAAAATCACATATTGGATGCGCAAGATTGGTTAAAAACCCTAATTGGATTAAAAAGAGCATAGGGAGGACGAAAATGACCTAAATGTTTAACCAATGACACAAAATGACACAAAATCACACATTGGATGCACAAGATTGGTTAAAAACCTTAATTGGATTAGAATAAGCCTAGGGAGGACGAAAATGACCTAAATGTTCAACCAATGACACAAAACGACACAACATCACATATTGGATGCACAAGATTGGTTAAAAACCCTAACTGGATTAGAATAAGCCTAGGGAAGACGATAATGACCTAAATGTTCAACCAATGACACAAAATGACACAAAATCACATATTGGATGCAAAAGATTGGTTAAAAACCCTAATAGGATTAGAATAAGCCTAGGGAGGACGAAAATGACCTAAATGTTCAACCAATGACACAAAATGACATAAAATCACATATTGGATGCACAAGATTGGTTAAAAACCCTAATTGGATTAGAATAAGCCTAG
Source organism: Cicer yamashitae (assembly GCA_037974755.1). Classification (NCBI taxonomy): domain Eukaryota; kingdom Viridiplantae; phylum Streptophyta; class Magnoliopsida; order Fabales; family Fabaceae; genus Cicer; species Cicer yamashitae. The sequence continues at coordinate 12,604,850 of JBBPBQ010000008.1, read as the reverse complement.
GGAGGACGTAAATGACCTAAATGTTCAACAAATGACAAAAAATGACACAAAATCACACATTGGATGCACAAGATTGGTTAAAAACCTTAATTGGATTAGAATAAGCCTAGCGAGAAAGAAAATGACCTAAATGTTCAACCAATGACAAAAAATGACAAAAAAATCACATATTGGATGCACAAGATTGGTTAAAAACCCTAATTGGATTAAAAAGAGCATAGGGAGGACGAAAATGACCTAAATGTTTAACCAATGACACAAAATGACACAAAATCACACATTGGATGCACAAGATTGGTTAAAAACCTTAATTGGATTAGAATAAGCCTAGGGAGGACAAAAATGACCTAAATGTTCAACCAATGACACAAAATGACACAAAATCACATATTGGATACCCAAGATTAGTTAAAAACCCTAATTGGATGCGAATAAGCCTAGGGAGGACGAAAATGACCGAAATGTTCAACCAATGACACAAAATCATAAAATTGATGCACAACATTGGTTAAAAACCCTAATTGGATTAGAATAAGCCTAGGGAGGACGAGAATGACCTAAATGTTCAACCAATGACAAAAAATGACACAAAATCACACATTGGATGCACAAGATTGGTTAAAAACCATAATTGGATTAGAATAAGCCTAGCGAGAAAGAAAATGATTTAAATGTTCAACCAATGACACAAAATCACATATTGGATGCACAAGATTGGTTAAAAACCCTAACTGGATTAGAATAAGACTAGAGAAGACGATAAGGACCTAAATGTTCAACTAATGACACAAAATGACAAAAAATCACATATTGGATGCAAAAGATTGGTTAAAAACCCTAACTGGATTAGAATAAGCCTAGGGAAGACGAGAATGACCTAAATGTTCAACCAATGAGACAAAATGACACAAAATCACATATTGGATGCAAAAGATTGGTTAAAAACCCTAATAGGATTAGAATAAGCCTAGGGAGGACGAAAATGACCTAAATGTTCAACCAATGATACAAAATGACATAAAATCACATATTGGATGCACAAGCTTGGTTAAAAACCCTAATTGGATTAGAATAAGCCTAGGGAGGACGAAAATGACCTAAATGTTCAACCAATGACACAAAATGACACAAAATCACATATTGGATACCCAAGATTAGGTAAAAACCCTAATTGGATGCGAATAAGCCTAGGGAGGACGAAAATGACCAGAATGTTCAACCAATGACACAAAATCATAAAATTGATGCACAACATTGGTTAAAAACCCTAATTGGATTAGAATAAGCCTAGGGAGGACGAGAATGACCTAAATGTTAAACCAATGACAAAAAATGACACAAAATCACACATTGGATGCACAAGATTGGTTAAAAACCATAATTGGATTAGAATAAGCCTAGCGAGAAAGAAAATGATTTAAATGTTCAACCAATGACACAAAATCACATATTGGATGCACAAGATTGGTTAAAAACCCTAACTGGATTAGAATAAGCCTAGGGAAGACGATAATGACCTAAATGTTCAACCAATGACACAAAATCACATATTGGATGCAAAAGATTGGTTAAAAACCCTAATAGGATTAGAATAAGCCTAGGGAGGACGAAAATGACCTAAATGTTTAACCAATGACCCAAAATGACATAAAATCACATATTGGATGCACAAGATTGGTTAAAAACCTTAATTGGATTAGAATAAGCCTAGCGAGAAAGAAAATGACCTAAATGTTCAACCAATGACAAAAAATGACACAAAATCACATATTGGATGCACAAGATTGGTTAAAAACCCTAATTGGATTAAAAAGAGCATAGGGAGGACGAAAATGACCTAAATGTTTAACCAATGACACAAAATGACACAAAATCACACATTGGATGCACAAGATTGGTTAAAAACCCTAATTGGATTAGAATAAGCCTAGGGAGGACGAAAATGACCTAAATGTTCAACCAATGACACAAAACGACACAAAATCACATATTGGATGCACAAGATTGGTTAAAAACCCTAACTGGATTAGAATAAGCCTAGGGAAGACGATAATGACCTAAATGTTCAACCAATGACACAAAATGACACAAAATCACATATTGGATGCAAAAGATTGGTTACAAACCCTAATAGGATTAGAATAAGCCTAGGGAGGACGAAAATGACCTAAATGTTCAACCAATGATACAAAATGACATAAAATCACATATTGGATGCACAAGATTGGTTAAAAACCCTAATTGGTTTAGAATAAGCCTAGGGAGGACGAAAAAGACCTAAATGTTCAACCAATGACACAAAATGACACAAAATCACATATTGGATACCCAAGATTAGTTAAAAACCCTAATTGGATGCGAATAAGCCTAGGGAGGACGAAAACGACCGAAATGTTCAACCAATGACACAAAATCATAAAATTGATGCACAACATTGGTTCAAAACCCTAATTGGATTAGAATAAGCCTATGGAGGACGAGAATGACCTAAATGTTCAACCAATGACAAAAAATGACACAAAATCACACATTGGATGCACAAGATTGGTTAAAAACCATAATTGGATTAGAATAAGCCTAGCGAGAAAGAAAATGATTTAAATGTTCAACCAATGACACAAAATCACATATTGGATGCACAAGATTGGTTAAAAACCCTAACTGGATTAGAATAAGCCTAGGGAAGACGATAATGACCTAAATGTTCAACCAATGACACAAAATCACATATTGGATGCAAAAGATTGGTTAAAAACCCTAATAGGATTAGAATAAGCCTAGGGAGGACGAAAATGACCTAAATGTTTAACCAATGACCCAAAATGACATAAAATCACATATTGGATGCACAAGATTGGTTAAAAACCTTAATTGGATTAGAATAAGCCTAGCGAGAAAGAAAATGACCTAAATGTTCAACCAATGACAAAAAATGACACAAAATCACATATTGGATGCACAAGATTGGTTAAAAACCCTAATTGGATTAGAATAAGCATAGCGAGGACGAAAATGACCTAAATGTTCAACCAATGACAAAAAATCACATATTGGATGCACAAGATTGGTTAAAAACCCTAATTGGATTAAAATAAGCCTAGGGAGGACGAAAATGACCTAAATGTTCAACCAATGACACAAAATCACACATTGGATGCACAAGATTGGTTAAAAACGTTAATTGGATTAGAATAAGCCTAGGGAGGACGAAAATGACCTAAATGTTCAACCAATGACACAAAATGACACAAAATCACATATTGGATGCACAAGATTGGTTAAAAACCCTAATTGGATTAGAATAAGCCTAGGGAAGACGAAAATGACATAAATGTTCAACCAATGACACAAAATCACATATTGGATGCACAAGATTGGTTAAAAACCGTAATTGTATTAGAAAAAGCCTAGGGAGGACGAAAATGACCTAAATGTTCAACCAATGACACAAAATGACACAAAATCACATATTGGATGCACAAGATTGGTTAAAAACCCTAATTGGATTAGAATAAGCCTAGGGAGGACGAAAATGACCTAAATGTTCAACCAATGACCCAAAATGACACAAAATCACACATTGGATGCACTAGATTGGTTAAGAACCTTAATTGGATAAGAATAAGCCAAGGGAGGACGAAAATGACCTAAATGTTCAACCAATGACACAAAATGACACAAAATCACATATTGGATGCACAAGATTGGTTAAAAACCCTAATTGGATTAGAATAAGCCTAGGGAGGACGAAAATGACCTAAATGTTCAACCAATGACAAAAAATGACACAAAATCACATATTGGATACCCAAGATTAGTTAAAAACCCTAATTGGATTAGAATAAGCATAGGGAGGACGAAAATGATCTAAATGTTCAACCAATGACACAAAATCACATATTGGATGCACAAGATTGGTTAAAAACCTTAATTGGATTAGAATAAGCCTAGTGAGGAAGAAAATGACCTAAATGTTCAACCAATGACACAAAATGACACAAAATCACATATTGGATGCACAAGATTAGTTAAAAACCCTAATTGGATTAGAATAAGCCTAGGGAGGACGAAAATGACCTAAATGTTCAACCAATGACAAAAAATGACACAAAATCACACATTGGATGCACAAGATTGGTTAAAAACAATAATTGGATTAGAATAAGCCTAGCGAGAAAGAAAATGATCTAAATGTTCAACCAATGACACAAAATGACACAAAATCACATATTGGATGCACAAGATTGGTTAAAAACCCTAACTGGATTAGAATAAGCTTAGGGAAGACGATAATGACCTAAATGTTCAACCAATGACACAAAATGACACAAAATCACATATTGGATGCAAAAGATTGGTTAAAAACCCTAATAGGATTAGAATAAGCCTAGGGAGGACGAAAATGACCTAAATGTTCAACCAATGACACAAAATCACATATTGGATGCACAAGATTGGTTAAAAACCTTAATTGGATTAAAAAGAGCATAGGGAGGACGAAAATGACCTAAATGTTTAACCAATGACACAAAATGACACAAAATCACACATTGGATGCACACGATTGGTTAAAAACCTTAATTGGATTAGAATAAGCCTAAGGAGGACGAAAATGACCTAAATGTTCAACCAATGACACAAAACGACACAAAATCACATATTGGATGCACAAGATTGGTTAAAAACCCTAACTGGATTAGAATAAGCCTAGGGAAGACGATAATGACCTAAATGTTCAACCAATGACACAAAATGACACAAAATCACATATTGGATGCAAAAGATTGGTTAAAAACCCTAATAGGATTAGAATAAGCCTAGGGAGGACGAAAATGACCTAAATGTTTAACCAATGACACAAAATGACACAAAATCACACATTGGATGCACAAGATTGGTTAAAAACCTTAATTGGATTAGAATAAGCCTAGGGAGGACGAAAATGACCTAAATGTTCAACCAATGACACAAAACGACACAAAATCACATATTGGATGCACAAGATTTGTTAAAAACCCTAACTGGATTAGAATAAGCCTAGGGAAGACGATAATGACCTAAATGTTCAACCAATGACACAAAATGACACAAAATCACATATTGGATGCAAAAGATTGGTTAAAAACCCTAATAGGATTAGAATAAGCCTAGGGAGGACGAAAATGACCTAAATGTTCAACCAATGATATAAAATGACATAAAATCACATATTGGATGCACAAGATTGGTTAAAAACCCTAATTGGATTAGAATAAGCCTAGGGAGGACGAAAATGACCTAAATGTTCAACCAATGACACAAAATGACACAAAATCACATATTGGGTACCCAAGATTAGTTAAAAACCCTAATTGGATGCGAATAAGCCTAGGGAGGACGAAAATGACCGAAATGTTCAACCAATGACACAAAATCATAAAATTGATGCACAACATTGGTTAAAAACCCTAATTGGATTAGAATAAGCCTAGGGAGGACGAGAATGACCTAAATGTTCAACCAATGACAAAAAATGACACAAAATCACACATTGGATGCACAAGATTGGTTAAAAACCCTAACTGGATTAGAATAAGCCTATGGAAGACGATAATGACCTAAATGTTCAACCAATGACACAAAATCACATATTGGATGCAAAAGATTGGTTAAAAACCCTAATAGGATTAGAATAAGCCTAGGGAGGACGAAAATGACCTAAATGTTCAACCAATGACACAAAATGACATAAAATCACATATTGGATGCACAAGATTGGTTAAAAACCCTAATTGGATTAGAATAAGCCTAGGGAGGACGAAAATGACCTAAATGCTCAACCAATAACACAAAATGACACAAAATCACATATTGGATACCCAAGATTAGTTAAAAACCCTAATTGGATTCGAATAAGCCTAGGGAGGATGAAAATGACCTAAATGTTCAACCAATGACACAAAATCACATATTGGATGCACAAGATTGGTTAAAAACCCTAATTGGATTAGAATAAGCCTAGCTAGGACGAAAATGACCTAAATGTTCAACCAATGACAAAAAATTGACACAAAATCACACATTGGATGCACAAGATTGGTTAAAAACCATAATTGGATTAGAATAAGCCTAGCGAGGAAGAAAATGACCTAAATGTTCAACCAATGACACAAAATGACACAAAATCACATATTGGATGCACAAAATTGGTTAAAAACCCTAATTGGATTAGAATAAGCCTAGGGAGGACGAAAATGACCTAAATGTTCAACCAATGACACAAAATCACATATTGGATGCACAAGATTGGTTAAAAACCCTAATTGGATTAGAATAAGCCTAAGGAGGAGGAAAATGAACTAAATGTTCAACCAATGACACAAAATGACACAAAATCACATATTGGATGCACAAGATTGGTTAAAAACCCTAATTGGATTAGAATAAGCCTAGGGAGGACGAAAATGACCTAAATGTTCAACCAATGACAAAAAATGACACAAAATCACACATTGGATGCACAAGATTTTTTAAAAACCTTAATTGGATTAGAATAAGCTAGCGAGGACGAAAATGACCTAAATGTTCAACCAATGACACAAAATGACACAAAATCACATATTGGATGCACAAGATTGGTTAAAAACCCTAATTGGATTAGAATAAGCCTAGGGAGGACGAAAATGACCTAAATGTTCAACCAATGACACAAAATGACACAAAATCACATATTGGATGCACAAGATTGGTTAAAAACCTTAATTGGATTAGAATAAGCCTAGGGAGGACGAATATGACCTAAATGTTCAACCAATGACACAAAATGACACAAAATCACATATTGGATGCACAAGATTGGTTAAAAACCCTAATTGGATTAGAATAAGCCTAGGGAGGACGAAAATGACCTAAATGTTCAACCAATGACACAAAATGACACAAAATCACACATTGGATGCACAAGATTGGTTAAAAACCTTAATTGGATTAGAATAAGCTAGCGAGGACGAAAATGACCTAAATGTTCAACCAATGACACAAAATGACACAAAATCACATATTGGATGCACAAGATTGGTTAAAAACCCTAATTGGATTAGAATAAGCATAGCGAGGACGAAAATGACCGAAATGTTCAACCAATGACACAAAATGACACAAAATCACATATTGGATACCCAAGATTAGTTAAAAACCCTAATTGGATTCGAATAAGCCTAGGGAGGACGAAAATGACCGAAATGTTCAACCAATGACACAAAATGACACAAAATCACATATTGGATGCACAAGATTGGTTAAAAACCCTAATTGGATTAGAATAAGCCTAGGGAGGACGAAAATGACCTAAATGTTCAACCAATAACACAAAATTACACAAAATCACATATTGGATGCACAAGATTGGTTAAAAACCCTAATTGGATTAGAATAAGCCTAGGGACGACGGAAATGACCTAAATGTTCAACCAACGACACAAAATCACATATTGGATGCACAAGATTGTTTAAAAACCCTAATTGGATTAGAATAAGCCTAGGGAGGAAGAAAATGACCTAAATGTTCAACCAATGACACAAAATGACACAAAATCACATATTGGATGCACAAGATTGGTTAAAAACCCTAATTGGATTAGAATAAGCCTAGGGAGGACGAAAATGACCTAAATGGTTAACCAATGACACAAAATTACACAAAATCACATATTGGATGCACAAGATTGGTTAAAAACCCTAATTGGATTACAATAAGCCTAGGGAGGACAAAAATGACCTAAATGTTCAACCAATGACACAAAATGACACAAAATCACATATTGGATGCACAAGATTAGTTAAAAACCCTAATTGGATTAGAATAAGCCTAGGGAGGACGAAAATGACCTAAATGTTCAACCAATGACACAAAATGACATAAAATCACATATTGGATGCACAAGATTGGTTAAAAACCCTAATTGGATTAGAATAAGCCTAGGGAGGACGAAAATGACCTAAATGTTCAACCAATGACAAAAAATGACACAAAATCACATATTGGATACCCAAGATTAGTTAAAAACCCTAATTGGATTAGAATAAGCATAGGGAGGACGAAAATGATCTAAATGTTCAACCAATGACACAAAATCACATATTGGATGCACAAGATTGGTTAAAAACCTTAATTGGATTAGAATAAGCCTAGTGAGGAAGAAAATGACCTAAATGTTCAACCAATGACACAAAATGACACAAAATCACATATTGGATGCACAAGATTAGTTAAAAACCCTAATTGGATTAGAATAAGCCTAGGGAGGACGAAAATGACCTAAATGTTCAACCAATGACAAAAAATGACACAAAATCACACATTGGATGCACAAGATTGGTTAAAAACAATAATTGGATTAGAATAAGCCTAGCGAGAAAGAAAATGATCTAAATGTTCAACCAATGACACAAAATGACACAAAATCACATATTGGATGCACAAGATTGGTTAAAAACCCTAACTGGATTAGAATAAGCTTAGGGAAGACGATAATGACCTAAATGTTCAACCAATGACACAAAATGACACAAAATCACATATTGGATGCAAAAGATTGGTTAAAAACCCTAATAGGATTAGAATAAGCCTAGGGAGGACGAAAATGACCTAAATGTTCAACCAATGACACAAAATCACATATTGGATGCACAAGATTGGTTAAAAACCTTAATTGGATTAAAAAGAGCATAGGGAGGACGAAAATGACCTAAATGTTTAACCAATGACACAAAATGACACAAAATCACACATTGGATGCACACGATTGGTTAAAAACCTTAATTGGATTAGAATAAGCCTAAGGAGGACGAAAATGACCTAAATGTTCAACCAATGACACAAAACGACACAAAATCACATATTGGATGCACAAGATTGGTTAAAAACCCTAACTGGATTAGAATAAGCCTAGGGAAGACGATAATGACCTAAATGTTCAACCAATGACACAAAATGACACAAAATCACATATTGGATGCAAAAGATTGGTTAAAAACCCTAATAGGATTAGAATAAGCCTAGGGAGGACGAAAATGACCTAAATGTTTAACCAATGACACAAAATGACACAAAATCACACATTGGATGCACAAGATTGGTTAAAAACCTTAATTGGATTAGAATAAGCCTAGGGAGGACGAAAATGACCTAAATGTTCAACCAATGACACAAAACGACACAACATCACATATTGGATGCACAAGATTGGTTAAAAACCCTAACTGGATTAGAATAAGCCTAGGGAAGACGATAATGACCTAAATGTTCAACCAATGACACAAAATGACACAAAATCACATATTGGATGCAAAAGATTGGTTAAAAACCCTAATAGGATTAGAATAAGCCTAGGGAGGACGAAAATGACCTAAATGTTCAACCAATGACACAAAATGACATAAAATCACATATTGGATGCACAAGATTGGTTAAAAACCCTAATTGGATTAGAATAAGCCTAGGGAGGACGTAAATGACCTAAATGTTCAACCAATGACAAAAAATGACACAAAATCACACATTGGATGCACAAGATTGGTTAAAAACCTTAATTGGATTAGAATAAGCCTAGCGAGAAAGAAAATGATCTAAATGTTCAACCAATGACACAAAATGACACAAAATCACATATTGGATGCACAAGATTGGTTAAAAACCCTAACTGGATTAGAATAAGCCTAGGGAAGACGATAATGACCTAAATGTTCAACCAATGACACAAAATGACACAAAATCACATATTGGATGCAAAAGATTGGTTAAAAACCCTAATAGGATTAAAATCAGCCTAGGGAGGACGAAAATGACCTAAATGTTCAACCAATGACACAAAATGACATAAAATCACATATTGGATGCACAAGATTGGTTAAAAACCCTAATTGGATTAGAATAAGCCTAGGGAGGACGTAAATGACCTAAATGTTCAACCAATGACAAAAAATGACACAAAATCACACATTGGATGCACAAGATTGGTTAAAAACCTTAATTGGATTAGAATAAGCCTAGCGAGAAAGAAAATGACCTAAATGTTCAACCAATGACAAAAAATGACACAAAATCACATATTGGATGCACAAGATTGGTTAAAAACCCTAATTGGATTAGAATAAGCATAGCGAGGACGAAAATGACCTAAATGTTCAACCAATGACAAAAAATCACATATTGGATGCACAAGATTGGTTAAAAACCTTAATTGGGTAAAATAAGCCTAGGGAGGACGAAAATGACCAAAATCTTCAACCAATGACACAAAATGACATAAAATCACACATTGCATGCACAAGATTGGGTAAAAACCTTAATTGGATTAGAATAAGGCTAGGGAGGACGGAAATGACCTAAATGTTCAACCAATGACACAAAATGACACAAAATCACATATTGGATAAACAAGATTGGTTAAAAGCCCTAACTGGATTAGAATAAGCCTAGGGAAGACGATAATGACCTAAATGTTCAACCAATGACATAAAATGACACAAAATCACATATTGGAGGCAAAAGATTGGTTAAAAACCCTAATAGGATTAGTATAAGCCTAGGGAGGACGAAAATGACCTAAATGTTCAACCAATGACACAAAATGACATAAAATCACATATTGGATGCACAAGATTGGTTAAAAACCCTAATTGGATTAGAATAAGCCTAGGGAGGACGAAAATGACCTAAATGTTCAACCAATGACACAATCACATATTGGATGCAGAAGATTGGTTAAAAACCCTAATTGGATTAGAATAAGCCTAGGGAGGACGAAAATGACCTAAATGTTCAACCAATGACACAAAATGACATAAAATCACATATTGGATGCACAAGATTGGTTAAAAACCCTAATTGGATTAGAATAAGCCTAGGGAGGACGTAAATGACCTAAATGTTCAACCAATGACAAAAAATGACACAAAATCACACATTGGATGCACAAGATTGGTTAAAAACCTTAATTGGATTAGAATAAGCCTAGCGAGAAAGAAAATGATCTAAATGTTCAACCAATGACACAAAATGACACAAAATCACATATTGGATGCACAAGATTGGTTAAAAACCCTAACTGGATTAGAATAAGCCTAGGGAAGACGATAATGACCTAAATGTTCAACCAATGACACAAAATGACACAAAATCACATATTGGATGCAAAAGATTGGTTAAAAACCCTAATAGGATTAGAATAAGCCTAGGGAGGACGAAAATGACCTAAATGTTCAACCAATGATACAAAATGACATAAAACCACATATTGGATGCACAAGATTGGTTAAAAACCCTAATTGGAATAGAATAAGCCTAGGGAGGACGAAAATGACCTAAATGTTCAACCAATGACACAAAATGACACAAAATCACATATTGGATACCCAAGATTAGTTAAAAACTCTAATTGGATGCGAATAAGCCTAGGGAGGACGAAAATGACCGAAATGTTCAACCAATGACACAAAATCATAAAATTGATGCACAACATTGGTTAAAAACCCTAATTGGATTAGAATAAGCCTAGGGAGGACGAGAATGACCTAAATGTTCAACCAATGACAAAAAATGACACAAAATCACACATTGGATGCACAAGATTGGTTAAAAACCATAATTGGATTAGAATAAGCCTAGCGAGAAAGAAAATGATTTAAATGTTCAACCAATGACACAAAATCACATATTGGATGCACAAGATTGGTTAAAAACCCTAACAGGATTAGAATAAGCCTAGGGAAGACGATAATGACCTAAATGTTCAACCAATGACACAAAATCACATATTGGATGCATAAGATTGGTTAAAAACCCTAATAGGATTAGAATAAGCCTAGGGAGGACGAAAATGACCTAAATGTTCAACCAATGACACAAAATGACATAAAATCACATATTGGATGCACAAGATTGGTTAAAAACCCTAATTGGATTAGAATAACCCTAGGGAGGACGTAAATGACCTAAATGTTCAACCAATGACAAAAAATGACACAAAATCACACATTGGATGCACAAGATTGGTTAAAAACCTTAATTGGATTAGAATAAGCCTAGCGAGAAAGAAAATGACCTAAATGTTCAACCAATGACAAAAAATGACACAAAATCACATATTGGATGCACAAGATTGGTTAAAAACCCTAATTGGATTAGAATAAGCATAGCGAGGACGAAAATGACCTAAATGTTCAACCAATGACAAAAAATCACATATTGGATGCACAAGATTGGTTAAAAACCTTAATTGGGTAAAATAAGCCTAGGGAGGACGAAAATGACCTAAATGTTCAACCAATGACAAAAAATGACACAAAATCACACATTGGATGCACAAGATTGGTTAAAAACCTTAATTGGATTAGAATAAGCCTAGCGAGAAAGAAAATGACCTTAATGTTCAACCAATGACAAAAAATGACAAAAAAATCACATATTGGATGCACAAGATTGGTTAAAAACCCTAATTGGATTAAAAAGAGCATAGGGAGGACGAAAATGACCTAAATGTTTAACCAATGACACAAAATGACACAAAATCACACATTGGATGCACAAGATTGGTTAAAAACCTTAATTGGATTAGAATAAGCCTAGGGAGGACGAAAATGACCTAAATGTTCAACCAATGACACAAAACGACACAAAATCACATTTTGGATGCACAAGATTGGTTAAAAACCCTAATAGGATTAGAATAAGCCTAGGGAGGACGAAAATGACCTAAATGTTCAACCAATGACACAAAATGACATAAAATCACATATTGGATGCACAAGATTGGTTAAAAACCCTAATTGGATTAGAATAAGCCTAGGGAGGACGAAAATGACCTAAATGTTCAACCAATGACAAAAAATGACACAAAATCACATATTGGATACCCAAGATTAGTTAAAAACCCTAATTGGATTAGAATAAGCATAGGGAGGACGAAAATGATCTAAATGTTCAACCAATGACACAAAATCACATATTGGATGCACAAGATTGGTTAAAAACCTTAATTGGATTAGAATAAGCCTAGTGAGGAAGAAAATGACCTAAATGTTCAACCAATGACACAAAATGACACAAAATCACATATTGGATGCACAAGATTAGTTAAAAACCCTAATTGGATTAGAATAAGCCTAGGGAGGACGAAAATGACCTAAATGTTCAACCAATGACAAAAAATGACACAAAATCACACATTGGATGCACAAGATTGGTTAAAAACAATAATTGGATTAGAATAAGCCTAGCGAGAAAGAAAATGATCTAAATGTTCAACCAATGACACAAAATGACACAAAATCACATATTGGATGCACAAGATTGGTTAAAAACCCTAACTGGATTAGAATAAGCTTAGGGAAGACGATAATGACCTAAATGTTCAACCAATGACACAAAATGACACAAAATCACATATTGGATGCAAAAGATTGGTTAAAAACCCTAATAGGATTAGAATAAGCCTAGGGAGGACGAAAATGACCTAAATGTTCAACCAATGATACAAAATGACATAAAATCACATATTGGATGCACAAGCTTGGTTAAAAACCCTAATTGGATTAGAATAAGCCTAGGGAGGACGAAAATGACCTAAATGTTCAACCAATGACACAAAATGACACAAAATCACATATTGGATACCCAAGATTAGGTAAAAACCCTAATTGGATGCGAATAAGCCTAGGGAGGACGAAAATGACCAGAATGTTCAACCAATGACACAAAATCATAAAATTGATGCACAACATTGGTTAAAAACCCTAATTGGATTAGAATAAGCCTAGGGAGGACGAGAATGACCTAAATGTTAAACCAATGACAAAAAATGACACAAAATCACACATTGGATGCACAAGATTGGTTAAAAACCATAATTGGATTAGAATAAGCCTAGCGAGAAAGAAAATGATTTAAATGTTCAACCAATGACACAAAATCACATATTGGATGCACAAGATTGGTTAAAAACCCTAACTGGATTAGAATAAGCCTAGGGAAGACGATAATGACCTAAATGTTCAACCAATGACACAAAATCACATATTGGATGCAAAAGATTGGTTAAAAACCCTAATAGGATTAGAATAAGCCTAGGGAGGACGAAAATGACCTAAATGTTTAACCAATGACCCAAAATGACATAAAATCACATATTGGATGCACAAGATTGGTTAAAAACCTTAATTGGATTAGAATAAGCCTAGCGAGAAAGAAAATGACCTAAATGTTCAACCAATGACAAAAAATGACACAAAATCACATATTGGATGCACAAGATTGGTTAAAAACCCTAATTGGATTAGAATAAGCATAGCGAGGACGAAAATGACCTAAATGTTCAACCAATGACAAAAAAATCACATATTGGATGCACAAGATTGCTTAAAAACCTTAATTGGGTAAAATAAGCCTAGGGAGGACGAAAATGACCAAAAATCTTCAACCAATGACACAAAATGACACAAAATCACACATTGCATGCACAAGATTGGGTAAAAACCTTAATTGGATTAGAATAAGGCTAGGGAGGACGGAAATGACCTAAATGTTCAACCAATGACACAAAATCACATATTGGATAAACAAGATTGGTTAAAAACCCTAACTGGATTAGAATAAGCCTAGGGAAGACGATAATGACCTAAATGTTCAACCAATGACATAAAATTACACAAAATCACATATTGGAGGCAAAAGATTGGTTAAAAACCCTAATAGGATTAGTATAAGCCTAGGGAGGACGAAAATGACCTAAATGTTCAACCAATGACACAAAATGACATAAAATCACATATTGGATGCACAAGATTGGTTAAAAACCCTAATTGGATTAGAATAAGCCTAGGGAGGACGAAAATGACCTAAATGTTCAACCAATGACAAAAAATGACACAAAATCACACATTGGATGCACAAGATTGGTTAAAAACCTTAGTTGGATTAGAATAAGCTAGCGAGGACGAAAATGACCTAAATGTTCAACCAATGACACAAAATGACACAAAATCACATATTGGATGCACAAGATTGGTTAAAAACCCTAATTGGATTAGAATAAGCATAGCGAGGACGAAAATGACCTAAATGTTCAACCAATGACACAAAATGACACAAAATCACATATTGGATACCCAAGATTAGTTAAAAACCCTAATTGGATTCGAATAAGCCTAGGGAGGACGAAAATGACCGAAATGTTCAACCAATGACACAAAATGACACAAAATCACATATTGGATGCACAAGATTGGTTAAAAACCCTAATTGGATTAGAATAAGCCTAGGGAGGACGAAAATGACCTAAATGTTCAACCAATGACAAAAAATGACACAAAATCACATATTGGATGCACAAGATTGTTTAAAAACCCTAATTGGATTAGAATAAGCCTAGGGAGGACGAAAATGACCTAAATGTTCAACCAATGACACAAAATGACACAAAATCACATATTGGATGCACAAGATTGCTTAAAAACCCTAATTGGATTAGAATAAGCCAAGGGAGGAAGAAAATGACCTAAATGTTCAACCAATGACACAAAATGACACAAAATCACATATTGGATGCACAAGATTGGTTAAAAACCCTAATTGGATTAGAATAAGCCTAGGGAGGACGAAAATGACCTAAATGTTCAACCAATGACACAAAATGACACAAAATCACATATTGGATGCACAAGATTGGCTAAAAACCCTAATTGGATTAGAATAAGCCTATGGAGGACGAAAATGACCTAAATGTTCAACCAATGACACAAAATGACATATTGGGTGCAAAAGATTGGTTAAAAACCCTAACTGGATTGGAATAAGCCTAGGGAAGACGAAAATGACCTAAATGTTCAACCAATGACACAAAATCACATATTGGATGCACAAGATTGGTTAAAAACCCTAATTGGATTAGAATAAGCCTAGGGAGGACGAAAATGACCTAAATGTTCAACCAATGACAAAATCACATATTGGATGCACAAGATTGGTTAAAAACCCTAATTGGATTAGAATAAGCCTAGGGAGGACAAAAATGACCTAAATGTTCAACCAATGACACAAAATCACATATTGGATGCACAAGATTGGTTAAAAACTCTAATTGGATTAAAAAGAGCATAGGGAGGACGAAAATGACCTAAATGTTTAACCAATGACACAAAATGACACAAAATCACACATTGGATGCACAAGATTGGTTAAAAACCTTAATTGGATTAGAATAAGCCTAGGGAGGACGAAAATGACCTAAATGTTCAACCAATGACACAAAACGACACAAAATCACATATTGGATGCACAAGATTTGTTAAAAACCCTAACTGGATTAGAATAAGCCTAGGGAAGACGATAATGACCTAAATGTTCAACCAATGACACAAAATGACACAAAATCACATATTGGATGCAAAAGATTGGTTAAAAACCCTAATAGGATTAGAATAAGCCTAGGGAGGACGAAAATGACCTAAATGTTCAACCAATGATATAAAATGACATAAAATCACATATTGGATGCACAAGATTGGTTAAAAACCCTAATTGGATTAGAATAAGCCTAGGGAGGACGAAAATGACCTAAATGTTCAACCAATGACACAAAATGACACAAAATCACATATTGGGTACCCAAGATTAGTTAAAAACCCTAATTGGATGCGAATAAGCCTAGGGAGGACGAAAATGACCGAAATGTTCAACCAATGACACAAAATCATAAAATTGATGCACAACATTGGTTAAAAACCCTAATTGGATTAGAATAAGCCTAGGGAGGACGAGAATGACCTAAATGTTCAACCAATGACAAAAAATGACACAAAATCACACATTGGATGCACAAGATTGGTTAAAAACCCTAACTGGATTAGAATAAGCCTATGGAAGACGATAATGACCTAAATGTTCAACCAATGACACAAAATCACATATTGGATGCAAAAGATTGGTTAAAAACCCTAATAGGATTAGAATAAGCCTAGGGAGGACGAAAATGACCTAAATGTTCAACCAATGACACAAAATGACATAAAATCACATATTGGATGCACAAGATTGGTTAAAAACCCTAATTGGATTAGAATAAGCCTAGGGAGGACGAAAATGACCTAAATGCTCAACCAATAACACAAAATGACACAAAATCACATATTGGATACCCAAGATTAGTTAAAAACCCTAATTGGATTCGAATAAGCCTAGGGAGGATGAAAATGACCTAAATGTTCAACCAATGACACAAAATCACATATTGGATGCACAAGATTGGTTAAAAACCCTAATTGGATTAGAATAAGCCTAGCTAGGACGAAAATGACCTAAATGTTCAACCAATGACAAAAAATTGACACAAAATCACACATTGGATGCACAAGATTGGTTAAAAACCATAATTGGATTAGAATAAGCCTAGCGAGGAAGAAAATGACCTAAATGTTCAACCAATGACACAAAATGACACAAAATCACATATTGGATGCACAAAATTGGTTAAAAACCCTAATTGGATTAGAATAAGCCTAGGGAGGACGAAAATGACCTAAATGTTCAACCAATGACACAAAATGACACAAAATCACATATTGGATGCACAAGATTGGTTAAAAACCCTAATTGGATTAGAATAAGCCTCGGGAAGACGAAAATGACCTAAATGTTCAACCAATGACACAAAATGACACAAAATCACATATTGGATGCACAAGATTGGTTAAAAACCCTAATTGGATTAGAATAAGCCTAGGGAGGACGAAAATGACCTAAATGTTCAACCAATGACAAAAAATGACACAAAATCACACATTCGATGCACAAGATTGGTTAAAAACCATAATTGGATTAGAATAAGCCTAGCGAGAAAGAAAATGACCTAAATGTTCAACCAATGACACAAAATGACACAAAATCACATATTGGATGCACAAGATTGGTTAAAAACCCTAATTGGATTAGAATAAGCCCAAGGAGGACGAAAATGACCTAAATGTTCAACCAATGACACAAAATGACACAAAATCACACATTGGATGCACAAGATTGGTTAAAAACTTTAATTGGATTAGAATAAGGCTAGGGAGGACGAAAATGACCTAAATGTTCAACCAATGACACAAAATGACACAAAATCACATATTGGATACCCAAGATTAGTTAAAAACCCTAATTGGATTCGAATAAGCCTAGGGAGGACGAAAATGACCGAAATGTTCAACCAATGACACAAAATGACACAAAATCACATATTGGATGCACAAGATTGGTTAAAAACCCTAATTGGATTAGAATAAGCCTATGGAGGACAAAAATGACCTAAATGTTCAACCAATGACAAAAAATGACACAAAATCACACATTGGATGCACAAGATTGGTTAAAAACCTTAATTGGATTAGAATAAGCTAGCGAGGACGAAAATGACCTAAATGTTCAACCAATGACACAAAATGACACAAAATCACATATTGGATGCACAAGATTGGTTAAAAACCCTAATTGGATTAGAATAAGCCTAGGGAGGACAAAAATGACCTAAATGTTCAACCAATCACACAAAATGACACAAAATCACATATTGGATGCACAAGATTGGTTAAAAACCCTAATTGGATTAGAATAAGCCTAGGGAGGACGAAAATGACCTAAATGTTCAACCAATGACACAAAATCACACATTGGATGCACAAGATTGGTTAAAAACCCTAATTGGATTAGAATAAGCCTTTGGAGGACAAAAATGATCTAAATGTTCAACAAATGAAACAAAATGACACAAAATCACATATTGGATGCACAAGATTGGTTAAAAACCCTGATTGGATTAGAATAAGCCTAGGGAGGACGAAAATGACCTAAATGTTCAACCAATGACACAAAATGACACAAAATCACATATTGGATGCACAAGATTGGTTAAAAACCCTAATTGGATTAGAATAAGCCTTGGGAGGACGAAAATGACCTAAATGTTCAACCAATGACACAAAATGACATATTGGGTGCACAAGATTGGTTAAAAACCCTAATAGGATTAGAATAAGCCTAGAGAGGACGAAAATGACCTAAATGTTCAACCAATGACACAAAATGACACAAAATCACATATTTGATGCACAAGATTGGTTAAAAACCCTAATTGGATTAGAATACGCCTATGGAGGACGAAAATGACCTAAATGTTCAACCAATGACACAAAATCACATGTTGGATGCACAAGATTGGTTAAAAACCATAATTGGATTAGAATTAGGCTAGGGAGGACGAAAATGACCTAAATGGTCAACCAATGACACAAAATGACACAAAATCATATATTGGATGCACAAGATTGGTTAAAAACCCTAGTTGGATTAGAATAAGCCTAGGAAGGACGAAAATGACCTAAATGTTCAACCAATGACACAATCACATATTGGAATCACAAGATTGGTTAAAAACGCTAATTGGATTAGAATAAGCCTAGGGAGGAAGAAAATGACCTAAATGTTCAACCAATGACACAAAATGGCATAAAATCACATATTGGATGCACAAGATTGGTTAAAAACCCTAATTGGATTAGAATAAGCCTAGGGAGGACGAAAATGACCTAAATGTTCAACCAACGACACAAAATGACACAAAATCACATATTGGATGCACAAGATTGGTTAAAAACCCTAATTGGATTAGAATAAGCCTAGGGGGGACGAAAATGACCTAAATGTTCAACCAATGACACAATCACATATTGGATGCACAAGATTGGTTAAAAACGCTAATTGGATTAGAATAAGCCTTGGGAGTACAAAAATGACCTAAATGTTCAACCAATGACACAAAATCACATATTGGATGCACAAGATTGGTTAAAAACCCTAATTGGATTAGAATAAGCCTAGGGAGGACGAAAATGACCTAAATGTTCAACCAATGACACAAAATGACATAAAATCACATATTGGGTGCACAAGATTGGTTAAAAACCCTAATTGGATTAGAATAAGCCTAGGGAGGACGAAAATGACCTAAATGTTCAACCAATGACACAAAATGACATAAAATCACATATTGGATGCACAAGATTGGTTAAAAACCCTAATTGGATTAGAATAAGCCTAGGGAGGACGTAAATGACCTAAATGTTCAACCAATGACAAAAAATGACACAAAATCACACATTGGATGCACAAGATTGGTTAAAAACCTTAATTGGATTAGAATAAGCCTAGCGAGAAAGAAAATGATCTAAATGTTCAACCAATGACACAAAATGACACAAAATCACATATTGGATGCACAAGATTGGTTAAAAACCCTAACTGGATTAGAATAAGCCTAGGGAAGACGATAATGACCTAAATGTTCAACCAATGACACAAAATGACACAAAATCACATATTGGATGCAAAAGATTGGTTAAAAACCCTAATAGGATTAAAATCAGCCTAGGGAGGACGAAAATGACCTAAATGTTCAACCAATGACACAAAATGACATAAAATCACATATTGGATGCACAAGATTGGTTAAAAACCCTAATTGGATTAGAATAAGCCTAGGGAGGACGTAAATGACCTAAATGTTCAACCAATGACAAAAAATGACACAAAATCACACATTGGATGCACAAGATTGGTTAAAAACCTTAATTGGATTAGAATAAGCCTAGCGAGAAAGAAAATGACCTAAATGTTCAACCAATGACAAAAAATGACACAAAATCACATATTGGATGCACAAGATTGGTTAAAAACCCTAATTGGATTAGAATAAGCATAGCGAGGACGAAAATGACCTAAATGTTCAACCAATGACAAAAAAATCACATATTGGATGCACAAGATTGCTTAAAAACCTTAATTGGGTAAAATAAGCCTAGGGAGGACGAAAATGACCAAAAATCTTCAACCAATGACACAAAATGACACAAAATCACACATTGCATGCACAAGATTGGGTAAAAACCTTAATTGGATTAGAATAAGGCTAGGGAGGACGGAAATGACCTAAATGTTCAACCAATGACACAAAATCACATATTGGATAAACAAGATTGGTTAAAAACCCTAACTGGATTAGAATAAGCCTAGGGAAGACGATAATGACCTAAATGTTCAACCAATGACATAAAATTACACAAAATCACATATTGGAGGCAAAAGATTGGTTAAAAACCCTAATAGGATTAGTATAAGACTAGGGAGGACGAAAATGACCTAAATGTTCAACCAATGACACAAAATGACATAAAATCACATATTGGATGCACAAGATTGGTTAAAAACCCTAATTGGATTAGAATAAGCCTAGGGAGGACGAAAATGACCTAAATGTTCAACCAATGACAAAAAATGACACAAAATCACATATTGGATACCCAAGATTAGTTAAAAACCCTAATTGGATTAGAATAAGCCTAGGGAGGACGAAAATGACCGAAATGTTCAACCAATGACACAAAATGACACAAAATCACATATTGGATGCACAAGATTGGTTAAAAACCCTAATTGGATTAGAATAAGCCTAGGGAGGACGAAAATGACCTAAATGTTCAACCAATGACAAAAAATGACACAAAATCACACATTGGATGCACAAGATTGGTTAAAAACCATAATTGGATTAGAATAAGCCTAGCGAGAAAGAAAATGATCTAAATGTTCAACCAATGACACAAAATGACACTAAATCACATATTGGATGCAAAAGATTGGTTAAAAACCCTAACTGGATTAGAATAAGCCTAGGGAAGACGATAATGACCTAAATGTTCAACCAATGACACAAAATCACATATTGGATGCCAAAGATTTGTTAAAAACCTAATAGGATTAGAATAAGCCTAGGGAGGACGAAAATGACCTAAATGTTCAACCAATGACACAAAATGACATAAAATCACATATTGGATGCACAAGATTGGTTAAAAACCCTAATTGGATTAGAATAAGCCTAGGGAGGACGTAAATGACCTAAATGTTCAACAAATGACAAAAAATGACACAAAATCACACATTGGATGCACAAGATTGGTTAAAAACCTTAATTGGATTAGAATAAGCCTAGCGAGAAAGAAAATGACCAAAATGTTCAACCAATGACAAAAAATGACAAAAAAATCACATATTGGATGCACAAGATTGGTTAAAAACCCTAATTGGATTAAAAAGAGCATAGGGAGGACGAAAATGACCTAAATGTTTAACCAATGACACAAAATGACACAAAATCACACATTGGATGCACAAGATTGGTTAAAAACCTTAATTGGATTAGAATAAGCCTAGGGAGGACGAAAATGACCTAAATGTTCAACCAATGACACAAAACGACACAAAATCACATATTGGATGCACAAGATTGGTTAAAAACCCTAACTGGATTAGAGTAAGCCTAGCGAAGACGATAATGACCTAAATGTTCAACCAATGACACAAAATGACACAAAATCACATATTGGATGCAAAAGATTGGTTAAAAACCCTAATAGGATTAGAATAAGCCTAGGGAGGACGAAAATGACCTAAATGTTCAACCAATGATACAAAATGACATAAAATCACATATTGGATGCACAAGATTGGTTAAAAACCCTAATTGGATTAGAATAAGCCTAGGGAGGACGAAAATGACCTAAATGTTCAACCAATGACACAAAATGACACAAAATCACATATTGGATACCCATGATTAGTTAAAAACCCTAATTGGATGCGAATAAGCCTAGGGAGGTCGAAAATGACCGAAATGTTCAACCAATGACACAAAATCATAAAATTGATGCACAACATTGGTTAGAAACCCTAATTGGATTAGAATAAGCCTAGGGAGGACGATATTGACCTAAATGTTCAACCAATGACAAAAAACGACACAAAATCACACATTGGATGCACAAGATTGGTTAAAAACCCTAACTTGTTTAGAATAAGCCTAGGGAAGACGATAATGACCTAAATGTTCAACCAATGACACAAAATGACACAAAATCACATATTGGATGCAAAAGATTGGTTAAAAACCCTAATTGGATTAGAATAAGCCTAGGGAGGACGAAAATGACCTAAATGTTCAACCAATGACACAAAATGACATAAAATCACATATTGGATGCACAAGATTGGTTAAAAACCCTAATTGGATTAGAATAAGCCTAGGGAGGACGAAAATGACCTAAATTTTCAACGAACGACACAAAATAACACAAAATCACATATTGGATGCACAAGATTGGTTAAAAATCCTAATTGGATTAGAATAAGCCTAGGGAGGACGAAAATGACCTAAATGTTCAACCAATGACACAAAATCACATATTGGATGCACAAGATTGGTTAAAAACCCTAATTGGAATATAATAAGCCTAGGGAGGACGAAAATGACCTAAATGTTCAACCAATGACACAAAATGACATAAAATCACATATTGGATGCACAAGATTGGTTAAAAACCCTAATTGGATTAGAATAAGCCTAGGGAGGACGAAAATGACCTAAATGTTCAACCAATGACAAAAAATGACACAAAATCCCACATTGGATGCACAAGATTGGTTAAAAACCTTAATTGGATTAGAATAAGCTAGCGAGGACGAAAATGACCTAAATGTTCAACCAATGACACAAAATGACACAAAATCACATATTGGATGCACAAGATTGGTTAAAAACCCTAATTGGATTAGAATAAGCATAGCGAGGACGAAAATGACCTAAATGTTCAACCAATGACAAAAAATCACATATTGGATGCACAATATTGGTTAAAAACCCTAATTGGATTAAAATAAGCCTTGGGAGGACGAAAATGACCTAAATCTTCAACCAATGACACAAAATGACACAAAATCACACATTGGATGCACAAGATTGGTTAAAAACCTTAATTGGAGCAGAATAAGCCTAGGGAGGACGAAAATGACCTAAATGTTCAACCAATGACACAAAATGACACAAAATCACACATTGGATGCACAAGATTGGTTAAAAACCTTAATTGGATTAGAATAAGCCTAGGGAGGACGAAAATGACCTAAATGTTCAACCAATGACACAAAACGACACAAAATCACATATTGGATGCACAAGATTGGTTAAAAACCCTAACTGGATTAGAATAATCCTAGGGAAGACGATAATGACCTAAATGTTCAACCAATGACACAAAATGACACAAAATCACATAATGGATGCACAAGATTGGTTAAAAACCCTAATTGGATTAGAATAAGCCTAGGGAGGACGAAAATGACCTAAATGTTCAACCAATGACACAAAATGACACAAAATCACATATTGGATGCACAAGATTGGTTAAAGACCCTAATTGGATTAGAATAAGTCTAGGGAGGACGAAAATGACATAAATGTTCAACCAATGACACAAAATGACACAAAATCACATATTGGATGCACAAGATTGGTTAAAAACCCTAATTGGATTAGAATAAGCCTAGGGAGGACGAAAATGACCTAAATGTTCAACAAATGACACAAAATGACAGAAAATCACATATTGGATGCACAAGATTGGTTAAAAACCCTAATTGGATTAGAATAAGCCTAGGGAGGACAAAAATGACCTAAATATTCAACCAATGACACAAAATCACATATTGGATGCACAAGATTGGTTAAAAACCCTAATTGGATTAGAATAAGCCTACGGAGGACGAAAATGACCTAAATGTTCAACAAATGACACGAAATGACACAAACTCACATATTGGATGCACAAGATTGGTTAAAAACCCTAATTGGATTAGAATAAGCCTAGGGAGGACGAAAATGACCTAAATGTTCAACCAATGACACAAAATGATACAAAATCACATATTGGATGCACAAGATTGGTTAAAAACCCTAATTGGATTAGAATAAGCCTAGGGAGGACGAAAATGACCTAAATGTTCAACCAATGACACAAAATCACACATTGGATGCACAAGATTGGTTAAAAACGTTAATTGGATTAGAATAAGCCTAGGGAGGACGAAAATGACCTAAATGTTCAACCAATGACACAAAATGACCCAAAATCACATATTGGATGCACAAGATTGGTTAAAAACCCTAATTGGATTAGAATAAGCCTAGCAAGGCGAAAATGACCTAAATGTTCAACCAATGACACAAAATCACATATTGGATGCACAAGATTGGTTAAAAACCCTAATTGGATTAGAATAAGCCTAGGGAGGACGAAAATGACCTAAATGTTCAACCAATGACACAAAACGACACATAATCACATATTGGATGCACAAGATTGGTTAAAAACCCTAATTGGATTAGAATAAGCCTAGGGAGGACAAAAATGACCTAAATGTTCAACCAATGACACAAAATCACATATTGGATGCACAAGATTGGTTAAAAACTCTAATTGGATTAAAAAGAGCATAGGGAGGACGAAAATGACCTAAATGTTTAACCAATGACACAAAATGACACAAAATCACACATTGGATGCACAAGATTGGTTAAAAACCTTAATTGGATTAGAATAAGCCTAGGGAGGACGAAAATGACCTAAATGTTCAACCAATGACACAAAACGACACAACATCACATATTGGATGCACAAGATTGGTTAAAAACCCTAACTGGATTAGAATAAGCCTAGGGAAGACGATAATGACCTAAATGTTCAACCAATGACACAAAATGACACAAAATCACATATTGGATGCAAAAGATTGGTTAAAAACCCTAATAGGATTAGAATAAGCCTAGGGAGGACGAAAATGACCTAAATGTTCAACCAATGACACAAAATGACATAAAATCACATATTGGATGCACAAGATTGGTTAAAAACCCTAATTGGATTAGAATAAGCCTAGGGAGGACGTAAATGACCTAAATGTTCAACCAATGACAAAAAATGACACAAAATCACACATTGGATGCACAAGATTGGTTAAAAACCTTAATTGGATTAGAATAAGCCTAGCGAGGAAGAAAATGACCTAAATGTTCAACCAATGACACAAAATGACACAAAATCACATATTGGATGCACAAGATTGGTTAAAAACCCTAATTGGATTAGAATAAGCCTAGGGAGGAAGAAAATGACCTAAATGTTCAACCAATGACACAAAATGACACAAAATCACATATTGGATACCCAAGATTAGTTAAAAACCCTAATTGGATTAGAATAAGCCTAGGGAGAACGAAAATGACCTAAATGTTCAACCAATGACACAAAATGACATAAAATCACATATTGGATGCACAAGATTGGTTAAAAACCCTAATTGGATTAGAATAAGCCTAGGGAGGACGAAAATGACCTAAATGTTCAACCAATGACAAAAAATGACACAAAATCACATATTGGATACCCAAGATTAGTTAAAAACCCTAATTGGATTAGAATAAGCATAGGGAGGACGAAAATGATCTAAATGTTCAACCAATGACACAAAATCACATATTGGATGCACAAGATTGGTTAAAAACCTTAATTGGATTAGAATAAGCCTAGTGAGGAAGAAAATGACCTAAATGTTCAACCAATGACACAAAATGACACAAAATCACATATTGGATGCACAAGATTAGTTAAAAACCCTAATTGGATTAGAATAAGCCTAGGGAGGACGAAAATGACCTAAATGTTCAACCAATGACAAAAAATGACACAAAATCACACATTGGATGCACAAGATTGGTTAAAAACAATAATTGGATTAGAATAAGCCTAGCGAGAAAGAAAATGATCTAAATGTTCAACCAATGACACAAAATGACACAAAATCACATATTGGATGCACAAGATTGGTTAAAAACCCTAATTGGATGCGAATAAGCCTAGGGAGGTCGAAAATGACCGAAATGTTCAACCAATGACACAAAATCATAAAATGGATGCACAACATTGGTTAGAAACCCTAATTGGATTAGAATAAGCCTAGGGAGGACGAGAATGACCTAAATGTTCAACCAATGACAAAAAACGACACAAAATCACACATTGGATGCACAAGATTGGTTAAAAACCCTAACTTGTTTAGAATAAGCCTAGGGAAGACGATAATGACCTAAATGTTCAACCAATGACACAAAATGACACAAAATCACATATTGGATGCACAAGATTGGTTAAAAACCCTAATTGGATTAGAATAAGCCTAGGGAGGACGAAAATGACCTAAATGTTCAACAAATGACACAAAATGACACAAAATAACATATTGGATACCGAAGATTAGTTAAAAACCCTAATTGGATTCGAATAAGCCTAGGGAGGACGAAAATGACCGAAATGTTCAACCAATGACACAAAATCATAAAATTGATGCACAAGATTGGTTAAAAACCCTAACTGGATTAGAATAAGCCTAGCAAGGCGAAAATGACCTAAATGTTCAACCAATGACACAAAATCATATATTGGATGCACAAGATTGGTTAAAAACCCTAATTGGATTAGAATAAGCCTAGGGAGGACGAAAAAGACTTAAATGTTCAACATATGACAAAAAATCACATATTGGATACCGCGGATTAGTTAAAAACCCTAATTGGATTAGAATAAGCCTAGGGAGGACGAAAATGACCTAAATGTTCAACCAATGACATAAAATCACATATTGGATGCACAAGATTGGTTAAATACCCTAATTGGATTAAAAAGAGCATAGGGAGGATGAAAATGACCTAAATGTTTAACCAATGAGACAAAATGACACAAAATCACACATTGGATGCACAAGATTGGTTAAAAACCTTAATTGGATTAGAATAAGCCTAGGGAGGACGAAAATGACCTAAATGTTCAACCAATGACACAAAAACGACACAAAATCACATATTGGATGCAAAAGATTGGTTAAAAACCCTAATAGGATTAGAATAAGCCTAGGGAGGACGGAAATGACCTAAATGTTCAACCAATGACACAAAATGACATAAAATCACATATTGGATGCACAAGATTGGTTAAAAACCCTAACTGGATTAGAATAAGCTTAGGGAAGACGATAATGACCTAAATGTTCAACCAATGACACAAAATGACACAAAATCACATATTGGATGCAAAAGATTGGTTAAAAACCCTAATAGGATTAGAATAAGCCTAGGGAGGACGAAAATGACCTAAATGTTCAACCAATGACACAAAATGACACAAAATCACACATTGGATGCACAAGATTGGTTAAAAACCCTAACTGGAATAGAATAAGCCTAGGGAAGACGATAATGACCTAAATGTTCAACCAATGACACAAAATGACACAAAATCACATATTGGATGCAAAAGATTGGTTAAAAACCCTAATAGGATTAGAATAAGCCTAGGGAGGACGAAAATGACCTAAATGTTCAACCAATGACAAAAAATGACACAAAATCACACATTGGATGCACAAGATTGGTTAAAAACCATAATTGGATTAGAATAAGCCTAGCGAGAAAATCAAATGATCTAAATGTTCAACCAATGACACAAAATGACACAAAATCACATATTGGATGCACAAGATTGGTTAAAAACCCTAATTGGATTAGAATAAGCCTAGGGAAGACGAAAATGACCTAAATGTTCAACCAATGACACAAAATCACATATTGGATGCACAAGATTGGTTAAAAATCCTAACTGGATTAGAATAAGCCTAGGGAAGACGATAATGACCTAAATGTTCAACCAATGACATAAAATGACACAAAATCACATATTGGAGGCAAAAGATTGGTTAAAAACCCTAATAGGATTAGAAAAAGCCTAGGGAGGACGAAAATGACCTAAATGTTCAACCAATGACACAAAATGACATAAAATCACATATTGGATGCACAAGATTGGTTAAAAACCCTAATTGGTTTAGAATAAGCCTAGGGAGGACGTAAATGACCTAAATGTTCAACCAATGACAAAAAATGACACAAAATCACACATTGGATGCACAAGATTGGTTAAAAACCTTAATTGGATTAGAATAAGCCTAGCGAGAAAGAAAATGACCTAAATGTTCAACCAATGACAAAAAATGACACAAAATCACATATTGGATGCACAAGATTGGTTAAAAACCCTAATTGGATTAAAAAGAGCATAGGGAGGACGAAAATGACCTAAATGTTTAACCAATGACACAAAATGACACAAAATCACACATTGGATGCACAAGATTGGTTAAAAACCTTAATTGGATTAGAATAAGCCTAAGGAGGACGAAAATGACCTAAATGTTCAACCAATGACACAAAACGACACAAAATCACATATTGGATGCACAAGATTGGTTAAAAACCGTAACTGGATTAGAATAAGCCTAGGGAAGACGATAATGACCTAAATGTTCAACCAATGACACAAAATGACACAAAATCACATATTGGATGCAAAAGATTGGTTAAAAACCCTAATAGGATTAGAATAAGCCTAGGGAGGACGAAAATGACCTAAATGTTCAACCAATGACACAAAATGACATAAAATCACATATTGGATGCACAAGATTGGTTAAAAACCCTAATTGGATTAGAATAAGCCTAGGGAGGACGAAAATGACCTAAATGTGCAACCAATGACACAAAATGACACAAAATCACATATTGGATACCCAAGATTAGTTAAAAACCCTAATTGGATTCGAATAAGCCTAGGGAGGACGAAAATGACCGAAATGTTCAACCAATGACACAAAATGACACAAAATCACATATTGGATGCACAAGATTGGTTAAAAACCCTAATTGGATTAGAATAAGCCTATGGAGGACAAAAATGACCTAAATGTTCAACCAATGACAAAAAATGACACAAAATCACACATTGGATGCACAAGATTGGTTAAAAACCTTAATTGGATTAGAATAAGCTAGCGAGGACGAAAATGACCTAAATGTTCAACCAATGACACAAAATGACACAAAATCACATATTGGATGCACAAGATTGGTTAAAAACCCTAATTGGATTAGAATAAGCCTAGGGAGGACGAAAATGACCTAAATGTTCAACCAATGACACAAAATCACATATTGGATGCACAAGATTGGTTAAAAACCTTAATTGGATTTAAAAGAGCATAGGGAGGACGAAAATGACCTAAATGTTTAACCAA
Organism: Cicer yamashitae; assembly: GCA_037974755.1. Lineage (NCBI taxonomy): Eukaryota > Viridiplantae > Streptophyta > Magnoliopsida > Fabales > Fabaceae > Cicer > Cicer yamashitae. The sequence continues at coordinate 12,574,768 of JBBPBQ010000008.1, read as the reverse complement.
TGACACAAAATGACACAAAATCACACATTGGATGCACAAGATTGGTTAAAAACCTTAATTGGATTAGAATAAGCCTAAGGAGGACGAAAATGACTTAAATGTTAAACCAATGACACAAAACGACACAAAATCACATATTGGATGCACAAGATTGGTTAAAAACCCTAACTGGATTAGAATAAGCCTAGGGAAGACGATAATGACCTAAATGTTCAACCAATGACACAAAATGACATAAAATCACATATTGGATGCAAAAGATTGGTTAAAAACCCTAATAGGAGTAGAATAAGCCTAGGGAGGACGAAAATGACCTAAATGTTCAACCAATGACACAAAATGACATAAAATCACATATTGGATGCACAAGATTGGTTAAAAACCCTAATTGGATTAGAATAAGCCTAGGGAGGACGAAAATGACCTAAATGTTCAACCAATGACACAAAATGACACAAAATCACACATTGGATGCACAAGATTCGTTAAAAACCTTAATTGGATTAGAATAAGCTAGCGAGGACGAAAATGACCTAAATGTTCAACCAATGACACAAAATGACACAAAATCACATATTGGATGCACAAGATTGGTTAAAAACCCTAATTGGATTAGAATAAGCATAGCGAGGACGAAAATGACCTAAATGTTCAACCAATGACAAAAAATCACATATTGGATGCACAAGATTGGTTAAAAACCCTAATTGGATTAAAATAAGCCTAGGGAGGACGAAAATGACCTAAATCTTCAACCAATGACACAAAATGACACAAAATCACACATTGGATGCACAAGATTGGTTAAAAACCCTAACTGGACTAGAATAAGCCTAGGGAAGACGATAATGACCTAAATGTTCAACCAATGACACAAAATGACACAAAATCACATATTGGATGCACAAGATTGGTTAAAAACCTTAATTGGATTAGAATAAGGCTAGGGAGGACGAAAATGACCTAAATGTTCAACCAATGACACAAAATCACATATTGGATGCACAAGATTGGTTAAAAACCCTAACTGGATTAGAATAAGCCTAGGGAGGACGAAAATGACCTAAATGTTCAACCAATGACACAAAATGACACAAAATCACATATTGGATACCCAAGATTAGTTAAAAACCCTAATTGGATTAGAATAAGCCTAGGGAGGACGAAAATGACCGAAGTGTTCAACCAATGACACAAAATGACACAAAATCACATATTGGATGCACAAGATTGGTTAAAAACCCTAATTGGATTAGAATAAGCCTAGGGAGGACGAAAATGACCTAAATGTTCAACCAATGACAAAAAATGACACAAAATCACACATTGGATGCACAAGATTGGTTAAAAACCATAATTGGATTAGAATAAGCCTAGCGAGAAAGAAAATGACCTAAATGTTCAACCAATGACACAAAATGACACAAAATCACATATTGGATGCAAAAGATTGGTTAAAAACCCTAATTGGATTAGAATAAGCCTAGGGAGGACGAAAATGACCTAAATGTTCAACCAATGACACAAAATGACATAAAATCACATATTGGATGCACAAGATTGGTTAAAAACCCTAATTGGATTAGAATAAGCCTAGGGAGGACGAAAATGAACTAAATGTTCAACCAATGACACAAAATGACACAAAATCACATATTGGATGCACAAGATTGGTTAAAAACCGTAATTGGATTAGAATAAGCCTAGGGAGGACGAAAATGACCTAAATGTTCAACCAATGATTCAAAATGACACAAAATCACATATTGGATGCACAAGATTGGTTAAAAACCCTAATTGGATTAGAATAAGCCTAGGGAGGACGAAAATGACCTAAATGTTCAACCAATGACACAAAATCACATATTGGATGCACAAGATGGATTAAAAACCCTAATTGGATTAGAATAAGCCTAGGGAGGACGAAAATGACCTAAATGTTCAACCAATGTCACAAAATCACATATTGGATGCACAAGATTGGTTAAAAACCCTAATTGGATTAGAATAAGCCTAGGGAGGATGAATATGACCTAAATGTTCAACCAATGACACAAAATGACACAAAATCACATATTGGAAGCACAAGATTGGTTAAAAACCGTAATTGGATTAGAATAAGCCTTGCGAGGACGAAAATGACCTAAATGTTCAACGAATGACACAAAATGACACAAAATCACATATTGGATGCACAAGATTGGTTAAAAACCCTAATTGGATTAGAATAAGCCTAGGGAGGACGAAAATGACCTAAATGTTCAACCAATGACACAAAATGACACAAAATCACATATTGGATGCACAAATTGGTTGAAAACCCTAATTGGATTAGAATAAGCCTAGGGAGGACGAAAACGACCTAAATGTTCAACTGATGACACAAAATGACACAAAATCACATATTGGATGCACAAGATTGGTTAAAAACCCTAATTGGATTAGAATAAGCCTAGGGAGGACGAAAATGACCTAAATGTTCAACCAATGACACAAAATGACACAAAATCACATATTGGATGCCCAAGATTGGTTAAAAACCCTAATTGGATTAGAATAAGCCTAGGGAGGATAAAAATGACCTAATTGGATTGCCAATGACACAAAATCACTTATTATATGTAAAAGAGTGGTTAAAAACCCTAATTGGATTAGAATAAGCCTAGGGAGGACGAAAATGACCTAAATGTTCAACCAATGACACAAAATCACATATTGGATGCACAAGATTGGTTAAAAACCCTAATTGGATTAGAATAAGCCTAGAGAGGACGAAAATCACCTAAATGTTATACCAATGACACAAAATGACACAAAATCACATATTGGATGCACAAGATTGGTTAAAAACCCTAATTGGATTAGAATAAGCCTAGGGAGGACGAAAATGACCTAAATGTTCAACCAATGACACAAAATGACACAAAATCACATATTGGTTGCACAAGATTGGTTAAAAACCCTAATTGGATTAGAATAAGCCTAGGTAGGACGAAAATGACCTAAATGTTGAACCAATGACCCAAAATCACATATTGGATGCACAAGATTGGTTAAAAACCCTAATTGGATTAGAATAAGCCTAGGGAGGACGAAAATGACCTAAATGTTCAACCAATGACACAAAATGACACAAAATCACATATTGGATGCACAAGATTGGTTAAAAACCCTAATTGGATTAGAATAAGCCTAGGGAGGACGAAAATGACCTAAATGTTCAACCAATGACACAAAATGACACAAAATCACATATTGGATGCACAAGATTGGTTAAAAACCTTAATTGGATTAGAATAAGCCTAGGGAGGACGAATATGACCTAAATGTTCAACCAATGACACAAAATGACACAAAATCACATATTGGATGCACAAGATTGGTTAAAAACCCTAATTGGATTAGAATAAGCCTAGGGAGGACGAAAATGACCTAAATGTTCAACCAATGACACAAAATGACACAAAATCACATATTGGATGCACAAGATTGGCTAAAAACCCTAATTGGATTAGAATAAGCCTATGGAGGACGAAAATGACCTAAATGTTCAACCAATGACACAAAATGACATATTGGGTGCAAAAGATTGGTTAAAAACCCTAACTGGATTGGAATAAGCCTAGGGAAGACGAAAATGACCTAAATGTTCAACCAATGACACAAAATCACATATTGGATGCACAAGATTGGTTAAAAACCCTAATTGGATTAGAATAAGCCTAGGGAGGACGAAAATGACCTAAATGTTCAACCAATGACAAAATCACATATTGGATGCACAAGATTGGTTAAAAACCCTAATTGGATTAGAATAAGCCTAGGGAGGACAAAAATGACCTAAATGTTCAACCAATGACACAAAATCACATATTGGATGCACAAGATTGGTTAAAAACTCTAATTGGATTAAAAAGAGCATAGGGAGGACGAAAATGACCTAAATGTTTAACCAATGACACAAAATGACACAAAATCACACATTGGATGCACAAGATTGGTTAAAAACCTTAATTGGATTAGAATAAGCCTAGGGAGGACGAAAATGACCTAAATGTTCAACCAATGACACAAAACGACACAACATCACATATTGGATGCACAAGATTGGTTAAAAACCCTAACTGGATTAGAATAAGCCTAGGGAAGACGATAATGACCTAAATGTTCAACCAATGACACAAAATGACACAAAATCACATATTGGATGCAAAAGATTGGTTAAAAACCCTAATAGGATTAGAATAAGCCTAGGGAGGACGAAAATGACCTAAATGTTCAACCAATGACACAAAATGACATAAAATCACATATTGGATGCACAAGATTGGTTAAAAACCCTAATTGGATTAGAATAAGCCTAGGGAGGACGTAAATGACCTAAATGTTCAACCAATGACAAAAAATGACACAAAATCACACATTGGATGCACAAGATTGGTTAAAAACCTTAATTGGATTAGAATAAGCCTAGCGAGGAAGAAAATGACCTAAATGTTCAACCAATGACACAAAATGACACAAAATCACATATTGGATGCACAAGATTGGTTAAAAACCCTAATTGGATTAGAATAAGCCTAGGGAAGACGAAAATGACCTAAATGTTCAACCAATGACACAAAATCACATATTGGATGCACAAGATTGGTTAAAAACCTTAATCGGATTAGAATAAGCCTAGCGAGAAAGAAAATGACCTAAATGTTCAACCAATGACAAAATATGACACAAAATCACACATTAGATGCACAAGATTGGTTAAAAACCCTAATTGGATTAAAAAGAGCATAGGGAGGATGAAAATGACCTAAATGTTTAACCAATGAGACAAAATGACACAAAATCACACATTGGATGCACAAGATTGGTTAAAAACCTTAATTGGATTAGAATAAGCCTAGCGAGAAAGAAAATGACCTAAATGTTAAACCAATGACAAAAAATGAGACAAAATCACATATTGGATGCACAAGATTGGTTAAAAACCTTAATTGGATTAGAATAAGCCTAGGGAGGACGAAAATGACCTAAATGTTCAACCAATGACACAAAACGACACAAAATCACATATTGGATGCACAAGATTGGTTAAAAACCCTAACTGGATTAGAATAAGCTTAGGGAAGACGATAATGACCTAAATGTTCAACCAATGACAAAAAATGACACAAAATCACATATTGGATACCCAAGATTAGTTAAAAACCCTAATTGGATTAGAATAAGCATAGGGAGGACGAAAATGATCTAAATGTTCAACCAATGACACAAAATCACATATTGGATGCACAAGATTGGTTAAAAACCTTAATTGGATTAGAATAAGCCTAGCGAGGAAGAAAATGACCTAAATGTTCAACCAATGACACAAAATGACACAAAATCACATATTGGATGCAAAAGATTGGTTAAAAACCCTAATAGGATTAGAATAAGCCTAGGGAGGACGAAAATGACCTAAATGTTCAACCAATGACAAAAAATGACACAAAATCACACATTGGATGCACAAGATTGGTTAAAAACCATAATTGGATTAGAATAAGCCTAGCGAGAAAGAAAATGATCTAAATGTTCAACCAATGACACAAAATGACACAAAATCACATATTGGATGCACAAGATTGGTTAAAAACCCTAATTGGATTAGAATAAGCCTAGGGAAGACTAAAATGACCTAAATGTTCAACCAATGACACAAAATCACATATTGGATGCACAAGATTGGTTAAAAATCCTAACTGGATTAGAATAAGCCTAGGAAAGACGATAATGACCTAAATGTTCAACCAATGACATAAAATGACACAAAATCACATATTGGAGGCAAAAGATTGGTTAAAAACCCTAATAGGATTAGAATAAGCCTAGGTAGGACGAAAATGACCTAAATGTTCAACCAATGACACAAAATGACATAAAATCACATATTGGATGCACAAGATTGGTTAAAAACCCTAATTGGATTAGAATAAGCCTAGGGAGGACGAAAATGACCTAAATGTTTAACCAATGACACAAAATGACACAAAATCACATATTGGATACCCAAGATTGGTTAAAAACCCTAATTGGATTAGAATAAGCCTAGGGAGGACGAAAATGACCTAAATGTTCAACCAATGACACAAAAAACTACACAAAATCACATATTGGATGCAAAAGATTGGTTAAAAACCCTAATTGGATTAGAATAAGCTTAAGGGGGGACGAAAATGACCTAAATGTTTAACCAATGACACAAAATCACATATTGGATGCACAAGATTGGTTAAAAACCCTAATTGGATTAGAATAAGCCTAGGGAGGACGAAAATGACCTAAATGTTCAACCAATGACAAAAAATGACACAAAATCACATATTGGATACCCAAGATTAGTTAAAAACCCTAATTGGATTAGAATAAGCATAGGGAGGACGAAAATGATCTAAATGTTCAACCAATGACACAAAATCACATATTGGATGCACAAGATTGGTTAAAAACCTTAATTGGATTAGAATAAGCCTAGCGAGGAAGAAAATGATCTAAATGTTCAACCAATGACACAAAATGACACAAAATCACATATTGGATGCAAAAGATTGGTTAAAAACCCTAATAGGATTAGAATAAGCCTAGGGAGGACGAAAATGACCTAAATGTTCAAC
>JBBPBQ010000008.1:12556686-12568102 GCA_037974755.1 Cicer yamashitae | reverse complement strand
CAAAATCACATATTGGATGCACAAGATTGGTTAAAAATCCTAACTGGATTAGAATAAGCCTAGGAAAGACGATAATGACCTAAATGTTCAACCAATGACATAAAATGACACAAAATCACATATTGGAGGCAAAAGATTGGTTAAAAACCCTAATAGGATTAGAATAAGCCTAGGTAGGACGAAAATGACCTAAATGTTCAACCAATGACACAAAATGACATAAAATCACATATTGGATGCACAAGATTGGTTAAAAACCCTAATTGGTTTAGAATAAGCCTAGGGAGGACGTAAATGACCTAAATGTTCAACCAATGACAAAAAATGACACAAAATCACACATTGGATGCACAAGATTGGTTAAAAACCTTAATTGGATTAGAATAAGCCTAGCGAGAAAGAAAATGACCTAAATGTTCAACCAATGACAAAAAATGACACAAAATCACATATTGGATGCACAAGATTGGTTAAAAACCCTAATTGGATTAAAAAGAGCATAGGGAGGACGAAAATGACCTAAATGTTTAACCAATGACACAAAATGACAGAAAATCACACATTGGATGCACAAGATTGGTTAAAAACCTTAATTGGATTAGAATAAGCCTAGGGAGGACGAAAATGACCTAAATGTTCAACCAATGACACAAAACGACACAAAATCACATATTGGATGCACAAGATTGGTTAAAAACCCTAACTGGATTAGAATAAGCTTAGGGAAGACGATAATGACCTAAATGTTCAACCAATGACACAAAATGACACAAAATCACATATTGGATGCAAAAGATTGGTTAAAAACCCTAATAGGATTAGAATAAGCCTAGGGAGGACGAAAATGACCTAAATGTTCAACCAATGACACAAAATGACATAAAATCACGTATTGGATGCACAAGATTGGTTAAAAACCCTAATTGGATTAGAATAAGCCTAGGGAGGACGTAAATGACCTAAATGTTCAACCAATGACAAAAAATGACACAAAATCACACATTGGATGCACAAGATTGGTTAAAAACCTTAATTGGATTAGAATAAGCCTAGCGAGGAAGAAAATGACCTAAATGTTCAACCAATGACACAAAATGACACAAAATCACATATTGGATGCACAAGATTGGTTAAAAACCCTAATTGGATTAGAATAAGCCTAGGGAGGAAGAAAATGACCTAAATGTTCAACCAATGACACAAAATGACACAAAATCACATATTGGATACCCAAGATTAGTTAAAAACCCTAATTGGATTAGAATAAGCCTAGGGAGAACGAAAATGACCTAAATGTTCAACCAATGACACAAAATGACATAAAATCACATATTGGATGCACAAGATTGGTTAAAAACCCTAATTGGATTAGAATAAGCCTAGGGAGGACGAAAATGACCTAAATGTTCAACCAATGACAAAAAATGACACAAAATCACATATTGGATACCCAAGATTAGTTAAAAACCCTAATTGGATTAGAATAAGCCTAGGGAGGACGAAAATGACCGAAATGTTCAACCAATGACACAAAATGACACAAAATCACATATTGGATGCACAAGATTGGTTAAAAACCCTAATTGGATTAGAATAAGCCTAGGGAGGACGAAAATGACCTAAATGTTCAACCAATGACAAAAAATGACACAAAATCACACATTGGATGCACAAGATTGGTTAAAAACCATAATTGGATTAGAATAAGCCTAGCGAGAAAGAAAATGATCTAAATGTTCAACCAATGACACAAAATGACACTAAATCACATATTGGATGCAAAAGATTGGTTAAAAACCCTAACTGGATTAGAATAAGCCTAGGGAAGACGATAATGACCTAAATGTTCAACCAATGACACAAAATCACATATTGGATGCCAAAGATTTGTTAAAAACCTAATAGGATTAGAATAAGCCTAGGGAGGACGAAAATGACCTAAATGTTCAACCAATGACACAAAATGACATAAAATCACATATTGGATGCACAAGATTGGTTAAAAACCCTAATTGGATTAGAATAAGCCTAGGGAGGACGTAAATGACCTAAATGTTCAACAAATGACAAAAAATGACACAAAATCACACATTGGATGCACAAGATTGGTTAAAAACCTTAATTGGATTAGAATAAGCCTAGCGAGAAAGAAAATGACCTAAATGTTCAACCAATGACAAAAAAAAGACAAAAAAATCACATATTGGATGCACAAGATTGGTTAAAAACCCTAATTGGATTAAAAAGAGCATAGGGAGGACGAAAATGACCTAAATGTTTAACCAATGACACAAAATGACACAAAATCACACATTGGATGCACAAGATTGGTTAAAAACCTTAATTGGATTAGAATAAGCCTAGAGAGGACGAAAATGACCTAAATGTTCAACCAATGACACAAAACGACACAAAATTACATATTGGATGCACAAGATTGGTTAAAAACCCTAACTGGATTCGAATAAGCCTAGGGAAGACGATAATGACCTAAATGTTCAACCAATGACACAAAATGACACATAATCACATATTGGATGCACAAGATTGGTTAAAAACCCTAATTGGATTAGAATAAGCCTAGGGAGGACGAAAATGACCTAAATGTTCAACCAATGACAAAAAATGACACAAAATCACACATTGGATGCACAAGATTGGTTAAAAACCATAATTGGATTAGAATAAGCCTAGCGAGAAAGAAAATGACCTAAATGTTCAACCAATGACACAAAATCACATATTGGATGCACAAGATTGGTTAAAAACCCTAATTGGATTAGAATAAGCCTAGGGAGGACGAAAATAACCTAAATGTTCAACCAATGACACAAAATCACATATTGGATGCACAAGATTGGTTAAAAACCCTAATTGGATTAGAATAAGCCTAGGGAGGACGAAAATGACCTAAATGTGCAACCAATGACACAAAATCACATATTGGATTCACAAGATTGGTTAAAAACCCTAATTGGATTAGAATAAGCCTAGGGAGGACGAAAATGACCTAAATGTTCAACCAATGACACAAAATGACACAAAATCACATATTGGATGCACAAGAGTGGTTAAAAACCCTAATTGGATTAGTATAAGCCTAGGGAGGACGAAAATGACCTAAATGTTCAACCAATGACACAAAATCACATATTGGATGCACAAGATTGGTTAAAAACCCTAATTGGATTAGAATAAGCCTAGGGAGGACGAAAATGACCTAAATGTTCAACCAATGACAAAAAATGACACAAAATCACACATTGGATGCACAAGATTGGTTAAAAACCTTAATTGGATTAGAATAAGGCTAGGGAGGATGAAAATGACCTAAATGTTCAACCAATGACACAAAACGACATAAAATCACATATTGGATGCACAAGATTGGTTAAAAACCCTAACTGGATTAGAATAAGCCTAGGGAAGACGATAATGACCTAAATGTTCAACCAATGACACAAAATGACACAAAATCACATATTGGATGCACAAGATTGGTTAAAAACCCTAATTGGATTAGAATAAGCCTAGGGAGGACGAAAATGACCTAAATGTTCAACCAATGACAAAAAATGACACAAAATCACACATTGGATGCACAAGATTGGTTAAAAACCCTAATTGGATTAGAATAAGCCTAGGGAGGACGAAAATGACCTAAATGTTCAACCAATGACACAAAATGACACAAAATCACATATTGGATGCACAAGATTGGTTAAAAACCCTAATTGGATTAGAATATGCCTAGGGAGGACCAAAATGACCTAAATGTTCAACCAATGACACATAATGACACAAAATCACATATTGGATGCACAAGATTGGTTAAAAACCCTAATTGGATTAGAATAAGCCTAGGGAGGACGAAAATGACCTAAATGTTCAACCAATGACACAAAATGACACAAAATCACATATTGGATGCACAAGATTGGTTAAAAACCCTAATTGGATTGTAATAAGCCTAGGGAGGACGAAAATGACCTAATTGGATTACCAATGACATAAAATCACTTATCATATGCACAAGATTGGTTAAAAACCCTAATTGGATTAGAATAAGCCTAGGGAGGACGAAAATGACCTAAATGTTCAACCAATGACACAAAATGACACAAAATCACATATTGGATGCACAAGATTGGTTAAAAACCCTAATTGGATTAGAATAAGCCTAGGGAGGACGAAAAAGACCTAAATGTTCAACCAATGACAAAAAATCACATGTTGGATGCACAAGATTGGTTAAAAACCCTAATTGGATTAAAATAAGCCTAGGGAGGACGAAAATGACCTAAATGTTCAACCAATGACACAAAATGACACAAAATCACATATTGGATGCACAAGATTGGTTAAAAACCCTAATTGGATTAAAATAAGCATAGGGAGGACGAAAATGAACTAAATGTTCAACCAATGACACAAAATGACACAAAATCACATATTGGATGCAAAAGATTGGTTAAAACCCCTAATAGGATTAGATTAAGCCAAGGGAGGACGAAAATGACCTAAATGTTCAACCAATGACACAAAATGACATAAAATCACATATTGGATGCACAAGATTGGTTAAAAACACTAATTGGATTAGAATAAGCCTAGGGAGGACGAAAATGACCTAAATGTTCAACCAATGACAAAAAATGACACAAAATCACACATTGGATGCACAAGATTGGTTAAAAACCTTAATTGGATTAGAATAAGCCTAGCGAGGAAGAAAATGACCTAAATGTTCAACCAATGACACAAAATGACACAAAATCACATATTGGATGCACAAGATTGGTTAAAAACCCTAATTGGATTAGAATAAGCCTAGGGAGGACGAAAATGACCTAAATGTTCAACCAATGACACAAAATCACATATTGGATGCACAAGATTGGTTAAAAACCCTCATTGGATTAGAATAAGCCTAGGGAGGACGAAAATGACCTAAATGTTCAACCAATGACACAAAATCACATATTGGATGCACAAGATTGGTTAAAAACCCTAATTGGATTAGAATAAGCCTAGGGAGGACGAAAATGACCTAAATGTTCAACCAATGACACAAAATGACACAAAATCACATATTGGATACCCAAGATTAGTTAAAAACCCTAATTGGATTAGAATAAGCCTAGGGAGGACGAAAATGACCGAAATGTTCAACCAATGACAAAAAATGACACAAAATCACATATTGGATGCACAAGATTGGTTAAAAACCCTAATTGGATTAGAATAAGCTTATGGAGGACGAAAATGACCAAAATGTTCAACCAATGACACAAAATGACATAAAATCACATATTGGATGCACAAGATTGGTTAAAAACCCTAATTGGATTAGAATAAGCCTAGGGAGGACGAAAATGACCTAAATGTTCAACCAATGACAAAAAATGACACAAAATCACACATTGGATGCACAAGATTGGTTAAAAACCTTAATTGGATTAGAATAAGCCTAGGGAGGACGAAAATGACCTAAATGTTCAACCAATGACACAAAACGACACAAAATCACATATTGGATGCACAAGATTGGTTAAAAACCCTAACTGGATTAGAATAAGCCTAGGGAAGACGATAATGACCTAAATGTTCAACCAATGACACAAAATGACACAAAATCACATATTGGATGCAAAAGATTGGTTACAAACCCTAATAGGATTAGAATAAGCCTAGGGAGGACGAAAATGACCTAAATGTTCAACCAATGATACAAAATGACATAAAATCACATATTGGATGCACAAGATTGGTTAAAAACCCTAATTGGATTAGAATAAGCCTAGGGAGGACGAAAAAGACCTAAATGTTCAACCAATGACACAAAATGACACAAAATCACATATTGGATACCCAAGATTAGTTAAAAACCCTAATTGGATGCGAATAAGCCTAGGGAGGACGAAAATGACCGAAATGTTCAACCAATGACACAAAATCATAAAATTGATGCACAACATTGGTTAAAAACCCTAATTGGATTAGAATAAGCCTAGGGAGGACGAGAATGACCTAAATGTTCAACCAATGACAAAAAATGACACAAAATCACACATTGGATGCACAAGATTGGTTAAAAACCATAATTGGATTAGAATAAGCCTAGCGAGAAAGAAAATGATTTAAATGTTCAACCAATGACACAAAATCACATATTGGATGCACAAGATTGGTTAAAAACCCTAACTGGATTAGAATAAGCCTAGGGAAGACGATAATGACCTAAATGTTCAACCAATGACACAAAATCACATATTGGATGCAAAAGATTGGTTAAAAACCCTAATAGGATTAGAATAAGCCTAGGGAGGACGAAAATGACCTAAATGTTCAACCAATGACACAAAATGACATAAAATCATATATTGGATGCACAAGATTGGTTAAAAACCCTAATTGGATTAGAATAACCCTAGGGAGGACGTAAATAACCTAAATGTTCAACCAATGACAAAAAATGACACAAAATCACATATTGGATGCACAAGATTGGTTAAAAACCCTAATTGGATTAGAATAAGCATAGCGAGGACGAAAATGACCTAAATGTTCACCCAATGACAAAAAATCACATATTGGATGCACAAGATTGGTTAAAAACCTTAATTGGGTAAAATAAGCCTAGGGAGGACGAAAATGACCAAAATCTTCAACCAATGACACAAAATGACACAAAATCACACATTGGATGCACAAGATTGGGTAAAAACCTTAATTGGATTAGAATAAGGCTAGGGAGGACGGAAATGACCTAAATGTTCAACCAATGACACAAAATGACACAAAATCCCATATTGGATAAACAAGATTGGTTAAAAACCCTAACTGGATTAGAATAAGCCTAGGGAAGACGATAATGACCTAAATGTTCAACCAATGACATAAAATGACACAAAATCACATATTGGAGGCAAAAGATTGGTTAAAAACCCTAATAGGATTAGTATAAGCCTAGGGAGGACGAAAATGACCTAAATGTTCAACCAATGACACAAAATGACATAAAATCACATATTAGATGCACAAGATTGGTTAAAAACCCTAATTGGATTAGAATAAGCCTAGGGAGGACGAAAATGACCTAAATGTTCAACCAATGACACAAAATCACATATTGGATGCACAAGATTGGTTAAAAACCCTTATTTGATTAGAATAAGCCTAGGGAGGACGAAAATGACCTAAATGTTCAACCAATGACACAAAATGACACAAAATCACATATTGGATGCACAAGATTGGTTAAAAACCCTAATTGGATTAGAATAAGCCTAGGGAGGACGAAAATGACCTAAATGTTCAACCAATGACAAAAAATGACACAAAATCACATATTGGATACCCAAGATTAGTTAAAAACCCTAATTGGATTAGAATAAGCCTAGGGAGGACGAAAATGACCGAAATGTTCAACCAATGACACAAAATGACACAAAATCACATATTGGATGCACAAGATTGGTTAAAAACCCTAATTGGATTAGAATAAGCCTAGGGAGGACGAAAATGACCTAAATGTTCAACCAATGACAAAAAATGACACAAAATCACACATTGGATGCACAAGATTGGTTAAAAACCATAATTGGATTAGAATAAGCCTAGCGAGAAAGAAAATGATCTAAATGTTCAACCAATGACACAAAATGACACTAAATCACATATTGGATGCAAAAGATTGGTTAAAAACCCTAACTGGATTAGAATAAGCCTAGGGAAGACGATAATGACCTAAATGTTCAACCAATGACACAAAATCACATATTGGATGCCAAAGATTTGTTAAAAACCTAATAGGATTAGAATAAGCCTAGGGAGGACGAAAATGACCTAAATGTTCAACCAATGACACAAAATGACATAAAATCACATATTGGATGCACAAGATTGGTTAAAAACCCTAATTGGATTAGAATAAGCCTAGGGAGGACGTAAATGACCTAAATGTTCAACAAATGACAAAAAATGACACAAAATCACACATTGGATGCACAAGATTGGTTAAAAACCTTAATTGGATTAGAATAAGCCTAGCGAGAAAGAAAATGACCAAAATGTTCAACCAATGACAAAAAATGACAAAAAAATCACATATTGGATGCACAAGATTGGTTAAAAACCCTAATTGGATTAAAAAGAGCATAGGGAGGACGAAAATGACCTAAATGTTTAACCAATGACACAAAATGACACAAAATCACACATTGGATGCACAAGATTGGTTAAAAACCTTAATTGGATTAGAATAAGCCTAGGGAGGACGAAAATGACCTAAATGTTCAACCAATGACACAAAACGACACAAAATCACATATTGGATGCACAACATTGGTTAAAAACCCTAACTGGATTAGAATAAGCTTAGGGAAGACGATAATGACCTAAATGTTCAACCAATGACACAAAATGACACAAAATCACATATTGGATGCAAAAGATTGGTTAAAAACCTTAATTGGATTAGAATAAGCCTAGCGAGAAAGAAAATGACCTAAATGTTCAACCAATGACAAAAAATGACACAAAATCACATATTGGATGCACAAGATTGGTTAAAAACCCTAATTGGATTAAAAAGAGCATAGGGAGGACGAAAATGACCTAAATGTTTAACCAATGACACAAAATGACACAAAATCACACATTGGATGCACAAGATTGGTTAAAAACCCTAATTGGATTAGAATAAGCCTAGGGAGGACGAAAATGACCTAAATGTTCAACCAATGACACAAAACGACACAAAATCACATATTGGATGCACAAGATTGGTTAAAAACCCTAACTGGATTAGAATAAGCCTAGGGAAGACGATAATGACCTAAATGTTCAACCAATGACACAAAATGACACAAAATCACATATTGGATGCAAAAGATTGGTTACAAACCCTAATAGGATTAGAATAAGCCTAGGGAGGACGAAAATGACCTAAATGTTCAACCAATGATACAAAATGACATAAAATCACATATTGGATGCACAAGATTGGTTAAAAACCCTAATTGGATTAGAATAAGCCTAGGGAGGACGAAAATGACCTAAATGTTCAACCAATGACACAAAATGACACAAAATCACATATTGGATACCCATGATTAGTTAAAAACCCTAATTGGATGCGAATAAGCCTAGGGAGGTCGAAAATGACCGAAATGTTCAACCAATGACACAAAATCATAAAATTGATGCACAACATTGGTTAGAAACCCTAATTGGATTAGAATAAGCCTAGGGAGGACGATATTGACCTAAATGTTCAACCAATGACAAAAAACGACACAAAATCACACATTGGATGCACAAGATTGGTTAAAAACCCTAACTTGTTTAGAATAAGCCTAGGGAAGACGATAATGACCTAAATGTTCAACCAATGACACAAAATGACACAAAATCACATATTGGATGCAAAAGATTGGTTAAAAACCCTAATTGGATTAGAATAAGCCTAGGGAGGACGAAAATGACCTAAATGTTCAACCAATGACACAAAATGACATAAAATCACATATTGGATGCACAAGATTGGTTAAAAACCCTAATTGGATTAGAATAAGCCTAGGGAGGACGAAAATGACCTAAATGTTCAACAAATGACACAAAATGACACAAAATAACATATTGGATACCGAAGATTAGTTAAAAACCCTAATTGGATTCGAATAAGCCTAGGGAGGACGAAAATGACCGAAATGTTCAACCAATGACACAAAATCATAAAATTGATGCACAAGATTGGTTAAAAACCCTAACTGGATTAGAATAAGCCTAGCAAGGCGAAAATGACCTAAATGTTCAACCAATGACACAAAATCATATATTGGATGCACAAGATTGGTTAAAAACCCTAATTGGATTAGAATAAGCCTAGGGAGGACGAAAAAGACCTAAATGTTCAACATATGACAAAAAATCACATATTGGATACCGCGGATTAGTTAAAAACCCTAATTGGATTAGAATAAGCCTAGGGAGGACGAAAATGACCTAAATGTTCAACCAATGACATAAAATCACATATTGGATGCACAAGATTGGTTAAATACCCTAATTGGATTAAAAAGAGCATAGGGAGGATGAAAATGACCTAAATGTTTAACCAATGAGACAAAATGACACAAAATCACACATTGGATGCACAAGATTGGTTAAAAACCTTAATTGGATTAGAATAAGCCTAGGGAGGACGAAAATGACCTAAATGTTCAACCAATGACACAAAAACGACACAAAATCACATATTGGATGCAAAAGATTGGTTAAAAACCCTAATAGGATTAGAATAAGCCTAGGGAGGACGGAAATGACCTAAATGTTCAACCAATGACACAAAATGACATAAAATCACATATTGGATGCACAAGATTGGTTAAAAACCCTAACTGGATTAGAATAAGCTTAGGGAAGACGATAATGACCTAAATGTTCAACCAATGACACAAAATGACACAAAATCACATATTGGATGCAAAAGATTGGTTAAAAACCCTAATAGGATTAGAATAAGCCTAGGGAGGACGAAAATGACCTAAATGTTCAACCAATGACACAAAATGACATAAAATCACGTATTGGATGCACAAGATTGGTTAAAAACCCTAATTGGATTAGAATAAGCCTAGGGAGGACGTAAATGACCTAAATGTTCAACCAATGACAAAAAATGACACAAAATCACACATTGGATGCACAAGATTGGTTAAAAACCTTAATTGGATTAGAATAAGCCTAGCGAGAAAGAAAATGACCTAAATGTTCAACCAATGACAAAAAATGACACAAAATCACATATTGGATGCACAAGATTGGTTAAAAACCCTAATTGGATTAGAATAAGCATAGCGAGGACGAAAATGACCTAAATGTTCAACCAATGACAAAAAATCACATATTGGATGCACAAGATTGGTTAAAAACCTTAATTGGGTAAAATAAGCCTAGGGAGGACGAAAATGACCAAAAATCTTCAACCAATGACACAAAATGACACAAAATCACACATTGCATGCACAAGATTGGGTAAAAACCTTAATTGGATTAGAATAAGGCTAGGGAGGACGGAAATGACCTAAATGTTCAACCAATGACACAAAATCACATATTGGATAAACAAGATTGGTTAAAAACCCTAACTGGATTAGAATAAGCCTAGGGAAGACGATAATGACCTAAATGTTCAACCAATGACATAAAATTACACAAAATCACATATTGGAGGCAAAAGATTGGTTAAAAACCCTAATAGGATTAGTATAAGCCTAGGGAGGACGAAAATGACCTAAATGTTCAACCAATGACACAAAATGACATAAAATCACATATTGGATGCACAAGATTGGTTAAAAACCCTAATTGGATTAGAATAAGCCTAGGGAGGACGAAAATGACCTAAATG
>JBBPBQ010000008.1:12485205-12556676 GCA_037974755.1 Cicer yamashitae | reverse complement strand
ACCCTAATTGGATTAAAAAGAGCATAGGGAGGATGAAAATGACCTAAATGTTTAACCAATGAGACAAAATGACACAAAATCACACATTGGATGCACAAGATTGGTTAAAAACCTTAATTGGATTAGAATAAGCCTAGGGAGGACGAAAATGACCTAAATGTTCAACCAATGACACAAAAACGACACAAAATCACATATTGGATGCAAAAGATTGGTTAAAAACCCTAATAGGATTAGAATAAGCCTAGGGAGGACGGAAATGACCTAAATGTTCAACCAATGACACAAAATGACATAAAATCACATATTGGATGCACAAGATTGGTTAAAAACCCTAACTGGATTAGAATAAGCTTAGGGAAGACGATAATGACCTAAATGTTCAACCAATGACACAAAATGACACAAAATCACATATTGGATGCAAAAGATTGGTTAAAAACCCTAATAGGATTAGAATAAGCCTAGGGAGGACGAAAATGACCTAAATGTTCAACCAATGACACAAAATGACATAAAATCACATATTGGATGCACAAGATTGGTTAAAAACCCTAATTGGATTAGAATAAGCCTAGGGAGGACGAAAATGACCTAAATGTGCAACCAATGACACAAAATGACACAAAATCACATATTGGATACCCAAGATTAGTTAAAAACCCTAATTGGATTCGAATAAGCCTAGGGAGGACGAAAATGACCGAAATGTTCAACCAATGACACAAAATGACACAAAATCACATATTGGATGCACAAGATTGGTTAAAAACCCTAATTGGATTAGAATAAGCCTAGGGAGGACGAAAATGACCTAAATGTTCAACCAATGACAAAAAATGACACAAAATCACACATTGGATGCACAAGATTGGTTAAAAACCTTCATTGGATTAGAATAAGCCTAGCGAGGAAGAAAATGACCTAAATGTTCAACCAATGACACAAAATGATACAAAATCACATATTGGATGCACAAGATTGGTTAAAAATCCTAATTGGATTAGAATAAGCCTAGGGAGGACGAAAATGACCTAAATGTTCAACCAATGACACAAAATGACACAAAATCACATATTGGATGCACAAGATTGGTTAAAAACCCTTATTGGATTAGAATAAGCCTAGGGAGGACAAAAATGACCTAAATGTTCAACCAATGACACAAAATGACACAAAATCACATATTGGATGCACAAGATTGGTTAAAAACCCTAATTGGATTAGAATAAGCCTAGGGAGGACGAAAATGACCTAAATGTTCAACCAATGACACAAAATGACACAAAATGACACAAAATCACATATTGGATGCACAAGATTGGTTAAAAACCCTAATTGGATTAGAATAAGCCTAGGGAGGACGAAAATGACCTAAATGTTCAACCAATGACAAAAAATGACACAAAATCACATATTGGATACCCAAGATTAGTTAAAAACCCTAATTGGATTAGAATAAGCCTAGGGAGGACGAAAATGATCTAAATGTTCAACCAATGACACAAAATCACATATTGGATGCACAAGATTGGTTAAAAACCTTAATTGGATTAGAATAAGCCTAGCGAGGAAGAAAATGACCTAAATGTTCAACCAATGACACAAAATGACACAAAATCACATATTGGATGCACAAGATTGGTTAAAAACCTTAATTGGATTAGAATAAGCCTAGGGAGGACGAAAATGACCTAAATGTTCAACCAATGACACAAAATCTCACATTGGATGCACAAGATTGGTTAAAAACCTTAATTGGATTAGAATAAGCCTAGCGAGGAAGAAAATGATCTAAATATTCAACCAATGACACAAAATGACACAAAATCACATATTGGATGCAAAAGATTGGTTAAAAACCCTAATAGGATTAGAATAAGCCTAGGGAGGACGAAAATGACCTAAATGTTCAACCAATGACAAAAAATGACACAAAATCACACATTGGATGCACAAGATTGGTTAAAAACCATAATTGGATTAGAATAAGCCTAGCGAGAAAGAAAATGATCTAAATGTTCAACCAATGACACAAAATGACACAAAATCACATATTGGATGCACAAGATTGGTTAAAAACCCTAATTGGATTAGAATAAGCCTAGGGAGGACGAAAATGACCTAAATGTTCAACCAATGACACAAAATCACACATTGGATGCACAAGATTGGTTAAAAACCTTAATTGGATTAGAATAAGCCTAGCGAGGAAGAAAATGATCTAAATGTTCAACCAATGACACAAAATGACACAAAATCACATATTGGATGCAAAAGATTGGTTAAAAACCCTAATAGGATTAGAATAAGCCTAGGGAGGACGAAAATGACCTAAATGTTCAACCAATGACAAAAAATGACACAAAATCACACATTGGATGCACAAGATTGGTTAAAAACCATAATTGGATTAGAATAAGCCTAGCGAGGAAGAAAATGACCTAAAAGTTCAACCAATGACACAAAATGACACAAAATCACATATTGGATGCACAAGATTGGTTAATAACCCTAATTGGATTAGAATAAGCCTAGGGAGGACGAAAATGACCTAAATGTTCAACCAATGACACAAAATCACATATTGGATGCACAAGATTGGTTAAAAATCCTAATTGGATTAAAAAGAGCATAGGGAGGACGAAAATGACCTAAATGTTTAACCAATGACACAAAATGACACAAAATCACACATTGGATGCACAAGATTGGTTAAAAACCTTAATTGGATTAGAATAAGCCTAGGGAGGACGAAAATGACCTAAATGTTCAACCAATGACACAAAATCACATATTGGATGCACAAGATTGGTTAAAAACCCTAATTGGATTAGAATAAGCCTAGGGAGGACGAAAATGACCTAAATGTTCTACCAATGACAAAAAATTGACACAAAATCACACATTGGATGCACAAGATTGGTTAAAAACCAAAATTGGATTAGAATAAGCCTAGCGAGGAAGAAAATGACCTAAATGTTCAACCAATGACACAAAATGACACAAAATCACATATTGGATGCACAAGATTGGTTAAAAACCCTAATTGGATTAGAATAAGCCTAGGGAGGACGAAAATGACCTAAATGTTCAACCAATGACAGAAAATGACACAAAATCACATATTGGATGCACTAGGTTGGTTAAAAACCCTAATTGGATTAGAATAAGCCTAGGGAGGACGAAAATGACCTAAATGTTCAACCAATGACACAAAATGACACAAAATCACATATTGGATGCACAAGATTGGTTAAAAACCCTAATTGGATTAGAATAAGCCTAGGGAGGACGAAAATGACCTAAATGTTCAACCAATGACACAAAATGACAAAAAATCACATATTGGATGCACAAGATTTGTTAAAAACCCTAATTGGATTAGAATAAGCCTAGGGAGGACGAAAATGACCTAAATGTTCAACCAATGACACAAAATCACATATTGAATGCACAAGATTGGTTTAAAACCCTAATTGGATTAGAATAAGCCTAGGGACGACGAAAATGACCTAAATTTTCAACCAATTACACAAAATAACACAAAGTCACATATTGGATGCACAAGATTGGTTAAAAATCCTAATTGGATTAGAATAAGCCTAGGGAGGACGAAAATGACCTAAATGTTCAACCAATGACACAAAATGACACAAAATCACATATTGGATGCACAAGATTGGTTAAAAACCCTAATTGGATTAGAATAAGCCTAGGGAGGACGAAAATGACCTAAATGTTCAACCAATGACACAAAATCACATATTGGATGCACAAGAATGGTTAAAAACCGTAATTGGATTAGAATAAGCCTATGGAGGACGAAAATGACCTAAATGTTTAACCAATGACACAAAATGACACAAAATCACATATTGGATGCACAAGATTGGTTAAAAACCCTAATTGGATTAGAATAAGCCTAGGGAGGACGAAAATGACCTAAATGTTCAACCAATGACAAAAAATGACACAAAATCACACATTGGATGCACAAGATTGGTTAAAAACCTTAATTGGATTAGAATAAGCCTAGCGAGGAAGAAAATGACCTAAATGTTCAACCAATGACACAAAATGACACAAAATCACATATTGGATGCACAAGATTGGTTAAAAACCCTAATTGGATTAGAATAAGCATAGCGAGGACGAAAATGACCTAAATGTTCAACCAATGACAAAAAATGACACAAAATCACACATTAGATGCACAAGATTGGTTAAAAACCTTAATTGGATTAGAATAAGGCTAGGGAGGACGAAAATGACCTAAATGTTCAACCAATAACACAAAATTACACAAAATCACATATTGGATGCACAAGAATGGTTAAAAACCCTAATTGGATTAGAGTAAGCATAGGGAGGACGAAAATGACCTAAATGTTCAACCAATGACAAAAAATGACACAAAATCACACATTGGATGCACAAGATTGGTTAAAAACCTTAATTGGATTAGAATAAGCCTAGCGAGGAAGAAAATGACCTAAATGTTCAACCAATGACACAAAATGACACAAAATCACATATTGGATGCACAAGATTGGTTAAAAACCCTAATTGGATTAGAATAAGCCTAGGGAGGAAGAAAATGACCTAAATGTTCAACCAATGACACAAAATGACACAAAATCACATATTGGATACCCAAGATTAGTTAAAAACCCTAATTGGATTAGAATAAGCCTAGGGAGAACGAAAATGACCTAAATGTTCAACCAATGACACAAAATGACATAAAATCACATATTGGATGCACAAGATTGGTTAAAAACCCTAATTGGATTAGAATAAGCCTAGGGAGGACGAAAATGACCTAAATGTTCAACCAATGACAAAAAATGACACAAAATCACATATTGGATACCCAAGATTAGTTAAAAACCCTAATTGGATTAGAATAAGCATAGGGAGGACGAAAATGATCTAAATGTTCAACCAATGACACAAAATCACATATTGGATGCACAAGATTGGTTAAAAACCTTAATTGGATTAGAATAAGCCTAGTGAGGAAGAAAATGACCTAAATGTTCAACCAATGACACAAAATGACACAAAATCACATATTGGATGCACAAGATTAGTTAAAAACCCTAATTGGATTAGAATAAGCCTAGGGAGGACGAAAATGACCTAAATGTTCAACCAATGACAAAAAATGACACAAAATCACACATTGGATGCACAAGATTGGTTAAAAACAATAATTGGATTAGAATAAGCCTAGCGAGAAAGAAAATGATCTAAATGTTCAACCAATGACACAAAATGACACAAAATCACATATTGGATGCACAAGATTGGTTAAAAACCCTAATTGGATGCGAATAAGCCTAGGGAGGTCGAAAATGACCGAAATGTTCAACCAATGACACAAAATCATAAAATGGATGCACAACATTGGTTAGAAACCCTAATTGGATTAGAATAAGCCTAGGGAGGACGAGAATGACCTAAATGTTCAACCAATGACAAAAAACGACACAAAATCACACATTGGATGCACAAGATTGGTTAAAAACCCTAACTTGTTTAGAATAAGCCTAGGGAAGACGATAATGACCTAAATGTTCAACCAATGACACAAAATGACACAAAATCACATATTGGATGCAAAAGATTGGTTAAAAACCCTAATTGGATTAGAATAAGCCTAGGGAGGACGAAAATGACCTAAATGTTCAACCAATGACACAAAATCACATATTGGATACCCAAGATTAGTTAAAAACCCTAATTGGATTAGAATAAGCCTAGGGAGGACGAAAATGACCGAAATGTTCAACCAATGACACAAAATCACATATTGGATGCACAAGATTGGTTAAAAACCCTAATTGGATTAGAATAAGCCTAGGGAGGACGAAAATGACCGAAATGTTCAACCAATGACACAAAATCACTTATTGGATGCACAAGATTTGTTAAAAACCCTAATTGGATTAGAATAAGCCTTTGGAAGACAAAAATGATCTAAATGTTCAACCAATGACACAAAATCACATATTGGATGCACAAGATTGGTTAAAAACCCTAATTGGATTAGAATAAACCTTGGGAGGACGAAAATGACCTAAATGTTCAACCAATGACACAAAATCACATATTGGATGCACAAGATTGGTTAAAAACCCTAATTGGATTAGAATAAGCCTAGGGAGGACGAAAATGACCTAAATGTTCAACCAATGACACAAAATCACATATTGGATGCACAAGATTGGTTAAAAACCCTTATTGGAATAGAATAAGCCTAGGGAGGACGAAAATGACCTAAATGTTCAACCAATGACACAAAATGACACAAAATTACATATTGGATGCACAAGATTGGTTAAAAACCCTTATTGGATTAGAATAAGCCTAGGGAGGACGAAAATGACCTAAATGTTCAACCAATGACACAAAATGACATAAAATCACATATTGGATGCACAAGATTGGTTAAAAACCCTAATTGGATTAGAATAAGCCTAGGGAGGACGAAAATGACCTAAATGTTCAACCAATGACACAAAATGACACAAAATGACACAAAATCACATATTGGATGCACAAGATTGGTTAAAAACCCTAATTGGATTAGAATAAGCCTAGGGAGGACGAAAATGACCTAAATGTTCAACCAATGTCCCAAAATGACACAAAATCACACATTGGATGCACTAGATTGGTTAAGAACCTTAATTGGATAAGAATAAGCCAAGGGAGGACGAAAATGACCTAAATGTTCAACCAATGACACAAAATGACACAAAATCACATATTGGATGCACAAGATTGGTTAAAAACCCTAATTGGATTAGAATAAGCATAGGGAGGACGAAAATGACCTAAATGTTTAACCAATGACACAAAATCACATATTGGATGCACAAGATTGGTTAAAAACCCTAATTGGATTAGAATAAGCATAGCGAGGACGAAAATGACCTAAATGTTCAACCAATGACACAAAATGACACAAAATCACATATTGGATGCACAAGATTGGTTAAAAACCCTAATTGGATTAGAATAAGCCTAGGGAGGACGAAAATGACCTAAATGTTCAACCAATGACACAAAATGACACAAAATGACACAAAATCACATATTGGATGCACAAGATTGGTTAAAAACCCTAATTGGATTAGAATAAGCCTAGGGAGGACGAAAATGACCTAAATGTTCAACCAATGACAAAAAATGACACAAAATCACATATTGGATACCCAAGATTAGTTAAAAACCCTAATTGGATTAGAATAAGCCTAGGGAGGACGAAAATGATCTAAATGTTCAACCAATGACACAAAATCACATATTGGATGCACAAGATTGGTTAAAAACCTTAATTGGATTAGAATAAGCCTAGCGAGGAAGAAAATGACCTAAATGTTCAACCAATGACACAAAATGACACAAAATCACATATTGGATGCACAAGATTGGTTAAAAACCTTAATTGGATTAGAATAAGCCTAGGGAGGACGAAAATGACCTAAATGTTCAACCAATGACACAAAATCTCACATTGGATGCACAAGATTGGTTAAAAACCTTAATTGGATTAGAATAAGCCTAGCGAGGAAGAAAATGATCTAAATATTCAACCAATGACACAAAATGACACAAAATCACATATTGGATGCAAAAGATTGGTTAAAAACCCTAATAGGATTAGAATAAGCCTAGGGAGGACGAAAATGACCTAAATGTTCAACCAATGACAAAAAATGACACAAAATCACACATTGGATGCACAAGATTGGTTAAAAACCATAATTGGATTAGAATAAGCCTAGCGAGAAAGAAAATGATCTAAATGTTCAACCAATGACACAAAATGACACAAAATCACATATTGGATGCACAAGATTGGTTAAAAACCCTAACTGGATTAGAATAAGCCTAGGGAAGACGATAATGACCTAAATGTTCAACCAATGACACAAAATGACACAAAATCACATATTGGATGCAAAAGATTGGTTAAAAACCCTAATAGGATTAGAATCAGCCTAGGGAGGACGAAAATAACCTAAATGTTCAACCAATGACACAAAATGACATAAAATCACATATTGGATGCACAAGATTGGTTAAAAACCCTAATTGGATTAGAATAAGCCTAGGGAGGACGTAAATGACCTAAATGTTCAACCAATGACAAAAAATGACACAAAATCACACATTGGATGCACAAGATTGGTTAAAAACCTTAATTGGATTAGAATAAGCCTAGCGAGAAAGAAAATGACCTAAATGTTCAACCAATGACAAAAAATGACACAAAATCACATATTGCATGCGCAAGATTGGTTAAAAACCCTAATTGGATTAAAAAGAGCATAGGGAGGACGAAAATGACCTAAATGTTTAACCAATGACACAAAATGACACAAAATCACACATTGGATGCACAAGATTGGTTAAAAACCTTAATTGGATTAGAATAAGCCTAGGTAGGACGAAAATGACCTAAATGTTCAACCAATGACACAAAACGACAGAAAATCACATATTGGATGCACAAGATTGGTTAAAAACCCTAACTGGATTAGAATAAGCTTAGGGAAGACGATAATGACCTAAATGTTCAACCAATGACACAAAATGACACAAAATCACATATTGGATGCAAAAGATTGGTTAAAAACCCTAATAGGATTAGAATAAGCCTAGGGAGGACGAAAATGACCTAAATGTTCAACCAATGACACAAAATGACATAAAATCACATATTGGATGCACAAGATTGGTTAAAAACCTTAATTGGATTAGAATAAGCCTAGGGAGGACGAAAATGACCTAAATGTTCAACCAATGACACAAAACGACACAAAATCACATATTGGATGCACAAGATTGGTTAAAAACCCTAACTGGATTAGAATAAGCTTAGGGAAGACGATAATTACCTAAATGTTCAACCAATGACAAAAAATGACACAAAATCACATATTGGATACCCAAGATTAGTTAAAAACCCTAATTGGATTAGAATAAGCATAGGGAGGACGAAAATGATCTAAATGTTCAACCAATGACACAAAATCACATATTGGATGCACAAGATTGGTTAAAAACCTTAATTGGATTAGAATAAGCCTAGCGAGGAAGAAAATGATCTAAATGTTCAACCAATGACACAAAATGACACAAAATCACATATTGGATGCAAAAGATTGGTTAAAAACCCTAATAGGATTAGAATAAGCCTAGGGAGGACGAAAATGACCTAAATGTTCAACCAATGACAAAAAATGACACAAAATCACACATTGGATGCACAAGATTGGTTAAAAACCTTAATTGGATTAGAATAAGCCTAGCGAGGAAGAAAATGACCTAAATGTTCAACCAATGACACAAAATGACACAAAATCACATATTGGATGCACAAGATTGGTTAAAAACCCTAATTGGATTAGAATAAGCATAGCGAGGACGAAAATGACCTAAATGTTCAACCAATGACAAAAAATGACACAAAATCACACATTAGATGCACAAGATTGGTTAAAAACCTTAATTGGATTAGAATAAGGCTAGGGAGGACGAAAATGACCTAAATGTTCAACCAATAACACAAAATTACACAAAATCACATATTGGATGCACAAGAATGGTTAAAAACCCTAATTGGATTAGAGTAAGCATAGGGAGGACGAAAATGACCTAAATGTTCAACCAATGACAAAAAATGACACAAAATCACACATTGGATGCACAAGATTGGTTAAAAACCTTAATTGGATTAGAATAAGCCTAGCGAGGAAGAAAATGACCTAAATGTTCAACCAATGACACAAAATGACACAAAATCACATATTGGATGCACAAGATTGGTTAAAAACCCTAATTGGATTAGAATAAGCCTAGGGAGGAAGAAAATGACCTAAATGTTCAACCAATGACACAAAATGACACAAAATCACATATTGGATACCCAAGATTAGTTAAAAACCCTAATTGGATTAGAATAAGCCTAGGGAGAACGAAAATGACCTAAATGTTCAACCAATGACACAAAATGACATAAAATCACATATTGGATGCACAAGATTGGTTAAAAACCCTAATTGGATTAGAATAAGCCTAGGGAGGACGAAAATGACCTAAATGTTCAACCAATGACAAAAAATGACACAAAATCACATATTGGATGCACAAGATTGGTTAAAAACCCTAATTGGATTAAAAAGAGCATAGGGAGGACGAAAATGACCTAAATGTTTAACCAATGACACAAAATGACACAAAATCACACATTGGATGCACAAGATTGGTTAAAAACCTTAATTGGATTAGAATAAGCCTAGGGAGGACGAAAATGACCTAAATGTTCAACCAATGACACAAAACGACACAAAATCACATTTTGGATGCACAAGATTGGTTAAAAACCCTAATAGGATTAGAATAAGCCTAGGGAGGACGAAAATGACCTAAATGTTCAACCAATGACACAAAATGACATAAAATCACATATTGGATGCACAAGATTGGTTAAAAACCCTAATTGGATTAGAATAAGCCTAGGGAGGACGAAAATGACCTAAATGTTCAACCAATGACAAAAAATGACACAAAATCACATATTGGATACCCAAGATTAGTTAAAAACCCTAATTGGATTAGAATAAGCATAGGGAGGACGAAAATGATCTAAATGTTCAACCAATGACACAAAATCACATATTGGATGCACAAGATTGGTTAAAAACCTTAATTGGATTAGAATAAGCCTAGTGAGGAAGAAAATGACCTAAATGTTCAACCAATGACACAAAATGACACAAAATCACATATTGGATGCACAAGATTAGTTAAAAACCCTAATTGGATTAGAATAAGCCTAGGGAGGACGAAAATGACCTAAATGTTCAACCAATGACAAAAAATGACACAAAATCACACATTGGATGCACAAGATTGGTTAAAAACAATAATTGGATTAGAATAAGCCTAGCGAGAAAGAAAATGATCTAAATGTTCAACCAATGACACAAAATGACACAAAATCACATATTGGATGCACAAGATTGGTTAAAAACCCTAACTGGATTAGAATAAGCTTAGGGAAGACGATAATGACCTAAATGTTCAACCAATGACACAAAATGACACAAAATCACATATTGGATGCAAAAGATTGGTTAAAAACCCTAATAGGATTAGAATAAGCCTAGGGAGGACGAAAATGACCTAAATGTTCAACCAATGACACAAAATGACATAAAATCACATATTGGATGCACAAGATTGGTTAAAAACCCTAATTGGATTAGAATAAGCCTAGGGAGGACGAAAATGACCTAAATGTGCAACCAATGACACAAAATGACACAAAATCACATATTGGATACCCAAGATTAGTTAAAAACCCTAATTGGATTCGAATAAGCCTAGGGAGGACGAAAATGACCGAAATGTTCAACCAATGACACAAAATGACACAAAATCACATATTGGATGCACAAGATTGGTTAAAAACCCTAATTGGATTAGAATAAGCCTAGGGAGGACGAAAATGACCTAAATGTTCAACCAATGACACAAAATCACATATTGGATGCACAAGATTGGTTAAAAACCCTAATTGGATTAGAATAAGGCTAGAGAGGACGAAAATGACCTAAATGTTCAACCAATGACACAAAATGACACAAAATCACACATTGGATGCACAAGATTGGTTTAAAACCCTAATTGGTTTAGAATAAGGCTAGGGAGGACGAAAATGACCTAAATGTTCAACCAATGACACAAAATGAGACAAAATCAAATATTGGATGCACAAGATTGGTTAATCACCCTAATTGGATTAGAATAAGGCTAGGGAGGACGAAAATGACCTAAATGTTCAACCAATGACACAAAATGACACAAAATCACATATTGGATGCACAAGATTGGTTAAAAACCCTAACTGGATTTGAATAAGCCAAGGGAGGACGAAAATGACCTAAATGTTCAACCAATGACACAAAATCACATATTGGATGCACAAGATTGGTTAAAAACTCTAATTGGATTAGAATAAGGCTAGGGAGGACGAAAATGACCTAAATGTTCAACCAATGACACAAAATGACACAAAATCACATATTGGATGCACAAGATTGGTTAAAAACCCTAATTGGATTAGAATAAGCCTAGGGAGGACGAAAATGACCTAAATGTTCAACCAATGACACAAAATCACATATTGGATGCACATGATTGGTTAAAACCCTTAATTGGATTAGAATAAGCCTAGGGAGGACGAAAATGACCTAAATGTTCAACCAATGACACAAAATGACACAAAATCACATATTGGATGCACAAGATTGGTTAAAAACCCTAATTGGATTAGAATAAGCCTAGGGAGGACGAAAATGACCTAAATGTTCAACCGATGACACAAAATGACACAAAATCACATATTGGATGCACAAGAATGGTTAAAAACCCTAATTGGATTAGAATAAGCCTAGGGAGGACGAAAATGACCTAAATGTTCAACCAATGACACAAAATCACATATTGGATGCACAAGATTGGTTAAAAACCCTAATTGGATTAGAATAAGCCTAAAGTGGACGAAAATATCCTAAATGTTCAACCAATGACACAAAATGACACAAAATCACATATTGGATGCACAAGATTGGTTAAAAACCCTAATTGGATTAGAATAAGCCTAGGGAGGACGAAAATGACCTAAATGTTCAACCAATGACACAAAATCACATATTGGATGCACAAGATTGGTTAAAAACTCTAATTGGATTAAAAAGGGCATAGGGAGGACGAAAATGACCTAAATGTTTAACCAATGACACAAAATGACACAAAATCACACATTGGATGCACAAGATTGGTTAAAAACCTTAATTGGATTAGAATAAGCCTAGGGAGGACGAAAATGACCTAAATGTTCAACCAATGACACAAAATGACATAAAATCACATATTGGATGCACAAGATTGGTTAAAAACCCTAATTGGATTAGAATAAGCCTAGTGAGGACGAAAATGACCTAATTGGATTACCAATGACACAAAATCACTTATTATATTCACAAGATTGGTTAAAAACCCTAATTGGATTAGAATAAGCCTAGGGAGGACGAAAATGACCTAAATGTTCAACCAATGACACAAAATGACACAAAATCACATATTGGATGCACAAGATTGGTTAAAAACCCTAATTGGATTAGAATAAGCCGAGGGAGGACGAAAATGACCCAAATGTTCAACCAATGACACAAAATGACACAAAATCACATATTGGATGCACAAGATTGGTTAAAAACCCTAATTGGATTAGAATAAGCCTAGGGAGGACGAAAATGACCTAAATGTTCAACCAATGACACAAAATGACACAAAATCACATATTGGATGCACAAGATTGGTTAAAAACCCTAATTGGATTAGAATAAGCCTAGGGAGGACGAAGATTACCTAAATATGCAACCAATGACACAAAATCAAATATTCGTTGCACAAGATTGGTTAAAAACCCTAATTGGATTAGAATCAGCCTAGGGAGGACGAAAATGACCTAAATGTTCAACCAATGACACAAAATCACATATTGGATGCACAAGATTGGTTAAAAACCCTAATTGGATTAGAATAAGCCTAGGGAGGACGAAAATGACCTAAATGTTCTACCAATGACAAAAAATTGACACAAAAACACACATTGGATGCACAAGATTGGTTAAAAACCAAAATTGGATTAGAATAAGCCTAGCGAGGAAGAAAATGACCTAAATGTTCAACCAATGACACAAAATGACACAAAATCACATATTGGATGCACAAGATTGGTTAAAAACCCTAATTGGATTAGAATAAGCCTAGGGAGGACGAAAATGACCTAAATGTTCAACCAATGACACAAAATGACACAAAATCACATATTGGATGCACAAGATTGGTTAAAAACCTTAATTGGATTAGAATAAGCCTAGGGAGGACGAATATGACCTAAATGTTCAACCAATGACACAAAATGACACAAAATCACATATTGGATGCACAAGATTGGTTAAAAACCCTAATTGGATTAGAATAAGCCTAGGGAGGACGAAAATGACCTAAATGTTCAACCAATGACACAAAATGACACAAAATCACATATTGGATGCACAAGATTGGTTAAAAATCCTAATTAGATTAAAATAACCCTAGGGAGGACGAAAATGACCTAAATGTTCAACCAATGACACAAAATGACACAAAATCACATATTGGATGCACAGGATTCGTGAAAAACCCTAATTGGATTAGAATAAGCCTGGGGAGGACGAAAATGACCTAAATGTTCAACCAATGACACAAAATGACACAAAATCACATATTGGATGCACAAGATTGGTTAAAAACCCTAATTGGATTAGAATAAGCCTAGGGAGGACGAAAATGACCTAAATGTTCAACCAATGACACAAAATCACATATTGGATGCACAAGATTGGATAAAAACCCTAATTGGATTAAAAAGAGCATAGGGAGGACGAAAAAGACCTAAATGTTCAACCAATGACACAAATTCACATATTGGATGCACAAGATTGGTTAAAAACCCTAATTGGATTAGAATAAGCATAGCGAGGACGAAAATGACCTAAATGTTCAACCAATGACACAAAATGACACAAAATCACATATTGGATGCACAAGATTGGTTAAAAACCCTAATTGGATTAGAATAAGCCTAGGGAGGACGAAAATGACCTAAATGTTCAACCAATGACACAAAATGACACAAAATCACATATTGGATGCACAAGATTGGTTAAAAACCCTAATTGGATTAGAATAAGTCTATGGAGGACGAAAATGACCTAAATGTTCAACCAATGACACAAAATGACACAAAATCACATATTGGATGCACAAGATTAGTTAAAAACCCTAATTGGATTAGAATAAGCCTAGGGAGGACGAAAATGACCTAAATGTTCAACCAATGACAAAAAATGACACAAAATCACACATTGGATGCACAAGATTGGTTAAAAACAATAATTGGATTAGAATAAGCCTAGCGAGAAAGAAAATGATCTAAATGTTCAACCAATGACACAAAATGACACAAAATCACATATTGGATGCACAAGATTGGTTAAAAACCCTAACTGGATTAGAATAAGCTTAGGGAAGACGATAATGACCTAAATGTTCAACCAATGACACAAAATGACACAAAATCACATATTGGATGCAAAAGATTGGTTAAAAACCCTAATAGGATTAGAATAAGCCTAGGGAGGACGAAAATGACCTAAATGTTCAACCAATGACACAAAATGACATAAAATCACATATTAGATGCACAAGATTGGTTAAAAACCCTAATTGGATTAGAATAAGCCTAGGGAGGACGAAAATAACCTAAATGTTCAACCAATGACACAAAATGACACAAAATCACATATTGGATACCCAAGATTAGTTAAAAACCCTAATTGGATTAGAATAAGCCTAGGGAGGACGAAAATGACCGAAATGTTCAACCAATGACACAAAACGACACAAAATCACATATTGGATGCACAAGATTGGTTAAAAACCCTAACTGGATTAGAATAAGCCTAGGGAAGACGATAATGACCTAAATGTTCAACCAATGACACAAAATGACACAAAATCACATATTGGATGCACAAGATTGGTTAAAAACCCTAATAGGATTAGAATAAGCCTAGGGAGGACGAAAATGACCTAAATGTTCAACCAATGACACAAAATGACATAAAATCACATATTGGATGCACAAGATTGGTTAAAAACCCTAATTGGATTAGAATAAGCCTAGGGAGGACGTAAATGACCTAAATGTTCAACCAATGACAAAAAATGACACAAAATCACACATTGGATGCACAAGATTGGTTAAAAACCTTAATTGGATTAGCATAAGCCTAGCGAGAAAGAAAATGACCTAAATGTTCAACCAATGACAAAAAATGACACAAAATCACATATTGGATGCACAAGATTGGTTAAAAACCCTAATTGGATTAAAAAGAGCATACGGAGGACGAAAATGACCTAAATGTTTAACCAATGACACAAAATGACACAAAATCACACATTGGATGCACAAGATTGGTTAAAAACCTTAATTGGATTAGAATAAGCCTAGGGAGGACGAAAATGACCTAAATGTTCAACCAATGACACAAAACGACACAAAATCACATATTGGATGCACAAGATTGGTTAAAAACCCTAACTAGATTAGAATAAGCTTAGGGAAGACGATAATGACCTAAATGTTCAACCAATGACACAAAATGACACAAAATCACATATTGGATGCAAAAGATTGGTTAAAAACCTTAATTGGATTAGAATAAGCCTAGCGAGAAAGAAAATGACCTAAATGTTCAACCAATGACAAAAAATGACACAAAATCACATATTGGATGCACAAGATTGGTTAAAAACCCTAATTGGATTAAAAAGAGCATAGGGAGGACGAAAATGACCTAAATGTTTAACCAATGACACAAAATGACACAAAATCACACATTGGATGCACAAGATTGGTTAAAAACCTTAATTGGATTAGAATAAGCCTAAGGAGGACGAAAATGACCTAAATGTTCAACCAATGACACAAAACGACACAAAATCACATATTGGATGCACAAGATTGGTTAAAAACCGTAACTGGATTAGAATAAGCCTAGGGAAGACGATAATGACCTAAATGTTCAACCAATGACACAAAATGACACAAAATCACATATTGGATGCAAAAGATTGGTTAAAAACCCTAATAGGATTAGAATAAGCCTAGGGAGGACGAAAATGACCTAAATGTTCAACCAATGACACAAAATGACATAAAATCACATATTGGATGCACAAGATTGGTTAAAAACCCTAATTGGATTAGAATAAGCCTAGGGAGGACGAAAATGACCTAAATGTGCAACCAATGACACAAAATGACACAAAATCACATATTGGATACCCAAGATTAGTTAAAAACCCTAATTGGATTCGAATAAGCCTAGGGAGGACGAAAATGACCGAAATGTTCAACCAATGACACAAAATGACACAAAATCACATATTGGATGCACAAGATTGGTTAAAAACCCTAATTGGATTAGAATAAGCCCAAGGAGGACGAAAATGACCTAAATGTTCAACCAATGACACAAAATGACACAAAATCACATATTGGATGCACAAGATTGGTTAAAAACCCTAATTGGATTAGAATAAGCCTAGGGAGGACGAAAATGACCTAAATGTTCAACCAATGACACAAAATAACATATTGGATGCACAAGATTGGTTAAAAACCCTAAGTGGATTAGAATAAGCCTAGGGAGGACGAAAATGACCTAAATGTTCAACCAATGACACAAAATGACACAAAATCACATATTGGATGCACAAGATTGGTTAAAAACCCTAATTGGATTAGAATAAGCCTAGGGAGGACGAAAATGACCTAAATGTTCAACCAATGACACAAAATCACATATTGGATGCACAAGAATGGTTAAAAACCGTAATTGGATTAGAATAAGCCTATGGAGGACGAAAATGACCTAAATGTTTAACCAATGACACAAAATGACACAAAATCACATATTGGATGCACAAGATTGGTTAAAAACCCTAATTGGATTAGAATAAGCCTAGGGAGGACGAAAATGACCTAAATGTTCAACCAATGACACAAAATCACATACTGGATGCACAAGATTGGTTAAAAAGCCTAATTGGCGTAGAATAAGCCTAGGGAGGACGAAAATGACCTAAATGTTCAACCAATGACACAAAATCACATATTGGATGCACAAGATTGGTTAAAAACCCTAATTGGATTAGAATAAGCCTAGGGAGGACGAAAATGACCTAAATGTTCAACCAATGACACAAAATGACACAAAATCACATATTGGATGCTCATGATTGGTTAAAAACCCTAATTGGATTAGAATAAGCCTAGGGAGGACGAAAATGACCTAAATGTTCAACCAATGACACAAAATGACACAAAATCACATATTGGATGCACAAGATTGGTTAAAAACCCTAATTGGATTAGAATAAGCCTAGGGAGGACGAAAATGACCTAAATGTTCAACCAATGACACAAAATGACGCAAAATCACATATTGGACGCACAAGATTGGTTAAAAACCCTAATTGGATTAGAATAAGCCTAGGGAGGACGAAAATGACCTAAATGTTCAACCAATGACACAAAATCACATATTGGATGCACAAGATTGGTTAAAAACCTAATTGGATTAGAATAAGCCTAGGGAGGACGAAACTGACCTAAATGTTCAACCAATGACACAAAATGACACAAAATCACATATTGGATGCACAA
The DNA here is from genome assembly GCA_037974755.1 of Cicer yamashitae. Taxonomy (NCBI): domain Eukaryota; kingdom Viridiplantae; phylum Streptophyta; class Magnoliopsida; order Fabales; family Fabaceae; genus Cicer; species Cicer yamashitae. Next base: position 12,538,306 of record JBBPBQ010000008.1, on the reverse strand, counting down.
GATTGGTTAAAAACCCTAATTGGATTAGAATAAGCCTACGGAGGACGAAAATGACCTAAACGTTCAACCAATGACACAAAATGACACAAAATCACATATTGGATGCACAAGATTGGTTAAAAACCCTAATTGGATTAGAATAAGCCTAGGGAGGACGAAAATGACCTAAATGTTCAACCAATGACACAAAATCACAGATTGGATGCACAAGATTGGTTAAAAACCCTAATTGGATTAGAATAAGCCTAGGGAGGACGAAAATGACCTAAATGTTCAACCAATGACAAAAAATCACATATTGGATGCACAAGATTGGTTAAAAACCCTAATTGGATTAGAATAAGCCTAAAGTGGATGAAAATGACGTAAATGTTCAACCAATGACACAAAATGACACAAAATCACATATTGGATGCACAAGATTGGTTAAAAACCCTAATTGGATTAGAATAAGCCTAGGGAGGACGAAAATGACCTAAATGTTCAACCAATGACACAAAATGACACAAAATCACATATTGGATGCACAAGATTGGTTAAAAATCCTAATTAGATTAAAATAACCCTAGGGAGGACGAAAATGACCTAAATGTTCAACCAATGACACAAAATGACACAAAATCACATATTGGATGCACAGGATTCGTGAAAAACCCTAATTGGATTAGAATAAGCCTGGGGAGGACGAAAATGACCTAAATGTTCAACCAATGACACAAAATGACACAAAATCACATATTGGATGCACAAGATTGGTTAAAAACCCTAATTGGATTAGAATAAGCCTAGGGAGGACGAAAATGACCTAAATGTTCAACCAATGACACAAAATCAGATATTAGATGCACAAGATTGGTTAAAAACCGTAATTGTATTAGAATAAGCCTAGGGAGGACGAAAATGACCTAAATGTTCAACCAATGACACAAAATCACATATTGGATGCACAAGATTGGTTAAAAACCCTAATTGGATTAGAATAAGCCTAGGGAGGACGAAAATGACCTAAATGTTCAACCAATGACACAATCACATATTGGATGCAGAAGATTGGTTAAAAACCCTAATTGGATTAGAATAAGCCTAGGGAGGACGATAATGACCTAAATGATCAACCAATAACACAAAATGACACAAAATGACACAAAATCACATATTGGATGCACAAGATTGGTTAAAAACCCTAATTGGATTAGAATAAGCCTAGGGAGGATGAAAATGATCTAAATGTTCAACCAATGACACAAAATCACATATTGGATGCACAACATTGGTTAAAAACCCTAATTGGATTGGAATAAGCCTAGGGAGGACGAAAATGACCTAAATGTTCAACAAATGACACAAAATCACATATTGGATGCACAAGATTGGTTAAAAACGCTAATTGGATTAGAATAAGCCTAGGGAGGACGAAAATAACCTAAATGTTCAACCAATGACACAAAATGACATAAAATGACATATTGGATGTAAAGATTGGTTAAAAACCCTAAATGGATTAGAATAAGCCTAGGGATGACGAAAATGACCTAAATGTTCAACCAATGACACAAAATGACACAAAATCACATATTGGAAGCACAAGATTGGTTAAAAACCCTAATTGGTTTAGAATAAGCCAAGGGAGGACGAAAATGACCTAAATGTTCAACCAATGACACAAAATGACATAAAATCACATATTGGATGCACAAGATTGGTTAAAAACCCTAATTGGATTAGAATAAGCCTAGGGAGGAAGAAAATGACCTAAATGTTCAACCAATGACACAAAATGACACAAAATCACATATTGGATACCCAAGATTAGTTAAAAACCCTAATTGGATTAGAATAAGCCTAGGGAGAACGAAAATGACCTAAATGTTCAACCAATGACACAAAATGACATAAAATCACATATTGGATGCACAAGATTGGTTAAAAACCCTAATTGGATTAGAATAAGCCTAGGGAGGACGAAAATGACCTAAATGTTCAACCAATGACAAAAAATGACACAAAATCACATATTGGATACCCAAGATTAGTTAAAAACCCTAATTGGATTAGAATAAGCATAGGGAGGACGAAAATGATCTAAATGTTCAACCAATGACACAAAATCACATATTGGATGCACAAGATTGGTTAAAAACCTTAATTGGATTAGAATAAGCCTAGCGAGGAAGAAAATGACCTAAATGTTCAACCAATGACACAAAATGACACAAAATCACATATTGGATGCACAAGATTGGTTAAAAACCTTAATTGGATTAGAATAAGCCTAGGGAGGACGAAAATGACCTAAATGTTCAACCAATGACACAAAATCTCACATTGGATGCACAAGATTGGTTAAAAACCTTAATTGGATTAGAATAAGCCTAGCGAGGAAGAAAATGATCTAAATATTCAACCAATGACACAAAATGACACAAAATCACATATTGGATGCAAAAGATTGGTTAAAAACCCTAATAGGATTAGAATAAGCCTAGGGAGGACGAAAATGACCTAAATGTTCAACCAATGACAAAAAATGACACAAAATCACACATTGGATGCACAAGATTGGTTAAAAACCATAATTGGATTAGAATAAGCCTAGCGAGAAAGAAAATGATCTAAATGTTCAACCAATGACACAAAATGACACAAAATCACATATTGGATGCACAAGATTGGTTAAAAACCCTAACTGGATTAGAATAAGCCTAGGGAAGACGATAATGACCTAAATGTTCAACCAATGACACAAAATGACACAAAATCACATATTGGATGCAAAAGATTGGTTAAAAACCCTAATAGGATTAGAATCAGCCTAGGGAGGACGAAAATAACCTAAATGTTCAACCAATGACACAAAATGACATAAAATCACATATTGGATGCACAAGATTGGTTAAAAACCCTAATTGGATTAGAATAAGCCTAGGGAGGACGTAAATGACCTAAATGTTCAACCAATGACAAAAAATGACACAAAATCACACATTGGATGCACAAGATTGGTTAAAAACCTTAATTGGATTAGAATAAGCCTAGCGAGAAAGAAAATGATCTAAATGTTCAACCAATGACACAAAATGACACAAAATCACATATTGGATGCACAAGATTGGTTAAAAACCCTAACTGGATTAGAATAAGCCTAGGGAAGACGATAATGACCTAAATGTTCAACCAATGACACAAAATGACACAAAATCACATATTGGATGCAAAAGATTGGTTAAAAACCCTAATAGGATTAGAATAAGCCTAGGGAGGACGAAAATGACCTAAATGTTTAACCAATGACACAAAATGACACAAAATCACACATTGGATGCACAAGATTGGTTAAAAACCTTAATTGGATTAGAATAAGCCTAGGGAGGACGAAAATGACCTAAATGTTCAACCAATGACACAAAACGACACAAAATCACATATTGGATGCACAAGATTGGTTAAAAACCCTAACTGGATTAGAATAAGCTTAGGGAAGACGATAATGACCTAAATGTTCAACCAATGACACAAAATGACACAAAATCACATATTGGATGCAAAAGATTGGTTAAAAACCCTAATAGGATTAGAATAAGCCTAGGGAGGACGAAAATGACCTAAATGTTCAACCAATGACACAAAATGACATAAAATCACATATTGGATGCACAAGATTGGTTAAAAACCATAATTGGATTAGAATAAGCCTAGGGAGGACGAAAATGACCTAAATGTTCAACCAATGACAGAATATGACACAAAATCACATATTGGATACCCAAGATTAGTTAAAAACCCTAATTGGATTCGATAAGCCTAGGGAGGACGAAAATGACCGAAATGTTCAACCAATGACACAAAATCATAAAATTGATGCACAAGATTGGTTAAAAACCCTAATTGGATTAAAAAGAGCATAGGGAGGACGAAAATGACCTAAATGTTTAACCAATGACACAAAATGACACAAAATCACACATTGGATGCACAAGATTGGTTAAAAACCTTAATTGAATTAGAATAAGCCTAGGGAGGACGAAAATGACCTAAATGTTCAACCAATGACACAAAACGACACAAAATCACATATTGGATGCACAAGATTGGTTAAAAACCCTAACTGGATTAGAATAAGCTTAGGGAAGACGATAATGACCTAAATGTTCAACCAATGACACAAAATGACACAAAATCACATATTGGATGCAAAAGATTGGTTAAAAACCCTAATAGGATTAGAATAAGCCTAGGGAGGACGAAAATGACCTAAATGTTTAACCAATGACACAAAATGACACAAAATCACACATTGGATGCACAAGATTGGTTAAAAACCTTAATTGGATTAGAATAAGCCTAGGGAGGACGAAAATGACCTAAATGTTCAACCAATGACACAAAACGACACAAAATCACATATTGGATGCACAAGATTGGTTAAAAACCCTAACTGGATTAGAATAAGCTTAGGGAAGACGATAATTACCTAAATGTTCAACCAATGACAAAAAATGACACAAAATCACATATTGGATACCCAAGATTAGTTAAAAACCCTAATTGGATTAGAATAAGCATAGGGAGGACGAAAATGATCTAAATGTTCAACCAATGACACAAAATCACATATTGGATGCACAAGATTGGTTAAAAACCTTAATTGGATTAGAATAAGCCTAGCGAGGAAGAAAATGACCTAAATGTTCAACCAATGACACAAAATGACACAAAATCACATATTGGATGCACAAGATTGGTTAAAAACCTTAATTGGATTAGAATAAGCCTAGGGAGGACGAAAATGACCTAAATGTTCAACCAATGACACAAAATCTCACATTGGATGCACAAGATTGGTTAAAAACCTTAATTGGATTAGAATAAGCCTAGCGAGGAAGAAAATGATCTAAATATTCAACCAATGACACAAAATGACACAAAATCACATATTGGATGCAAAAGATTGGTTAAAAACCCTAATAGGATTAGAATAAGCCTAGGGAGGACGAAAATGACCTAAATGTTCAACCAATGACAAAAAATGACACAAAATCACACATTGGATGCACAAGATTGGTTAAAAACCATAATTGGATTAGAATAAGCCTAGCGAGAAAGAAAATGATCTAAATGTTCAACCAATGACACAAAATGACACAAAATCACATATTGGATGCACAAGATTGGTTAAAAACCCTAATTGGATTAGAATAAGCCTAGGGAGGACGAAAATGACCTAAATGTTCAACCAATGACACAAAATCACACATTGGATGCACAAGATTGGTTAAAAACCTTAATTGGATTAGAATAAGCCTAGCGAGGAAGAAAATGATCTAAATGTTCAACCAATGACACAAAATGACACAAAATCACATATTGGATGCAAAAGATTGGTTAAAAACCCTAATAGGATTAGAATAAGCCTAGGGAGGACGAAAATGACCTAAATGTTCAACCAATGACAAAAAATGACACAAAATCACACATTGGATGCACAAGATTGGTTAAAAACCATAATTGGATTAGAATAAGCCTAGCGAGAAAGAAAATGATCTAAATGTTCAACCAATGACACAAAATGACACAAAATCACATATTGGATGCACAAGATTGGTTAAAAACCCTAATTGGATTAAAAAGAGCATAGGGAGGACGAAAATGACCTAAATGTTTAACCAATGACACAAAATGACACAAAATCACACATTGGATGCACAAGATTGGTTAAAAACCTTAATTGGATTAGAATAAGCCTAGGGAGGACGAAAATGACCTAAATGTTCAACCAATGACACAAAACGACACAAAATCACATATTGGATGCACAACATTGGTTAAAAACCCTAACTGGATTAGAATAAGCTTAGGGAAGACGATAATGACCTAAATGTTCAACCAATGACACAAAATGACACAAAATCACATATTGGATGCAAAAGATTGGTTAAAAACCTTAATTGGATTAGAATAAGCCTAGCGAGAAAGAAAATGACCTAAATGTTCAACCAATGACAAAAAATGACACAAAATCACATATTGGATGCACAAGATTGGTTAAAAACCCTAATTGGATTAAAAAGAGCATAGGGAGGACGAAAATGACCTAAATGTTTAACCAATGACACAAAATGACACAAAATCACACATTGGATGCACAAGATTGGTTAAAAACCTTAATTGGATTAGAATAAGCCTAAGGAGGACGAAAATGACCTAAATGTTCAACCAATGACACAAAACGACACAAAATCACATATTGGATGCACAAGATTGGTTAAAAACCGTAACTGGATTAGAATAAGCCTAGGGAAGACGATAATGACCTAAATGTTCAACCAATGACACAAAATGACACAAAATCACATATTGGATGCAAAAGATTGGTTAAAAACCCTAATAGGATTAGAATAAGCCTAGGGAGGACGAAAATGACCTAAATGTTCAACCAATGACACAAAATGACATAAAATCACATATTGGATGCACAAGATTGGTTAAAAACCCTAATTGGATTAGAATAAGCCTAGGGAGGACGAAAATGACCTAAATGTGCAACCAATGACACAAAATGACACAAAATCACATATTGGATACCCAAGATTAGTTAAAAACCCTAATTGGATTCGAATAAGCCTAGGGAGGACGAAAATGACCGAAATGTTCAACCAATGACACAAAATGACACAAAATCACATATTGGATGCACAAGATTGGTTAAAAACCCTAATTGGATTAGAATAAGCCTAGGGAGGACGAAAATGACCAAAATGTTCAACCAATGACACAAAATTACACAAAATCACATATTGGACGCACAAGATTGGTTAAAAACCCTAATTGGATTAGAATAAGCCTAGGGAGGACGAAAATGACCTAAATGTTCAACCAATGACACAAAATCACATATTGGATGCACAAGATTGGTTAAAAACCCTAATTGGATTAGAATAAGCCTAGGGAGGACGAAAATGACCTAAATGTTCAACCAATGACACAAAATCACATATTGGATGCACAAGATTGGTTAAAAACCCTAATTGGATTAGAATAAGCCTAGGGGGGACGAAAATGACCTAAATGTTCAACCAATGACACAAAATCACATATTGGATGCACAAGATTGGTTAAAAACCCTAATTGGATTAGAATAAGCCTAGGGAGGACGAAAATGACCTAAATGTTCAACCAATGACAAAATCACATATTGGATGCACAAGATTGGTTAAAAACCCTAATTGGATTAGAATAAGCCTAGGGAGGACAAAAATGACCTAAATGTTCAACCAATGACACAAAATCACATATTGGATGCACAAGATTGGTTAAAAACCCTAATTGGATTAGAATAAGCCTTGGGAGGGCGAAAATGACCTAAATGTTCAACCAATGACACAAAATGACACAAAATCACATATTGGATGCACAAGATTGGTTAAAAACCCGAATTGGATTAGAATAAGCCTATGGAGGACGAAAATGACCTAAATGTTCAACCAATGACACAAAATCACATATTGGATGCACAAGATTGGTTAAAAACCCTAATTGGATTAGAATAAGCCTAGGGAGGACGAAAATGACCTAAATGTTCAACCAATGACACAAAATGACACAAATTCACATATTGGATGCACAAGATTGGTTAAAAACCCTAATTGGATTAGAATAAGCCTAGGGGGGACGAAAATGACCTAAATGTTCGACCAATGACACAAAATCACATATTGGATGCACAAGATTGGTTAAAAACCCGAATTGGATTAGAATAAGCATAGCGAGGACGAAAATGACCTAAATGTTCAACCAATGACACAAAATCACATATTGGATGCACAAGATTGGTTAAAAACCCTAATTGGATTAGAATAAGCCTAGGGAGGACGAAAATGACCTAAATGTTCAACCAATGACACAAAATCACATATTGGATGCACAAGATTGGTTAAAAACCCTAATTGGATTAGAATAAGCCTAGGGAGGACGAAAATGACCTAAATGTTCAACCAATGACAATAAATCACATATTGGATGCACATGATTGGTTAAAAACCCTAATTGGATTAGAATAAGCCTAGGGACGACGAAAATGACCTAAATGTTCAACCAATGACACAAAATCACATATTGGATGCACAAGATTGGTTAAAAACCCTAATTGGATTAGAATAAGCCTAGGGAGGACGAAAATGACCTAAATGTTCAACCAATGACATAAAATGACACAAAATGACATATTGGATGCACAAGATTGGTTAAAAACCCTAATTTGATTAGAATAACCCTAGGGAGGACGAAAATGACCTAAATGTTCAACCAATGACACAAAATCACATATTGGATGCACAAGATTGGTTAAAAACCCTAATTGGATTAGAATAAGCCTAGGGAGGACGAAAATGACCTAAATGTTCAACCAATGACACAAAATGACACAAAATCACATATTGGATGCACAAGATTGGTTAAAAACCCTAATTGTTTTAGAATAAGCCTAGGGAGGACGAAATGACCTAAATGTTCAACCAATGACACAAAATGACACAAAATCACATATTGGATGCACAAGATTGGTTAAAAACCCTAATTGGATTAGAATAAGCCTAGGGAGGACGAAAATGACCTAAATGTTCAACCAATGACACAAAATGACACAAAATCACATATTGGATGCACAAGATTGGTTAAAAACCTTAATTGGATTAGAATAAGCCTAGGGAGGACGAATATGACCTAAATGTTCAACCAATGACACAAAATGACACAAAATCACATATTGGATGCACAAGATTGGTTAAAAACCCTAATTGGATTAGAATAAGCCTAGGGAGGACGAAAATGACCTAAATGTTCAACCAATGACACAAAATGACACAAAATCACATATTGGATGCACAAGATTGGTTAAAAATCCTAATTAGATTAAAATAACCCTAGGGAGGACGAAAATGACCTAAATGTTCAACCAATGACACAAAATGACACAAAATCACATATTGGATGCACAGGATTCGTGAAAAACCCTAATTGGATTAGAATAAGCCTGGGGAGGACGAAAATGACCTAAATGTTCAACCAATGACACAAAATGACACAAAATCACATATTGGATGCACAAGATTGGTTAAAAACCCTAATTGGATTAGAATAAGCCTAGGGAGGACGAAAATGACCTAAATGTTCAACCAATGACACAAAATTACATATTGGATGCACAAGACTGGTTAAAAACCCTAATTGGATTAGAATAAGCCTAGGGAGGACGAAAATGCCCTAAATGTTCAACAAATGACACAAAATGACACAAAATCACATATTGGATGCACAAGATTGGTTGAAAACCCTAATTGGATTAGAATAAGCCTAGGGAGGACGAAAATGACCAAAATGTTCAACTGATGACACAAAATCACATATTGGATGCACAAGATTGGTTAAAAACCCTAATCGGATTAGAATAAGCCTAGGGAGGACGAAAATGACCTAAATAATCAACCAATGACACAAAATGACACAAAATCACATATTGGATGCACAAGATTGGTTAAAAACCCTAATTAGATTAGAAAAAGCCTAGGGAGGATGAAAATGACCTAAATGTTCAACAATTGACAAAAAATCACATATTGGATGCACAAGATTGGTTAAAAACCGCAATTGTATTAGAATAAGCTTAGGGAGGACGAAAATGACTTAAATGTTCAACCAATGACACAAAATGACACAAAATCACATATTGGATGCACAAGATTGGTTAAAAACCCTAATTGGATTAGAATAAGCCTAGGGAGGACGAAAATGACCTAAATGTTCAACCAATGACACAAAATGACACAAAATCACATATTGGATACCCAAGATTAGTTAAAAACCCTAATTGGATTAGAATAAGCCTAGGGAGGACGAAAATGACCGAAATGTTCAACCAATGACAAAAAATGACACAAAATCACATATTGGATGCACAAGATTGGTTAAAAACCCTAATTGGATTAGAATAAGCTTATGGAGGACGAAAATGACCAAAATGTTCAACCAATGACACAAAATGACATAAAATCACATATTGGATGCACAAGATTGGTTAAAAACCCTAATTGGATTAGAATAAGCCTAGGGAGGACGAAAATGACCTAAATGTTCAACCAATGACAAAAAATGACACAAAATCACACATTGGATGCACAAGATTGGTTAAAAACCTTAATTGGATTAGAATAAGCCTAGGGAGGACGAAAATGACCTAAATGTTCAACCAATGACACAAAACGACACAAAATCACATATTGGATGCACAAGATTGGTTAAAAACCCTAACTGGATTAGAATAAGCTTAGGGAAGACGATAATGACCTAAATGTTCAACCAATGACACAAAATGACACAAAATCACATATTGGATGCAAAAGATTGGTTAAAAACCCTAATAGGATTAGAATAAGCCTAGGGAGGACGAAAATGACCTAAATGTTTAACCAATGACACAAAATGACACAAAATCACACATTGGATGCACAAGATTGGTTAAAAACCTTAATTGGATTAGAATAAGCCTAGGGAGGACGAAAATGACCTAAATGTTCAACCAATGACACAAAACGACACAAAATCACATATTGGATGCACAAGATTGGTTAAAAACCCTAACTAGATTAGAATAAGCTTAGGGAAGACGATAATGACCTAAATGTTCAACCAATGACACAAAATGACACAAAATCACATATTGGATGCAAAAGATTGGTTAAAAACCCTAATAGGATTAGAATAAGCCTAGGGAGGACGAAAATGACCTAAATGTTTAACCAATGACACAAAATGACATAAAATCACATATTGGATGCACAAGATTGGTTAAAAACCCTAATTGGATTAGAATAAGCCTAGGGAGGACGAAAATGACCTAAATGTTCAACCAATGACTAAAAATGACACAAAATCACATATTGGATACCCAAGATTAGTTAAAAACCCTAATTGGATTAGAATAAGCATAGGGAGGACGAAAATGATCTAAATGTTCAACCAATGACACAAAATCACATATTGGATGCACAAGATTGGTTAAAAACCTTAATTGGATTAGAATAAGCCTAGCGAGGAAGAAAATGACCTAAATGTTCAACCAATGACACAAAATGACACAAAATCACATATTGGATGCACAAGATTGGTTAAAAACCTTAATTGGATTAGAATAAGCCTAGGGAGGACGAAAATGACCTAAATGTTCAACCAATGACACAAAATCTCACATTGGATGCACAAGATTGGTTAAAAACCTTAATTGGATTAGAATAAGCCTAGCGAGGAAGAAAATGATCTAAATATTCAACCAATGACACAAAATGACACAAAATCACATATTGGATGCAAAAGATTGGTTAAAAACCCTAATAGGATTAGAATAAGCCTAGGGAGGACGAAAATGACCTAAATGTTCAACCAATGACAAAAAATGACACAAAATCACACATTGGATGCACAAGATTGGTTAAAAACCATAATTGGATTAGAATAAGCCTAGCGAGAAAGAAAATGATCTAAATGTTCAACCAATGACACAAAATGACACAAAATCACATATTGGATGCACAAGATTGGTTAAAAACCCTAACTGGATTAGAATAAGCCTAGGGAAGACGATAATGACCTAAATGTTCAACCAATGACACAAAATGACACAAAATCACATATTGGATGCAAAAGATTGGTTAAAAACCCTAATAGGATTAGAATAAGCCTAGGGAGGACGAAAATGACCTAAATGTTCAACCAATGACACAAAATGACATAAAATCACATATTAGATGAACAAGATTGGTTAAAAACCCTAATTGGATTAGAATAAGCCTAGGGAGGACGAAAATGACCTAAATGTTCAACCAATGACACAAAATGACACAAAATCACATATTGGATACCCAAGATTAGTTAAAAACCCTAATTGGATTAGAATAAGCCTAGGGAGGACGAAAATGACCGAAGTGTTCAACCAATGACACAAAATGACACAAAATCACATATTGGATGCACAAGATTGGTTAAAAACCCTAATTGGATTAGAATAAGCCTAGGGAGGACGAAAATGACCTAAATGTTCAACCAATGACAAAAAATGACACAAAATCACACATTGGATGCACAAGATTGGTTAAAAACCATAATTGGATTAGAATAAGCCTAGCGAGAAAGAAAATGACCTAAATGTTCAACCAATGACACAAAATGACACAAAATCACATATTGGATGCACAAGATTGGTTAAAAACCCTAATTGGATTAGAATAAGCCTAGGGAGGACGAAAATGACCTAAATGTTCAACCAATGACACAAAATGACACAAAATCACATATTGGATGCACAAGATTGGTTAAAAACCCTAATTGGATTAGAATAAGCCTAGGGAGGACAAAAATGACCTAATTGGATTACCAATGACACAAAATCAATTATTATATGCAAAAGAGTGGTTAAAAACCCTAATTGGATTAGAATAAGCCTAGGGAGGACGAAAATGACCTAAATGTTCAACCAATGACAAAAAATCACATATTGGATGCACAAGATTGGTTAAAAACCCTAATTGGATTAGAATAAGCCTAGGGAGGATGAAAATGACCTAAATGTTCAACCAATGACACAAAATGACACAAAATCACATATTGGATGCTCAAGATTGGTTAAAAACCCTAATTGGATTAGAATAAGCCTAGGGAGGACGAAAATGACCTAAATGTTCAACCAATGACACAAAATCACATATTGGATGCACAAGATTGGTTAAAAACCCTAATTGGATTAGAATAAGCCTAGGGAGGACGAAAATGACCTAAATGTTCAACCAATGACACAAAATCACATATTGGATGCACAAGATTGGTTAAAAACCCTAATTGGATTAGAATAAGCCGAGGGAGGACCAAAATGACCTAAATGTTCAACCAATTACACAAAATCACATATTGGATGCACAAGATTGGTTAAAAACCCTAATTGGATTAGAATAAGCCTAGGGAGGACGAAAATGACCTAAATGTTCAACCAATGACACAAAATGACACAAAATGACACAAAATCACATATTGGATGCACAAGATTGGTTAAAAACCCTAATTGGATTAGAATAAGCCTAGCGAGGACGAAAATGACCTAAATGTTCAACCAATGACACAAAATGACACAAAATCACATATTGGATGCACAAGATCGGTTAAAAACCCTAATTGGATTAGAATAAGCCTAGGGAGGACGAAAATGACCTAAATGTTCAACCAATGACACAAAATGACACAAAATCACATATTGGATGCACAAGATTGGTTAAAAACCCTAATTGGATTAGAATAAGCCTAGTGAGGACGAAAATGACCTAATTGGGTTACCAATGAAATAAAATCACTTATTATATGCACAAGATTGGTTAATAACCCTAATTGGATTATAATAAGCCTAGGGAGGACGAAATTGACCTAAATGTTCAACCAATGACACAAAATGACACAAAATCACATATTGGATGCACAAGATTGGTTAAAAACCCTAATTGGATTAGAATAAGCCTAGGGAGGACGAAAATGACGTAAATGTTCAACCAATGACACAAAATGACACAAAATCACATATTGAATGCACAAGATTGGTTAAAAACCCTAATTGGATTAGAATAAGCCTAGGGAGGACGAAAATGACCTAAATGTTCAACCAATGACACAAAATGACACAAAATCACATATTGGATGCAAAGATTGGTTGAAAACCCTAATTGGATTAGAATAAGCCTAGGGAGGACGAAAATGACCTAAATGTTCAACCAATGACACAAAATGACACAAAATCACATATTGGATGCACAAGATTGGTTAAAAACCCTAATTGGATTAGAATAAGCCTAGGGAGGACGAAAATGACCTAAATGTTCAACCAATGACACAAAATGACACAGAATCACATATTGGATGCACAAGATTGGTTAAAAACCCTAATTGGATTAGAATAAGCTTAGGGAGGACGAAAATGACCTAAATGTTCAACCAATGACACAATCACATATTGGACGCACAAGATTGGTTAAAAACCCTAATTGGATTAGAATAAGCCTAGGGAGGACGTAAATGACCTAAATGTTCAACCAATGACACAAAATGACATAAAATCACATATTGGATGCACAAGATTGGTTAAAAACCCTAATTGGATTAGAATAAGCCTAGGGAGGACGAAAATGACCTAAATGTTCAACCAATGACACAAAATGACATATTGGGTGCACAAGATTGGTTAAAAACCCTAATTGGATTAGAATAAGCCTAGGGAAGACCAAAATGACCTAAATGTTCAACCAATGACACAAAATGACACAAAATCACATATTGGATGCACAAGATTGGTTAAAAACCCTAATTGGATTAGAATAAGCCTAGGGAGGACGAAAATGACCTAAATGTTCAACCAATGACACAAAATGACATATTGGGTGCACAAGATTGGTTAAAAACCCTAATAGGATTAGAATAAGCCTAGAGAGGACGAAAATGACCTAAATGTTCAACCAATGACACAAAATGACACAAAATCACATATTGGATGCACAAGATTGGTTAAAAACCCTAATTGGATTAGAATAAGCCTAGGGAAGACGAAAATGACCTAAATGTTGAACCAATGACACAAAATCACATATTGGATGCACAAAATTGGTTAAAAACCCAAATTGGATTAAAAAGAGCATAGGGAGGACGAAAATGACCTAAATGTTTAACCAATGACACAAAATGACACAAAATCACACATTGGATGCACAAGATTGGTTAAAAACCCTAATAGGATTAGAATAAGCCTAGGGAGGACGAAAATGACCTAAATGTTCAACCAATGACACAAAATGACATAAAATCACATATTGGATGCACAAGATTGGTTAAAAACCCTAATTGGATTAGAATAAGCCTAGGGAGGACGAAAATGACCTAAATGCTCAACCAATGACACAAAATGACACAAAATCACATATTGGATACCCAAGATTAGTTAAAAACCCTAATTGGATTCGAATAAGCCTAGGGAGGACGAAAATGACCGAAATGTTCAACCAATGACACAAAATGACACAAAATCACATATTGGATGCACAAGATTGGTTAAAAACCCTAATTGGATTAGAATAAGCCTAGGGAGGACAAAAATGACCTAAATGTTCAACCAATGACACAAAATGACACAAAATCACATATTGGATGCACAAGATTGGTTAAAAACCCAAATTGGATTAGAATAAACCTAGGGAGGACGAAAATGACCTAAATGTTCAACCAATGACACAAAATCACATATTGGATGCACAAGATTGGTTAAAAACCCTAATTGGATTAGAATAAGCCTAGGGAGGACGAAAATGACCTAAATGTTCAACCAATGACACAAAATGACACAAATTCACATATTGGATGCACAAGATTGGTTAAAAACCCTAATTGGATTAGAATAAGCCTAGGGGGGACGAAAATGACCTAAATGTTCGACCAATGACACAAAATCACATATTGGATGCACAAGATTGGTTAAAAACCCGAATTGGATTAGAATAAGCATAGCGAGGACGAAAATGACCTAAATGTTCAACCAATGACACAAAATCACATATTGGATGCACAAGATTGGTTAAAAACCCTAATTGGATTAGAATAAGCCTAGGGAGGACGAAAATGACCTAAATGTTCAACCAATGACACAAAATCACATATTGGATGCACAAGATTGGTTAAAAACCCTAATTGGAATATAATAAGCCTAGGGAGGACGAAAATGACCTAAATGTTCAACCAATGACACAAAATCACATATTGGATGCACAAGATTGGTTAAAAACCCTAATTGGATTAGAATAAGCCTAGGGAGGACGAAAATGACCTAAATGTTCAACCAATGACACAAAATGACATAAAATCACATATTGGGTGCACAAGATTGGTTAAAAACCCTAATTGGATTAGAATAAGCCTAGGGAGGACGAAAATGACCTAAATGTTCAACCAATGACACAAAATGACATAAAATCACATATTGGATGCACAAGATTGGTTAAAAACCCTAATTGGATTAGAATAAGCCTAGGGAGGACGTAAATGACCTAAATGTTCAACCAATGACAAAAAATGACACAAAATCACACATTGGATGCACAAGATTGGTTAAAAACCTTAATTGGATTAGAATAAGCCTAGCGAGAAAGAAAATGATCTAAATGTTCAACCAATGACACAAAATGACACAAAATCACATATTGGATGCACAAGATTGGTTAAAAACCCTAACTGGATTAGAATAAGCCTAGGGAAGACGATAATGACCTAAATGTTCAACCAATGACACAAAATGACACAAAATCACATATTGGATGCAAAAGATTGGTTAAAAACCCTAATAGGATTAAAATCAGCCTAGGGAGGACGAAAATGACCTAAATGTTCAACCAATGACACAAAATGACATAAAATCACATATTGGATGCACAAGATTGGTTAAAAACCCTAATTGGATTAGAATAAGCCTAGGGAGGACGTAAATGACCTAAATGTTCAACCAATGACAAAAAATGACACAAAATCACACATTGGATGCACAAGATTGGTTAAAAACCTTAATTGGATTAGAATAAGCCTAGCGAGAAAGAAAATGACCTAAATGTTCAACCAATGACAAAAAATGACACAAAATCACATATTGGATGCACAAGATTGGTTAAAAACCCTAATTGGATTAAAAAGAGCATAGGGAGGACGAAAATGACCTAAATGTTTAACCAATGACACAAAATGACACAAAATCACACATTGGATTCACAAGATTGGTTAAAAACCTTAATTGGATTAGAATAAGCCTAGGTAGGACGAAAATGACCTAAATGTTCAACCAATGACACAAAACGACAGAAAATCACATATTGGATGCACAAGATTGGTTAAAAACCCTAACTGGATTAGAATAAGCTTAGGGAAGACGATAATGACCTAAATGTTCAACCAATGACACAAAATCACATATTGGATGCAAAAGATTGGTTAAAAACCCTAGTAGGATTAGAATAAGCCTAGGGAGGACGAAAATGACCTAAATGTTCAACCAATGACACAAAATGACACAAAATCACATATTGGATGCACAAGATTGGTTAAAAACCCTAATTGGATTAGAATAAGCCTAGGGAGGACGAAAATGACCTAAATGTTCAACCAATGACACAAAATGACATATTGTATGCACAAGATTGGTTAAAAACCCTAATTGGATTAGAATAAGCCTAGGGAGGACGAAAATGACCTAAATGTTCAACCAATGACACAAAATGACAAAAAATCACATATTGGATGCACAAGATTGGTTAAAAATCCTAATTCGATTAGAATAAGCCTAGGGAGGACGAAAATGACCTAAATGTTCAACCAATGACACAAAATCACATATTGGATGCACAAGATTGGTTAAAAACCCTAATTGGATTAGAATAAGCCTAGGGAGGACGAAAATGACCTAAATGTTCAACCAATGACACAAAATGACACAAAATCACATATTGGATGCACAAGATTGGTTAAAAACCCTAATTGGATTAGAATAAGCCTAAGGAGGACGAAAATGACCTAAATGATCAACCAATGACACAAAATCACATATTGGATGCACAAGATTGGTTAAAAACCCTAATTGGATTAGAATAAGCCTAGGGAGGACGAAAATGACCTAAATGTTCAACCAATGACACAAAATCACACAAAATTACATATTGGATGCACAAGATTGGTTTAAAACCCTAATTGGATTAGAATAAGCCTAGGGAGGACGAAAATGACCTAAATGTTCAACCAATGACACAAAATCACATATTGGATGCACAAGATTGGTTAAAAACCCTAATTGGATTAGAATAAGCCTAGGGAGGACGAAAATGACCTAAATGTTCAACCAATGACACAAAATCACATATTGGATGCACAAGATTGGTTAAAAACCCTAATTGGATTAGAATAAGCCTAGGGAGGACGAAAATGACCTAAATGTTCAACCAATGACACAAAATCACATATTGGATGCACAAGATTGATTAAAAACCCTATTTGGATTAGAATAAGCCTAGGGAGGACGAAAATGACCTAAATGTTCAATCAATGACACAAAATCACATACTGGATGCACAAGATTGGTTAAAAACCCTAATTGGATTAGAATAAGCCTAGGGAGGACGAAAATGACCTAAATGTTCAACCAATGACACAAAATGACACAAAATCACATATTGGATGCACAAGATTGGTTAAAAACCCTAATTAGATTAAAATAAGCCTAGCGAGGACGAAAATGACATAAATGTTCAACCAATGACACAAAATCACATATTGGATGCACAAGATTGGTTTAAAACCCTAATTGGATTAGAATAAGCCTATGGAGGACGAAAATGACCTAAATGTTCAACCAATGACACAAAATGACACAAAATCACATATTGGATGCACAAGATTGGTTAAAAACCCTAATTGGATTAGAATAAGCCTAGTAAGGACGAAAATGACCTAAATGTTCAACCAATGACACAAAATGACATAAAATCACATATTGGATGCACAAGATTGGTTAAAAACCCTAATTGGATTAGAATAAGCCTAGGGAGGACGAAAATGACCTAAATGTTCAACCAATGACACAAAATTACACAAAATCACATATTGGATGCACAAGATTGGTTAAAAACCCTAATTGGATTAGAATAAGCCGAGGGAGGACGAAAATGACCTAAATGTTCAACCAATGACACAAAATGACATAAAATCACATATTGGATGCACAAGATTATTTAAAAACGCTAATTAGATTCGAATAAGCCTAGGGAGGACGAAAATGACCTAAATGTTCAACCAATGACACAATATTACACAAAATCACATATTGGATGCACAAGATTGGTTAAAAACCCTTATTGGATTAGAATAAGCCTAGGGAGGACGAAAATGACCTAAATGTTCACCCAATGACACAAAATCACATGATGGATGCACAAGATTGGTTAAAAACCCTAATTGGATTAGAATATGCCTAGGGAGGACGAAATAGACCTAAATGTTCAACCAATGACACAAAATCACATATTGGATGCACAAGATTGGTTAAAAACCCTAATTGGATTAGAATAAGCCTAGGGAGGACGAAAATGACCTAAATGTTCAACCAATGACACAAAATCACATATTGGATGCACAAGATTGGTTAAAAACCCTAATTGGATTAGAATAAGCCTAGGGAGGACGAAAATGACCTAAATGTTCAACCAATGACACAAAATGACATAAAATCACATATTGGATGCACAAGATTGGTTAAAAATCCTAATTGGATTAGAATAAGCCTAGGGAGGACGTAAATGACCTAAATGTTCAACCAATGACAAAAAATGACACAAAATCACACATTGGATGCACAAGATTGGTTAAAAACCTTAATTGGATTAGAATAAGCCTAGCGAGAAAGAAAATGACCTAAATGTTCAACCAATGACAAAAAATGACACAAAATCACATATTGCATGCGCAAGATTGGTTAAAAACCCTAATTGGATTAAAAAGAGCATAGGGAGGACGAAAATGACCTAAATGTTTAACCAATGACACAAAATGACACAAAATCACACATTGGATGCACAAGATTGGTTAAAAACCTTAATTGGATTAGAATAAGCCTAGGCAGGACGAAAATGACCTAAATGTTCAACCAATGACACAAAATGACACAAAATCACATATTGGATGCACAAGATTAGTAAAAAACCCTAATTGGATTAGAATAAGCCTAGGGAGGACGAAAATGACCTAAATGTTCAACCAATGACAAAAAATGACACAAAATCACACATTGGATGCACAAGATTGGTTAAAAACCTTAATTGGATTAGAATAAGCCTAGCGAGGAAGAAAATGACCTAAATGTTCAACCAATGACACAAAATGACACAAAATCACATACTGGATGCACAAGATTGGTTAAAAACCCTAATTGGTTAGAATAAGCCTAGGGAAGACGAAAATGACCTAAATGTTCAACCAATGACACAAAATGACACAAAATCACATATTGGATGCACAAGATTGGTTAAAAACCCTAATTGGATTAGAATAAGCCTAGGGAGGACGAAAATGACCTAAATGTTGAACCAATGACAAAAAATGACACAAAATCACACATTGGATGCACAAGATTGGTTAAAAACCTTAATTGGATTAGAATAAGCCTAGTGAGGAAGAAAATGACCTAAATGTTCAACCAATGGCACAAAATGACACAAAATCACATATTGGATGCAC
This sequence comes from Cicer yamashitae, assembly GCA_037974755.1. Classification (NCBI taxonomy): domain Eukaryota; kingdom Viridiplantae; phylum Streptophyta; class Magnoliopsida; order Fabales; family Fabaceae; genus Cicer; species Cicer yamashitae. Next base: position 12,517,969 of record JBBPBQ010000008.1, on the reverse strand, counting down.
AAGATTGGTTAAAAACCCTAATTGGATTAGAATAAGCCTAGGGAAGACGAAAATGACCTAAATGTTGAACCAATGACACAAAATCACATATTGGATGCACAAAATTGGTTAAAAACCCAAATTGGATTAAAAAGAGCATAGGGAGGACGAAAATGACCTAAATGTTTAACCAATAACACAAAATGACACAAAATCACACATTGGATGCACAAGATTGGTTAAAAACCCTAATAGGATTAGAATAAGCCTAGGGAGGACGAAAATGACCTAAATGTTCAACCAATGACAAAAAATGACACAAAATCACACATTGGATGCACAAGATTGGTTAAAAACCTTAATTGGATTAGAATAAGCCTAGCGAGAAAGAAAATGACCTAAATGTTCAACCAATGACAAAAAATGACACAAAATCACATATTGGATGCACAAGATTGGTTAAAAACCCTAATTGGATTAAAAAGAGCATAGGGAGGACGAAAATGACCTAAATGTTTAACCAATGACACAAAATGACACAAAATCACACATTGGATTCACAAGATTGGTTAAAAACCTTAATTGGATTAGAATAAGCCTAGGTAGGACGAAAATGACCTAAATGTTCAACCAATGACACAAAACGACAGAAAATCACATATTGGATGCACAAGATTGGTTAAAAACCCTAACTGGATTAGAATAAGCTTAGGGAAGACGATAATGACCTAAATGTTCAACCAATGACACAAAATCACATATTGGATGCAAAAGATTGGTTAAAAACCCTAGTAGGATTAGAATAAGCCTAGGGAGGACGAAAATGACCTAAATGTTCAACCAATGACACAAAATGACACAAAATCACATATTGGATGCACAAGATTGGTTAAAAACCCTAATTGGATTAGAATAAGCCTAGGGAGGACGAAAATGACCTAAATGTTCAACCAATGACACAAAATGACACAAAATCACATATTGGATGCACAAGATTGGTTAAAAACCCTAATTGGATTAGAATAAGCCTAGCGAGGACGAAAATGACCAAATTGGATTACCAATGACACAAAATCACTTATTATATCCACAAGATTTGTTAAAAACCCTAATTGGATTAGAATAAGCCTAGCGAGGACGAAAATGAACTTAATATTCAACCAATGACACAAAATGACACAAAATCACATATTGGATGCACAAGATTGGTTAAAAACCCTAATTGGATTAGAATAAGCCTAGGGAGGACGAAAATCACCTAAATGTTCAACCAATGACACAAAATCACATATTGGATGCACAAGATTGGTTAAAAACCCTAATTGGATTAGAATAAGCCTAGGGAAGACGAAAATGACCTAAATGTTCAACCAATGACACAAAATGACACAAAATCACATGTTGGATGCACAAGATTGGTTAAAAACCCTAATTGGATTAGAATAACCCTAGGGAGAACGAAAATGACCTAAATATTCAACCAATGACACAGAAGGACACAAAATCACATATTGGATGCACAAGATTGGTTAAAAACCCTAATTGGATTAGAATAAGCCTAGGGAGGACGAAAATGACCTAAATGTTCAACCAATGACACAAAATGACACAAAATCACATATTGGATGCACAAGATTGGTTAAAAACCCTAATTGGATTAGAATAAGCCTAGGGAAGACGAAAATGACCTAAATGTTGAACCAATGACACAAAATCACATATTGGATGCACAAAATTGGTTAAAAACCCAAATTGGATTAAAAAGAGCATAGGGAGGACGAAAATGACCTAAATGTTTAACCAATGACACAAAATGACACAAAATCACACATTGGATGCACAAGATTGGTTAAAAACCCTAATAGGATTAGAATAAGCCTAGGGAGGACGAAAATGACCTAAATGTTCAACCAATGACACAAAATGACACAAAATCACATATTGGATGCACAAGATTGGTTAAAAACCCTAATTGGATTAGAATAAGCCTAGGGAAGACGAAAATGACCTAAATGTTCAACCAATGACACAAAATGACACAAAATCACATATTGGATGCACAAGATTGGTTATAAACCCTAATTGGATTAGAATAAGCCTAGGGAGGACGAAAATGACCTAAATGATGAACCAATGACAAAAAATGACACAAAATCACACATTGGATGCACAAGATTGGTTAAAAACCTTAATTGGATTAGAATAAGCCTAGTGAGGAAGAAAATGACCTAAATGTTCAACCAATGACACAAAATGACACAAAATCACATATTGGATGCACAAGATTGGTTAAAAACCCTAATTGGATTAGAATAAGCCTAGGGAAGACGAAAATGACCTAAATGTTGAACCAATGACACAAAATCACATATTGGATGCACAAAATTGGTTAAAAACCCAAATTGGATTAAAAAGAGCATAGGGAGGACGAAAATGACCTAAATGTTTAACCAATGACACAAAATGACACAAAATCACACATTGGATGCACAAGATTGGTTAAAAACCCTAATAGGATTAGAATAAGCCTAGGGAGGACGAAAATGACCTAAATGTTCAACCAATGACACAAAATGACATAAAATCACATATTGGATGCACAAGATTGGTTAAAAACCCTAATTGGATTAGAATAAGCCTAGGGAGGACGAAAATGACCTAAATGCTCAACCAATGACACAAAATGACACAAAATCACATATTGGATACCCAAGATTAGTTAAAAACCCTAATTGGATTCGAATAAGCCTAGGGAGGATGAAAATGACCTAAATGTTCAACCAATGACACAAAATGACACAAAATCACATATTGGATGCACAAGATTGGTTAAAAACCCTAATTGGATTAGAATAAGCCTAGCTAGGACGAAAATGACCTAAATGTTCAACCAATGACAAAAAATTGACACAAAATCACACATTGGATGCACAAGATTGGTTAAAAACCATAATTGGATTAGAATAAGCCTAGCGAGGAAGAAAATGACCTAAATGTTCAACCAATGACACAAAATGACACAAAATCACATATTGGATGCACAAAATTGGTTAAAAACCCTAATTGGATTAGAATAAGCCTAGGGAGGACGAAAATGACCTAAATGTTCAACCAATGACACAAAATCACATATTGGATGCACAAGATTGGTTAAAAACCCTAATTGGATTAGAATAAGCCTAGGGAGGACGAAAATGACCTAAATGTTCAACCAATGACGTAAAATCACATATTGGATTCCCAAGATTGGTTAAAAACCTTAATTGGATTAGAATAAGCCTAGGGAGGACGAAAATGACCTAAATGTTCAACCAATGACACAAAATTACACAAAATCAGATATTGGATGCACAAGATTGGTTAAAAACCCTAATTGGATTAGAATAAGCCTAGGGTGGACGAAAATGACCTAAATGTTCAACCAATGACACAAAATGACACAAAATCACATATTGGATGCATAAGATTGGTTAAAAACCTTAATTGGATTAGAATAAGCCTAGGGAGGACGAAAATGACCTAAATGTTCAACCAATGACACAAAATCACATATTGGATGCACAAGATTGGTTAAAAACCCTAATTGGATTAGAATAAGCCTAGGGAGGACGAAAATGACCTAAATGTTCAACCAATGACACAAAATCACATATTGGATGCACAAGATTGGTTAAAAACCCTAATTGGATTAGAATAAGCCTAGGGAGGACAAAAATGACCTAAATGTTCAACCATTGACACAAAATCACATATTGGATGCACAAGATTGGTTAAAAACCCTAAATGGATTAGAATAAGCCTATGGAGGACGAAAATGACCTAAATGTTCAACCAATGACATAAAATTACACAAAATCACATATTGGATGCATAAGATTGGTTAAAAACCTTAATTGGATTAGAATAAGCCTAGGGAGGACGAAAATGACCTAAATGTTCAACCAATGACACAAAATCACATATTGGATGCACAAGATTGGTTAAAAACCCTAATTGGATTAGAATAAGCCTAGGGAGGACGAAAATGACCTAAATGATCAACCAATGACACAATATCACATATTGGATGCACAAGATTGGTTAAAAACCCTAATTGGATTAGAATAAGCCTAGGGAGGACGAAAATGACCTAAATGTTCAACCAATGACACAAAATGACACAAAATCACATATTGGATGAACAAGATTGGTTGAAAACCCTATTTGGAGTAGAATAAGCATTGGGAGGACGAAAATGACCTAAATGTTCAACCAATGACACAAAATGACACAAAATCACATATTGGATGCACAAGATTGGTTAAAAACCCTAATTGGATTAGAATAAGCCTAGGGAGGACGAAAATGACCTAAATGTGCAACGAATGACACAAAATCAAATATTGGATGCACAATATTGGTTAAAAACCCTAATTGGATTAGAATAAGCCTAGCGATGACGAAAATGACCTAAATGTTCAACCAATGACACAAAATGACACAAAATCACATATTGGATGCACAAGATTGGTTAAAAACCCTAATTGGATTAGAATAAGCCTAGGGAGGACGAAAATGACCTAAATGTTCAACCAATGACACAAAATCACATATTGGATACACAAGATTAGTTAAAAATCCTAATTGGATTAGAATAAGCCTAGGGAGGACGAAAATGACCTAAATGTTCAACCAATGACACAAAATCACATATTGGATGCACAAGATTGGTTAAAAACCCTAATTGGATTAGAATAAGCCTAGGGAGGACGAAAATGACCTAAATGTTCAACCAATGACACAAAATGACATATTGGATGCACAAGATTGGTTAAAAACCCTAATTGGATTAGAATATGCTTAGGGAGGACGAAAATGACCTAAATGTTCAACCAATGACACAAAATCACATATTGGATGCACAAGATTGGTTAAAAACCCTAATTGGATTAGAATAAGCCTAGGGAGGACAAAAATGACCTAAATGTTCAACCAATTACACAAAATCACATATAGGATGCACAAGATAGGTTAAAAACCCTAATTGGATTAGAATAAGCCTAGGGAGGACGAAAATGACCTAAATGTTCAACCAATGACACAAAATCACATATTGGATGCACAAGATTGGTTAAAAACCCTAATTGGATTAGAATAAGCCTAGGGAGGACGAAAATGACCTAAATGTTCAACCAATGACAGAAAATCACATATTGGATGCACGAGATTGGTTAAAAACCCTAATTGGATTAGAATAAGCCTAGGGAGGACGAAAATGACCTAAATGTTCAACCAATGACACAAAATCACATATTGGATGCACAAGATTGGTTAAAAACCCTAATTGGATTAGAATAAGCCTAGGGAGGACGAAAATGACCTAAATGTTCAACCAATGACACAAAATCACATATTGGATGCACAAGATTGGTTAAAAACCCTAATTGGATTAGAATAAGCCTAGGGAGGACGAAAATGACCTAAATGTTCAACCAATGACACAAAATGACACAAAATCACATATTGGATGCTCAATATTGGTTAAAAACCCTAATTGGATTAGAATAAGCCTAGGGAGGACGAAAATGACCTAAATGTTCAACCAATGACACAAAATCACATATTGGATGCACAAGATTGGTTAAAAACCCTAATTGGATTAGAATAAGCCTAGGGAGGACGAAAATGACCTAAATGTTCAACCAATGATACAAAATGACACAAAATCACATATTGGATGCACAAGGCTGGTTAAAAACCCTAATTGGATTAGAATAAGCCTAGGGAGGACGAAAATGACCTAAATGTTCAACCAATGACACAAAATGACACAAAATCACATATTGGATGCACAAGATTGGTTAAAAACCCTAATTGGATTAGAATAAGCCTCGGGAAGACGAAAATGACCTAAATGTTCAACCAATGACACAAAATGACACAAAATCACATATTGGATGCACAAGATTGGTTAAAAACCCTAATTGGATTAGAATAAGCCTAGGGAGGACGAAAATGACCTAAATGTTCAACAAATGACACAAAATGACACAAAATCACATATTGGATGGACAAGATTGGTTAAAAACCCTAATTGGATTAGAATAAGCCTAGGGAGGACGAAAATGACCTAAATGTTCAACCAATGACACAAAATGACACAAAATCACATATTGGATGCACAAGATTGGTTAAAAACCCTAATTGCATTAGAATAAGCATAGCGAGGACGAAAATGACCTAAATGTTCAACCAATGACACAAAATCACATATTGGATGCACAAGATTGGTTAAAAACCCTAATTGGATTAGAAAAAGCCTAGGGAGGACGAAAATGACCTAAATGTTCAACCAATGACACAAAATGACACAAAATCACATATTGGTTGCACAAGATTGGTTAAAAACCCTAATTGGATTAGAATAAGCCTAGGGAGGACGAAAATGACCTAAATGTTCAACCAATGACACAAAATTACACAAAATCACATATTGGATGCACAAGATTGGTTAAAAACCCTAATTGGATTAGAATAAGCCTAGGGAGGACGAAAATGACCTAAAGGTTCAACCAATGACACAAAATCACATATTAGTTGCAAAAGATTGGTTAAAAACCCTAATTGGATTAGAATAAGCCTAGGGAGGACGAAAATGACCTAAATGTTCAACCAATGACACAAAATGACACAAAATCACATATTGGATGCACAAGATTGGTTAAAAACCCTAATTGGATTAGAATAAGCCTAGGGAGGACGAAAATGACCTAAATGTTCAACCAATGATACAAAATGACGCAAAATCACATATTGGACGCACAAGATTGGTTAAAAACCCTAATTGGATTAGAATAAGCCTAGGGAGGACGAAAATGACCTAAATGTTCAACCAATGACACAAAATGACACAAAATCACATATTGGATGCACAAGATTGGTTAAAAACCCTAATTGGATTAGAATAAGCCTAGGAAGGACGAAAATGAGTTAAATGTTCAACCAATGACACAATATCACATATTGGATGCACAAGATTGGTTAAAAACCCTAATTGGATTAGAATAAGCCTAGGGAGGACAAAAATGACCTAAATGTTCAACCAATGACACAAAATCACATATTGGATGCACAAGATTGGTTAAAAACCCTAATTGGATTAGAATAAGCATAGGGAGGACGAAAATGACCTAAATGTTCAACCAATGACACAAAATGACACAAAATCACATATTGGATGCCCAAGATTGGTTAAAAATCCTAAATGGATTAGAATAAGCCTAGGGAGGACGAAAATGACCTAAATGTTCAACCAATGACACAAAATCACATATTGGATGCACAAGATTGGTTAAAAACCCTAATTGGATTAGAATAAGCCTAGGGAGGACGAAAATGACCTAAATGTTCAACCAATGACACAAAATGACACAAAATCACATATTGGATGCACAAGATTGGTTAAAAACCCTAATTGGATTAGAATAAGCCTAGGGAGGACGAAAATGACCTAAATATTCAACCAATGACACAAAATGACAAAAAATCACATATTGGATGCACAAGATTGGTTAAAAATCCTAATTCGATTAGAATAAGCCTAGGGAGGACGAAAATGACCTAAATGTTCAACCAATGACACAAAATGACACAAAATCACATATTGGATGCACAAGATTGGTTAAAAACCCTAATTGGATTAGAATAAGCCTAGGGAGGACGAAAATGACCTAAATGTTCAACCAATGACACAAAATGACAAGAAATCACATATTGGATGCACAAGATTTGTTAAAAACCCTAATTGGATTAGAATAAGCCTAGGGAAGACGAAAATGACCTAAATGTTCTACCAATGACACAAAATCACATATTGGATGCACAAGATTGGTTAAAAACCCTAATTGGATTAGAATAAGCCTAGGGAGGACGAAAATGACCTAAATGTTCAACCAATGACACAAAATGACAAAAAATCACATATTGGATGCACAAGATTGGTTAAAAATCCTAATTCGATTAGAATAAGCCTAGGGAGGACGAAAATGACCTAAATGTTCAACCAATGACACAAAATCACATATTGGATGCACAAGATTGGTTAAAAACCCTAATTGGATTAGAATAAGCCTAGGGAGGACGAAAATGACCTAAATGTTCAACCAATGACACAAAATGACACAAAATCACATATTGGATGCACAAGATTGGTTAAAAACCCTAATTGGATTAGAATAAGCCTGAGGAGGACGAAAATGACCTAAATGTTCAACCAATGACACAAAATGACACAAAATCACATATTGGATGCACAAGATTGGTTAAAAACCCTAATTGGATTAGAATAAGCATAGGGAGGACGAAAATTACCTAAATGTTTAACCAATGACACAAAATCACATATTGGATGCACAAGAGTGGTTAAAAACCCTAATTGGATTAAAAAGAGCCTAGGGAGGACGAAAATGACCTAATTGTTCAACCAATGACACAAAATCACATATTGGATGCACAAGATTGGTTAAAAACCCTAATTGGATTAGGATAAGCCTAGGGAGGACGAAAATGACCTAAATGTTCAACCAATGACACAAAATCACATATTGGATGCACAAGATTGGTTAAAAACCCTAATTGGATTAGAAAAAGCCTAGCGAGGACGAAAATGACCTAAATGTTCAACCAATGACACAAAATCACATATTGGATGCACAAGATTGGTTAAAAATCCTAATTGGATTAAAAAGAGCCTAGGGAGGACGAAAAAGACCTAAATATTCAACCAATGACACAAAATGACACAAAATCACATATTGGATGCACAAGATTGGTTAAAAACCCTAATTGGATTAGAATAAGCCTAGGGAGGACGAAAATGACCTAAATGTTCAACCAATGACACAAAATGTCACAAAATCACATATTGGTTGCACAAGATTGGTTAAAAACCCTAATTGGATTAGAATAAGCCTAGGGAGGACGAAAATGACCTAAATGTTCAACCAATGACACAAAATTACACAAAATCACATATTGGATGCACAAGATTGGTTAAAAACCCTAATTGGATTAGAATAAGCATAGGGAGGACGAAAATGACCTAAATGTTTAACCAATGGTACAAAATCATATACTGGATGCACAAGATTGGTTAAAACCCTAATTGGATTAAAAAGAGCCTAGGGAGGACGAAAATGACCTAAATGTTCAACCAATGACACAAAATCACATATTGGATGCACAAGATTGGTTAAAAACCCTAATTGGATTAGAATAAGGCTAGGGAGGACGAAAATGACCTAAATGTTCAACCAATGGTACAAAATCATATATTGGATGCACAAGATTGGTTAAAACCCTAATTGGATTAGAATAAGCCTAAGGAGGACGAAAATGACCTAAATGTTCAACCAATGACACAAAATGACACAAAATGACAGAAAATCACATATTGGATGCACAAGATTGGTTAAAAACCCTAATTGGATTAGAATAAGCCTAGGGAGGACGAAAATGACCTAAATGTTCAACCAATGACACAAAATGACACAAAATCACATATTGGATGCACAAGATTGGTTAAAAACCCTAATTGGATTAGAATAAGCATAGGGAGGACGAAAATGACCTAAATGTTTAACCAATGACACAAAATCACATAATGGATGCACAACATTGGTTAAAAACCCTAATTGGATTAAAAAGAGCCTAGTGAGGACCAAAATGACCTAAATGTTCAACCAATGACACAAAATCAAATATTGGATGCACAAGATTGGTTAAAAACCCTAATTGGATTAGAATAAGCATAGCGAGGACGAAAATGACCTAAATGTTCAACCAATGGTACAAAATCACATATTGGATGCACAAGATTGGTTAAAAACCCTAATTGGATTAGAATAAGCCTGAGGAGGACGAAAATGACCTAAATGTTCAACCAATGACACAAAATGACACAAAATCACATATTGGATGCACAAGATTGGTTAAAAACCCTAATTGGATTAGAATAAGCATAGGGAGGACGAAAATTACCTAAATGTTTAACCAATGACACAAAATCACATATTGGATGCACAAGAGTGGTTAAAAACCCTAATTGGATTAAAAAGAGCCTAGGGAGGACGAAAATGACCTAAATGTTCAACCAATGACACAAAATCACATATTGGATGCACAAGATTGGTTAAAAACCCTAATTGGATTAGGATAAGCCTAGGGAGGACGAAAATGACCTAAATGTTCAACCAATGACACAAAATCACATATTGGATGCACAAGATTGGTTAAAAACCCTAATTGGATTAGAAAGAGCCTAGGGACGACGAAAATGACCTAAATGTTCAACCAATGACACAAAATGACACAAAATCACTTATTGGATGCACAAGATTGGTTAAAAACCCTAATTGGATTAGAATAAGCCTAGGGAGGACGAAAATGACCTAAATGTTCAACCAATGACACAAAATCACATATTGGAGGCACAAGATTGGTTAAAAACCCTAATTGGATTAGAATAAGCCTAGGGAGGACGAAAATGACCTAAATGTTCAACCAATGACACAAAATCACATATTGGATGCACAAGATTGGTTAAAAACCCTAATTGGATTAGAATAAGCCTAGGGAGGACGAAAATGACCTAAATGTTCAACCAATGACACAAAATGACACAAAATCACATATTGGATGCACAAGATTGGTTAAAAACCCTAATTGGATTAGAATAAGCCTAGGGAGGACGAAAATGACAAAAATGTTGAACCAATGACACAAAATGACACAAAATCACTTATTGGATGCACAAGATTGGTTAAAAACCCTAATTGGATTAGAATAAGCCTAGGGAGGACGAAAATTACCTAAATGTTCAACCAATGACACAAAATGACACAAAATCACATATTGGATGCACAAGATTGGTTAAAAACCCTAATTGGATTAGAATAAGCCTAGCGAGGACGAAAATGACCTAAATGTTCAACCAATGACACAAAATCACATATTGGATGCACAAGATTGGTTAAAAACCGTAATTGGATTAGAATAAGCCTAGGGACGACGAAAATGACCTAAATGTTCAACCAATGACACAAAATGACACAAAATCACATATTGGGTGCACAAGATTGGTTAAAAACCCTAATTGGATTAGAATAAGCCTAGGGAGGACGAAAATGACCTAAATGTTCAACCAATGACACAAAATCACATATTGGATGCACAAGATTGGTTAAAAACCCTAATTGGATTAGAATAAGCCTAGGGAGGACGAAAATGACCTAAATGTTCAACCAATCACAAAAAATGACACAAAATCACATATTGGATGCACAAGATTGGTTAAAAACCCTAATTGGATTAGAATAAGCCTAGGGAGGACGAAAATGACCTAAATGTTCAACCAATGACACAAAATGACACAAAATCACATATTGGATGCACAAGATTGGTTAAAAACCCTAATTGGATTAGAATAAGCCTAGGAGGACGAAAATGAACTAAAAGTTTAGCCAATGACACAAAATGACACAAAATCACATATTGGATGCACAAGATTGGTTAAAAACCCTAATTGGATTAGAATAAGCCTAGGGAGGACGAAAATGACCTAAATGTTCAACCAATGACACAAAATCACATATTGGATGCACAAGATTGGTTAAAAACCCTAATTGGATTAGAATAAGCCTAGCAAGGACGAAAATGACCTAATTGTTCAACCAATGACACAAAATGACACAAAATCACATATTGGATGCACAAGATTGGTTAAAAACCCTAATTGGATTAGAATAAGCCTAGGGAGGACGAAAATGACCTAAATGTTCAACCAATGACACAAAATGACACAAAATCACATATTGGATGAACAAGATCGGTTAAAAACCCTAACTGGATTAGAATAAGCCTAGGGAGGACGAAAATGACCTAAATGTTCAACCAATGACACAAAATGACACAAAATCACATATTGGATGCACAAGATTGGTTAAAAACCCTAATTGGATTAGAATAAGCCTAGGGAGGATGAAAATGACCTCAATGTTCAACTAGTGACACAAAATCACATATTGGATACACAAGATTGGTTAAAAACGCTAATTGGATTAGAATAAGCCTAGGGAGGACGAAAATGACCTAAATGTTCAACCAATGACACAAAATGACACAAAATCACATATTGGATGCACAAGATTGGTTAAAAACCCTAATTGGATTAGAATAAGCCTAGGGAGGACGAAAATGACCTAAATGTTCAACCAATGACACAAAATGACACAAAATCACATATTGGATGCACAAGATTGGTTAAAAACCCTAATTGGATTAGAATATGCCTAGGGAGGACCAAAATGACCTAAATGTTCAACCAATGACACATAATGACACAAAATCACATATTGGATGCACAAGATTGGTTAAAAACCCTAATTGGATTAGAATAAGCCTAGGGAGGACGAAAATGACCTAAATGTTCAACCAATGACACAAAATGACACAAAATCACATATTGGATGCACAAGATTGGTTAAAAACCCTAATTGGATTAGAATAAGCCGAGGGAGGACGAAAATGACCCAAATGTTCAACCAATGACACAAAATGACACAAAATCACATATTGGATGCACAAGATTGGTTAAAAACCCTAATTGGATTAGAATAAGCCTAGGGAGGACGAAAATGACCTAAATGTTCAACCAATGACACAAAATGACACAAAATCACATATTGGATGCACAAGATTGGTTAAAAACCCTAATTGGATTAGAATAAGCCTAGGAAGGACGAAAATGAGTTAAATGTTCAACCAATGACACAATATCACATATTGGATGCACAAGATTGGTTAAAAACCCTAATTGGATTAGAATAAGCCTAGGGAGGACAAAAATGACCTAAATGTTCAACCAATGACACAAAATCACATATTGGATGCACAAGATTGGTTAAAAATCCTAATTGGATTAGAATAAGCCTAGGGAGGACGAAAATGACCTAAATGTTCAACCAATGACACAAAATTACACAAAATCACATATTGGATGCACAAGATTGGTTAAAAACCCTAATTGGATTAGAATAAGCATAGGGAGGACGAAAATGACCTAAATGTTTAACCAATGGTACAAAATCATATACTGGATGCACAAGATTGGTTAAAACCCTAATTGGATTAAAAAGAGACTAGGGAGGACGAAAATGACCTAAATGTTCAACCAATGACACAAAATCACATATTGGATGCACAAGATTGGTTAAAAACCCTAATTGGATTAGAATAAGGCTAGGGAGGACGAAAATGACCTAAATGTTCAACCAATGGTACAAAATCATATATTGGATGCACAAGATTGGTTAAAACCCTAATTGGATTAGAATAAGCCTAAGGAGGACGAAAATGACCTAAATGTTCAACCAATGACACAAAATCACATATTGGATGCACGAGATTGGTTTAAAACCCTATTTGGATTAGAATAAGCCTAGGGAGGACGAAAATGACCTAAATGTTCAACCAATGACACAAAATCACATACTGGATGCACAAGATTGGTTAAAAACCCTAATTGGATTAGAAAAAGCCTGAGGAGGACGAAAATGACCTAAATGTTCAACCAATGACACAAAATGACACAAAATCACATATTGGATGCACAAGATTGGTTAAAAACCCTAATTGGATTAGAATAAGCATAGGGAGGACGAAAATTACCTAAATGTTTTACCAATGACACAAAATCACATATTGGATGCACAAGTGTGGTTAAAAACCCTAATTGGATTAAAAAGAGCCTAGGGAGGACGAAAATGACCTAATTGTTCAACCAATGACACAAAATCACATATTGGATGCACAAGATTGGTTAAAAACCCTAATTGGATTAGGATAAGCCTAGGGAGGACGAAAATGACCTAAATGTTCAACCAATGACACAAAATCACATATTGGATGCACAAGATTGGTTAAAAACCCTAATTGGATTAGAAAAAGCCTAGCGAGGACGAAAATGACCTAAATGTTCAACCAATGACACAAAATCACATATTGGATGCACGAGATTGGTTAAAAACCCTAATTGGATTAGAATAAGCCTAGGGAGGACGAAAATGACCTAAATGTTCAACCAATGACACAAAATTACACAAAATCACATATTGGATGCACAAGATTGGTTAAAAACCCTAATTGGATTAGAATAAGCATAGGGAGGACGAAAATGACCTAAATGTTTAACCAATGGTACAAAATCATATACTGGATGCACAAGATTGGTTAAAACCCTAATTGGATTAAAAAGAGACTAGGGAGGACGAAAATGACCTAAATGTTCAACCAATGACACAAAATCACATATTGGATGCACAAGATTGGTTAAAAACCCTAATTGGATTAGAATAAGGCTAGGGAGGACGAAAATGACCTAAATGTTCAACCAATGGTACAAAATCATATATTGGATGCACAAGATTGGTTAAAACCCTAATTGGATTAGAATAAGCCTAAGGAGGACGAAAATGACCTAAATGTTCAACCAATGACACAAAATCACATATTGGATGCACGAGATTGGTTTAAAACCCTATTTGGATTAGAATAAGCCTAGGGAGGACGAAAATGACCTAAATGTTCAACCAATGACACAAAATCACATACTGGATGCACAAGATTGGTTAAAAACCCTAATTGGATTAGAAAAAGCCTGAGGAGGACGAAAATGACCTAAATGTTCAACCAATGACACAAAATGACACAAAATCACATATTGGATGCACAAGATTGGTTAAAAACCCTAATTGGATTAGAATAAGCATAGGGAGGACGAAAATTACCTAAATGTTTAACCAATGACACAAAATCACATATTGGATGCACAAGAGTGGTTAAAAACCCTAATTGGATTAAAAAGAGCCTAGGGAGGACGAAAATGACCTAAATGTTCAACCAATGACACAAAATCACATATTGGATGCACAAGATTGGTTAAAAACCCTAATTGGATTAGGATAAGCCTAGGGAGGACGAAAATGACCTAAATGTTCAACCAATGACACAAAATCACATATTGGATGCACAAGATTGGTTAAAAACCCTAATTGGATTAGAATAAGCCTAGGGAGGACGAAAATGACCTAAATGTTCAACCAATGACACAAAATCACATATTGGGTGCACAAGATTGGTTAAAAACCCTAATTGGATTAGAATAAGCCTAGGGAGGACGAAAATGACCTAAATGTTCAACCAATGACACAAAATCACATATTGGATGCACAAGATTGGTTAAAAACCCTAATTGGATTAGAATAAGCCTAGGGAGGACGAAAATGACCTAAATGTTCAACCAATGACACAAAATGACACAAAATCACATATTGGATGCACAAGATTGGTTAAAAACCCTAATTGGATTAGAATAAGCCTAGGGAGGACGAAAATGATCTAAACGATCAACCAATGACACAAAATCACATATTGGAAGCACAAGATTGGTTAAAAACACTAATTGGATTAGAATAACTCTAGGGAGGACGAAAATGACCTAAATGTTCAACCAATGACACAAAATCACATATTGGATGCACAAGACTGGTTAAAAACCCTAATTGGATTAGAATAAGCCTAGGGAGGACGAAAATGACCTAAATGTTCAACCAATGACACAAAATCACATATTGGATGCACAAGATTGGTTAAAAACCCTAATTGGATTAGAATAAGCCTAGGGAGGACGAAAATGACCTAAATGTTCAACCAATGACACAAAATCACATATTGGATGCACAAGATTGGTTAAAAACCCTAATTGGATTAGAATAAGCCTAGGGAGGACGAAAATGACCTAAATGTTCACCCAATGACACAAAATCACATGTTGGATGCACAAGATTGGTTAAAAACCCTAATTGGATTAGAATAAGCCTACGGAGGACGAAATAGACCTAAATGTTCAACCAATGACACAAAATCACATATTGGTTGCACAAGATTGGTTAAAAACCCTAATTGGATTAGAATAAGCCTAGGGAGGACGAAAATGACCTAAATGTTCAATCAATGACACAAAATCACATATTGGATGCACAAGATTGGTTAAAAACCCTAATTGGATTAGAATAAGCCTAGGGACGACGGAAATGACCTAAATGTTCAACCAATGACACAAAATGACACAAAATCACATATTGGATGCACAAGATTGGTTAAAAACCCTAATTGGATTAGAATAAGCCTAGGGAGGACGAAAATGACCTAAATGTTCAACCAATGACACAAAATCACATATTGGATGCACAAGATTGGTTAAAAACCCTAATTGGATTAGAATAAGCCTAGGGAGGACGAAAATGACCTAAATGTTGAACCATTGACACAAAATGACACAAAATTACATATTGAATGCACAAGATTGGTTAAAAACCCTAATTGGATTAGAATAAGCCTAGGGAGGACGAAAATTACCTAAATGTTCAACCAATGACACAAAATCACATGTTGGATGCACAAGATTGGTTAAAAACCCTAATTGGATTAGAATAAGCCTAGGGAGGACGAAAATGACCTAAATGTTCACCAATGACACCAAATGACACAAAATCACATATTGGATGCACAAGATTGGTTAAAAACCCTAATTGGATTAGAATAAGCCTAGGGAGGACGAAAATGATCTAAATGTTCAACCAATGACACAAAATCACATATTGGATGCACAAGATTGGTTAAAAACCCTAATTGGACTAGAATAAGCCTAGGGAGGTCCAAAATGACCTAAATGTTCAACCAATGACACAAAATCACATATTGGATGCACAAGATTGGTTAAAAACCCTAATTGGATTAGAATAAGCCTAGGGAGGACGAAAATGACCTAAATGTTCAACCAATGACACAAAATGACACAAAATCACATATTGGATGCACAAGATTGGTTAAAAACCCTAATTGGATTAGAAAAAGCCTAGCGAGAACGAAAATGACCTAAATGTTCAACCAATGACACAAAATCACATATTGGATGCACATGATTGGTTAAAAACCCTAATTGGATTAGAATAAGCCTAGGGAGGACGAAAATGACCTAAATGTTCAACCAATGACATAAAATCACATATTGGATGCACAAGATTGGTTAAAAACCCTAATTGGATTAGAATAAGCCTAGGGAGGACGAAAATGACCTAAATGTTCAACCAATGGCACAAAATCACGTATTGGATGCACAAGATTGGTTAAAAACCCTAATTGGATTAGAATAAGCCTAGGGAGGACGAAAATGACCTAAATGTTCAACCAATGACACAAAATGACACAAAATCACATATTGGATGCACAAGATTGGTTAAAAACCCTAATTGGATTAGAATAAGCCTAGGGAGGACGAAAATGACCTAAATGCTCAACCAATGACACAAAATCACATATTGGATGCACAAGATTGGTTAAAAACCGTAATTGGATTAGAATAAACCTAGGCAGGACGAAAATGACCTAAATGTTCAACCAATGACACAAAATGACAAAAAATCACACACTGGATGCACAAGATTGGTTAAAAACCCTAATTGGATTAGAATAAGCCTAGGGAGGACGAAAATGACCTAAATGTTCAACCAATGACACAAAATCACATATTGGATGCACAAGATTGGTTAAAAACCCTAATTGGATTAGAATAAGCCTAGGGAGGACGAAAATGACCTAAATGTTCAACCAATGACACAAAATGACACAAAATCACATATTGGATGCACAAGATTGGTTAAAAACCCTAATTGGATTAGAATAAGCGTAGGGAGGACGAAAATGACCTAAATTTTCAACCAATGACACAAAATCACATATTGGATGCACAAGATTTGTTGAAAACCCTAATTGGATTAGAATAAGCCTAGGGTGGGCGAAAATGAACAAAATGTTCAACCAATGACACAAAATAACATATTGGATGCACAAGATTGCTTAAAAACCCTAATTTGATTAGAATAAGCCTAGGGAGGACGAAAATGACCTAAATGTTCAACCAATGACACAAAATGACACAAAATCACATATTGGATGCTCAAGATTGGTTAAAAACCCTAATTGGATTAGAATAAGCCTAGGGAGGACGAAAATGACCTTAATGTGCAACCAATGACACAAAATGACACAAAATCACATATTGGATGCACAAGATTGGTTTAAAACCCTAATTGGATTAGAATAAGCCTAGGGGAAAATGACCTAAATGTTCAACCAATGACACAAAATCACATATTGGATGCACAAGATTGGTTAAAAACCCTAATTGGATTAGAATAAGCCCAAGGAGGACGAAAATGGCCTAAATGTTCAACCAATGACACAAAATCACATATTGGATGCACAAGATTGGTTAAAAACCCTAATTGGATTAGAATAAGCCTAGGGAGGACGAAAATGACCTTAATGTTCAACCAATGACACAAAATGACACAAAATCACATATTGGATGCACAAGATTGGTTAAAAACCCTAATTGGATTAGAACAAGCTTAGGGAGGACGAAAATGACCTAAATGTTCAACCAATGACACAAAATGACACAAAATCACATATTGGATGCACAAGATTGGTTAAAAACCCTAATTGGATTAGAATAAGCCTAGGGAGGACGAAAATGACCTAAATGATCAACCAAATGACACAAAATCACATATTGGATGCACAAGATTGGTTAAAAACACTAATTGGATTAGAATAACTCTAGGGAGGACGAAAATGACCTAAATGTTCAACCAATGACACAAAATCACATATTGGATGCACAAGATTGGTTAAAAACCCTAATTGGATTAGAATAAGCCTAGGGAGGACGATAATAACCTTAATGTTCAACCAATGACACAAAATGACACAAAATCACATATTGGATGCACGAGATTGGTTAAAAACCCTAATTGGATTAGAATAAGCCTAGGGAGGACGAAAATGACCTAAATGTTCAACCAATGACACAAAATGACACAAAATCACATATTGGATGCACAAGATTGGTTAAAAACCCTAATTGGATTAGAATAAGCCGAGGGAGGACGAAAATGACCCAAATGTTCAACCAATGACACAAAATGACACAAAATCACATATTGGATGCACAAGATTGGTTAAAAACCCTAATTGGATTAGAATAAGCCTAGGGAGGACGAAAATGACCTAAATGTTCAACCAATGACACAAAATGACACAAAATCACATATTGGATGCACAAGATTGGTTAAAAACCCTAATTGGATTAGAATAAGCCTAGGGAGAACGAAAATGAACTAAATGTTCAAGCAATGACACAAAATCACATATTGGATGCACAAGATTGGTTAAAAACCCTAATTGGATTAGAATAAGCCTAGGGAGGACGAAAATGACCTAAATGTTCAACCAATGACACAAAATCACATATTGGATGCACAAGATTGGTTAAAAACCCTAATTGGATTAGAATATGCCTAGGGAAGAGGAAAATGACATAAATGTTCAACCCATGACACAAAATCACATATTGGATGCACAAGATTGGTTAAAAACACTAATTGGATTAGAATAAGCCTAGGGAGGACGAAAATGACCTAAATGTTCAACCAATTACACAAAATCACATATTGGATTCACAAGATTGGTTAAAAACCCAAATTGGATTAGAATATGCCTAGGGAAGAGGAAAATGACCTAAATGTACAACCCATGACACAAAATGACACAAAATCACATATTGGATGCACAAGATTGGTTAAAAACCCTAATTGGATTAGAATAAGCCTAGGGAGGACGAAAATGACCTAAATGTTCAACCAATGACACAAAATCACATATTGGATGCACAAGATTGGTTAAAAACCCTAATTGGATTAGAATATGCCTAGGGAGGACGAAAATGACCTAAATGTTCAACCAATGACAGAAAATCACATATTGGATGCACAAGATTGGTTAAAAACCCTAATTGGATTAGAATAAGCCTAGGGAGGACGAAAATGACCTAAATGTTCAACCAATGACACAAAATCACATATTGGATGCACAAGATTGGTTAAAAACCCTAATTGGATTAGAATAAGCCTAGGGAGGACGAAAATGACCTAAATGTTCAACCAATGACACAAAATGCACAAAATCACATATTGGATGCACAAGATTGGTTAAAAACCCTAATTGGATTAGAATAAGCCTAGGGAGGACGAAAATGATCTAAATGTTCAAGCAATGAGACAAAATCACATATTGGATGCACAAGATTGGTTAAAAACCCTAATTGGATTAGAATAAGCCTAGGGAGGACGAAAATGACCTAAATGTTCAACCAATGACACAAAATCACATATTGGATGCACAAGATTGGTTAAAAACCCTAATTGGATTAGAATAAGCCTAGGGAGGACGAAAATGACCTAAATGTTCAACCAATGACACAAAATCACATATTGGATGCACAAGATAGGTTAAAAACCCTAATTGGATTGGAATAAGCCAAGGGAGGACGAAAATGACCTAAATGTTCAACCAATGACACAAAATGACCCAAAATTACATATTGGATGCACAAGATTGGTTAAAAACCCTAATTGGATTAGAATAAGCCTAGGGAGGACGAAAATGACCTAAATGTTCAACCAATGACACAAAATGACACAAAATCACATATTGGATGCACAAGATTGGTTAAAAACCCTAATTGGATTAGAATAAGCCTAGGGAGGACGAAAATGACCTAAATGTTCAACCAATGACACAAAATGACACAAAATCACATATTGGATGCACAAGATTGGTTAAAAACCCTAATTGGATTAGAATAAGCCTAGGAGGACGAAAATGAACTAAAAGTTTAGCCAATGACACAAAATGACACAAAATCACATATTGGATGCACAAGATTGGTTAAAAACCCTAATTGGATTAGAATAAGCCTAGGGAGGACGAAAATGACCTAAATGTTCAACCAATGACACAAAATCACATATTGGATGCACAAGATTGGTTAAAAACCCTAATTGGATTAGAATAAGCCTAGGGAGGACGAAAATGACCTAAATGTTCAACCAATGACACAAAATCACCTATTGGATGCACAAGATTGGTTAAAAACCCTAATTGGATTAGAATAAGCCTAGGGAGGACGAAAATGACCTAAATGTTCAACCAATGACACAAAATCACATATTGGATGCACAAGATTGGTTAAAAACCCTAATTGGATTAGAATAAGCCTAGGGAGGACGAAAATGACCTAAATGTTCAACCAATAGCACAAAATGACACAAAATCACATATTGGATGCACAAGATTGGTTAAAAACCCTAATTGGATTAGAATAAGCCTAGGGAGGACGAAAATGACCTAAATGTTCAACCAATGACACAAAATGACACAAAATCACATATTGGATGCACAAGATTGGTTAAAAACCCTAATTGGATTAGAATAAGCCGAGGGAGGACGAAAATGACCCAAATGTTCAACCAATGACACAAAATGACACAAAATCACATATTGGATGCACAAGATTGGTTAAAAACCCTAATTGGATTAGAATAAGCCTAGGGAGGACGAAAATGACCTAAATGTTCAACCAATGACACAAAATGACACAAAATCACATATTGGATGCACAAGATTGGTTAAAAACCCTAATTGGATTAGAATAAGCCTAGGGAGGACGAAAATGACCTAATTGGATTACATATGACACAAAATGACAGAAAATGACACAAAATCACAAATTGGATGCACAAGATTGGTTAAAAACCCTAATTGGATTAGAATAAGCCTAGGGAGGACGAAAATGACCTAAATGTTCAACCAATGACACAAAATGACACAAAATCACATATTGGATGCACAAGATTGGTTAAAAACCCTAATTGGATTAGAATAAGCCTAGGGAGGACGAAAATGACCTAAATGTTCAACCAATGACACAAAATCAAATATTGGATGCACATGATTGGTTAAAAACCCTAATTGGATTAGAATAAGCATAGGGAGGACGAAAATGACCTAAATGTTTAACCAATGGTACAAAATCATATACTGGATGCACAAGATTGGTTAAAACCCTAATTGGATTAGAATAAGCCTAAGGAGGACGAAAATGACCTAAATGTTCAACCAATGACACAAAATGACACAAAATGACACAAAATCACATATTGGATGCACGAGATTGGTTAAAAACCCTAATTGGATTAGAATAAGCCTAGGGAGGACGAAAATGACCTAAATGTTCAACCAATGACACAAAATGACACAAAATCACACATTGGATGCACAAGATTGGTTAAAAACCCTAATTGGATTAGAAAAAGCATAGGGAGGACGAAAATTACCTAAATGTTTAACCAATTACACAAAATCACATATTGGATGCACAAGATTGGTTAAAAACCCTAATTAGATTAAAAAGAGCATAGGGAGGACGAAAATGACCTAAATGTTTAACCAATGACACAAAATGACACAAAATCACACATTGGATGCACAAGATTGGTTAAAAACCTTAATTCGATTAGAATAAGCTTAGGGAGGACGAATATGACCTAAATGTTCAACCAATGACACAAAACGACACAAAATCACACATTGGATGCACAAGATTGGTTAAAAACCCTAATTGGATTAGAATAAGCATAGCGAGGACGAAAATGACCTAAATGTTCAACCAATGACAAAAAATCACATATTGGATGCACAAGATTGGTTAAAAACCCTAATTGGATTAAAATAAGCCTAGGGAGGACGAAAATGACCTAAATGTTCAACCAATGACACAAAATGACACAAAATCACATATTGGATGCAAAAGATTGGTTAAAAACCCTAATAGGATTAGAATAAGCCAAGGGAGGACGAAAATGACCTAAATGTTCAACCAATGACACAAAATGACACAAAATCACATATTGGAAGCACAAGATTGGTTAAAAACCCTAATTGGATTAGAATAAGCCTAGGGAGGACGAAAATGACCTAAATGTTCAACCAATGACACAAAATGACACAAAATCACATATTGGATGCACAAGATTGGTTAAAAACCCTAACTGGATTAAAATAAGCCTATGGAGGACGAAAAAGACCTAAATGTTCAACCAATGACACAAAATCACATATTGGATGCACAAGATTGGTTAAAAACCCTAATTGGATTAGAATAAGCCTAGGGAGGACGAAAATGACCTAAATGTTCAACCAATGACACAAAATGACACAAAATCACATATTGGATGCACAAGATTGGTTAAAAACCCTAATTGGATTAGAATAAGCCTAGAGAGGAGGAAAATGACCTAAATGTTCAACCAATGACACAAAATGACACAAAATCACATATTGGATGCACAAGATTGGTTAAAAACCCTAATTGGATTAGAATAAGCCTAGGGAGTACGAAAATCACCTAAATGTTCAACCAATGACACAAAATGACACAAAATCACATATTGGATGCACAAGATTAGTTAAAAACCCTAATTGGATTAGAATAAGCCTAGGGCGGACAAAAATGACCTAAATGTTCAACCAATGACACAAAATGACACAAAATCACATATTGGATGCACAAGATTGGTTAATAACCCTAATTGGATTAGAATAAGCCTAGGGAGGACGAAAATGACCTAAAAGTTCAACCAATGACACAAAATGACACAAAATCACATATTGGATGCACAAGATTGGTGAAAAACCCTATTTGAATTAGAATAAGCCTAGGGAGGACGAAAATGACCTAAATGTTCAACCAATGACACAAAATCACATATTGGATGCACAAGATTGGTTAAAAACCCTAATTGGATTAGAATAAGCCTAGGGAGGACGAAAATGACCTAAATGTTCAACCAATGACACAAAATGACACAAAATCACATATTGGATGCACAAGATTGGTTAAAAACCCTAATTGGATTAGAATAAGCCTAGGGAGGACGAAAATGATCTAAACGATCAACCAATGACACAAAATCACATATTGGAAGCACAAGATTGGTTAAAAACACTAATTGGATTAGAATAACTCTAGGGAGGACGAAAATGACCTAAATGTTCAACCAATGACACAAAATCACATATTGGATGCACAAGACTGGTTAAAAACCCTAATTGGATTAGAATAAGCCTAGGGAGGACGAAAATGACCTAAATGTTCAACCAATGACACAAAATCACATATTGGATGCACAAGATTGGTTAAAAACCCTAATTGGATTAGAATAAGCCTAGGGAGGACGAAAATGACCTAAATGTTCTACCAATGACAAAAAATTGACACAAAATCACACATTGGATGCACAAGATTGGTTAAAAACCAATTTTGGATTAGAATAAGCCTAGCGAGGAAGAAAATGACCTAAATGTTCAACCAATGACACAAAATGACACAAAATCACATATTGGATGCACAAAATTGGTTAAAAACCCTAATTGGATTAGAATAAGCCTAGGGAGGACGAAAATGACCTAAATGTTCAACCAATGACACAAAATGACACAAAATCACATATTGGATGCACAAGATTGGTTAAAAATCCTAATTGGATTAGAATAAGCCTAGGAAGGACGAAAATGACCTAAATGCTCAACCAATGACACAAAATGACTCAAAATCACATATTGGATGCACAAGATTGGTTAAAAAAGCTAATTGGATTAGAATAAGCCTAGGGAGGACGAAAATGACCTAAATGTTCAACCAATGACACAAAATCACATATTGGATGCACAAGATTGGTTAAAAACCCTAATTGGATTAGAATAAGCCTAGGGAGGACGAAAATGACCTAAATGTTCAACCAATGACACAAAATGACACAAAATCACATATTGGATGCACAAGATTGGTTAAAAACCCTAATTGGATTAGAATACACCTACGGAGGACGAAAATGACCTAAATGTTCAACCAATGACACAAAATCACATGTTGGATGCACAAGATTGGTTAAAAACCCTAATTGGATTAGAATAAGCCTAGGGAGGACGAAAATGACCTAAATGTTCAACCAATGACACAAAATGACATATTGGGTGCACAAGATTGGTTAAAAACCCTAATAGGATTAGAATAAGCCTAGAGAGGACGAAAATGACCTAAATGTTCAACCAATGACACAAAATGACACAAAATCACATATTGGATGCACAAGATTGGTTAAAAACCCTAATTGGATTAGAATAAGCCTAGGGAGGACGAAAATGACCTAAATGTTCAACCAATGACACAAAATCACATATTGGATGCACAAGATGGGTTAAAAACCCTAATTGGATTAGAATAAGCCTAGGGAGGACGAAAATGACCTAAATGTTCAACCAATGACACAAAATGACACAAAATCACATATTGGATGCACAAGATTGGTTAAAAACCCTAATTGGATTAGAATAAGCCTAGGGAGGACGAAAATGACCTAAATGTTCAACCAATGACACAAAATGACACAAAATCACATATTGGATGCACAAGATTGGTTAAAAACCCTTATTGGAAAAGAATAAGCCTAGGGAGGACGAAAATGACCTAAATGTTCAACCAATGACACAAAATGACACAAAATCACATATTGGATGCATAAGATTGGTTAAAACCCTAATTGGATTAGAATAAGCCTAGGGAGGACGAGAATGACCTAAATGTTCAACCAATGACACAAAATCACATATTGGATGCACAAGATTGGTTAAAAACCCTAATTGGATTAGAATAAGCCTAGGGAGGACAAAAATGACCTAAATGTTCAACCAATGACACAAAATCACATATTGGATGCACAAGATTGGTTAAAAACCCTAATTGGATTAGAATAAGCCTAGGGAGGGCGAAAACGACCTAAATGTTCAACCAATGACACAAAATGACACAAATTCACATATTGGATGCACAAGATTGGTTAAAAACCCTAATTGGATTAGAATAAGCCTAGCGAGGACGAAAATGACCTCATTGGATTACCAATGACACAAAATCACTTATTATATGCACAAGATTGGTTAAAAACCCTAATTGGATTAGAATAAGCCTAGGGAGGACGAAAACGACCTAAATGTTCAACCAATGACACAAAATGACACAAAATCACATATTGGATGCACAAGATTGGTTAAAAACCCTAATTGGATTAAAATAAGACTAGGGAGGACGAAAATGACCTAAATGTTCAACCAATGACACAATATCACATATTGGATGCACAAGATTGGTTAAAAACCCTAATTGGATTAGAATAAGCCTAGGGAGGACAAAATTGACCTAAATGTTCAACCAATGACACAAAATCACATATTGGATGCACAAGATTGGTTAAAAACCCTAATTGGATTAGAATAAGCCTAGGGAGGACGAAAATGACCTAAATGTTCAACCAATGACACAAAATGACACAAAATCACATATTGGATGCACAAGATTGGTTAAAAACCCTAATTGTTTTAGAATAAGCCTAGGGAGGACGAAATGACCTAAATGTTCAACCAATGACACAAAATGACACAAAATCACATATTGGATGCACAAGATTGGTTAAAAACCCTAATTGGATTAGAATAAGCCTAGGGAGGACGAAAATGACCTAAATGTTCAACCAATGACACAAAATGACACAAAATCACATATTGGATGCACAAGATTGGTTAAAAACCCTAATTGGATTAGAATAAGCCTAGGGAGGACGAAAATGACCTAAATGTTTAACCAATGACAGAAAATCACATATTGGATGCACAAGATTGGTTAAAAACCCTAATTGGATTAGAATAAGCCTAGGGAGGACGAAAATGACCTAAATGTTCAACCAATGACACAAAATCACATATTGTATGCACAAGATTGGTTAAAAACCCTAATTTGATTAGAATAAGCCTAGGGAGGACGAAAATGACCTAAATGTTCAACCAATGACACAAAATGACACAAAATCACATATTGGATGCACAAGATTGGTTAAAAACCCTAATTGGATTAGAATAAGCCTAAGGAGGACGAAAATGACCTAAATGTTCAACCAATGACACAAAATCACATATTGGATTCACAAGATTGGTTAAAAACCCTAATTGGATTAGAATAAGCCTAGGGAGGACGAAAATGACCTAAATGTTCAACCAATGACACAAAATGACACAAAATCACATATTGGATGCACAAGATTGGTTAAAAACCCTAATTGGATTTGAATAAGCCTAGGGATGACGAAAATGACCTAAATTTTCAACCAATGACACAAAATGACACAAAATCACATATTGGATGCACAAGATTGGTTAAAAACCCTAATTGGATTAGAATAAGCCTAGGGAGGACGAAAATGACCTAAATGTTCAACCAATGACACAAAATTACACCAAATCACATATTGGATGCACAAGATTGGTTAAAAACCCTAATTGGATTAGAATAAGCCTAGGGAGGACGAAAATGACCTAAATGTTCAACCAATGACACAAAATGACACAAAATCACATATTGGATGCACAAGATTGGTTAAAAACCCTAATTGGAGTAGAATAAGCCTAGGGAGGACAAAAATGACCTAAATGTTCAACCAATGACACAAAATGACACAAAATCACATATTGGATGCACAAGATTGGTTAAAAACCCTAATTGGATTAGAATAAGCCTAGGGAGGACGAAAATGACCTAAATGTTCAACCAATGACACAAAATGACACAAAATCACATATTGGATGCACAAGATTGGTTAAAAACCCTAATTGGATTAGAATATCCCTAGGGAGGACGAAAATGACCTAAATGTTCAACCAATGACACAAAATGACACAAAATCACATATTGGATGCACAAGATTGGTTAAAAACCCTAATTCGATTACAGTAAGCCTAGGGAAGACGAAAATGACCTAAATGTTCAACCAATGACACAAAATCACATATTGGATGCACAAGATTGGTTATAAACCCTAATTGGATTAGAATAAGCCTAGGGACGACGAAAATGACCTAAATGTTCAACCAATTACACAAAATCACATATTGGATGCACAAGATTTGTTAAAAACCGTAATTGGATTAGAATAAGCCTAGGGAGGACGAAAATGACCTAAATGTTCAACCAATGACACAAAATGACAATAAATCACATATTGGATGCACAAGATTGGTTAAAAACCCTAATTGGATTAGAATATGCCTAGGGAGGACGAAAATGACCTAAATGTTCAACCAATGACACAAAATGACACAAAATCACATATTGGATGCACAAGATTGGTTAAAAACCCTAATTGGATTAGAATAAGCCTAGGGAGGACGAAAATGACCTAAATGTTCAACCAATGACACAAAATGACACAAAATCACATATTGGATGCACAAGATTGGTTAAAAACCCTAATTGGATTAGAATATGCCTAGGGAGGACCAAAATGACCTAAATGTTCAACCAATGACACATAATGACACAAAATCACATATTGGATGCACAAGATTGGTTAAAAACCCTAATTGGATTAGAATAAGCCTAGGGAGGACGAAAATGACCTAAATGTTCAACCAATGACACAAAATGACACAAAATCACATATTGGATGCACAAGATTGGTTAAAAACCCTAATTGGATTAGAATAAGCCTAGGGAGGACGAAAATGACCTAGTTGTTCAACCAATGACACAAAATGACACAAAATCACATATTGGATGCACAAGATTGGTTAAAAACCCTAATTGGATTAGAATAAGCCTAAGGAGGACGAAAATGACCTAAATGTTCAACCAATGACACAAAATGACACAAAATCACATATTGGATGCACAAGATTGGTTAAAAACCCTAATTGGATTAGAGTAAGCCTAGGGAGGACGAAAATGACCTAAATGTTCAACCAATGACACAAAATGACACAAAATCACATATTGGATGCACCAGATTGGTTAAAAACCCTAATTGGATTAAAATAAGCCTAGGGAGGACGAAAATGACCTAAATGTTCAACCAATGACACAAAATCACATATTGGATGCACAAGATTGGTTAAAAACCCTAATTGGATTAGAATAAGCCTAGGGAGGACGAAAATGACCTAAATGTTCAACCAATGACACAAAATCACATATTGGATGCACAAGATTGGTTAAAAACTCTAATTGGATTAGAATAAGCCTAGGGAGGACGAAAATGACCGATATGTTCAACCAATGACACAAAATGACACAAAATCACATATTGGATGCACAAGATTGGTTAAAAACCCTAATTGGATTAGAATAAGCCTAGGGAGGATGAAAATGACCTAAATGTTCAACCAATGACACAAAATGACACAAAATCACATATTGGATGCACAAGATTGGTTAAAAATCCTAATTGATTTAGAATAAGCCTAGGGAGGACGAAAATGACCTAAATTTTCATCAAATGACCCAAATGACACAAAACCACATATTGGATGCACAAGATTGGTTAAAAATCCTAATTGGATTAGAATAAGCCTAGGGAGGACGAAAATGACCTAAATGTTCAACCAATGACACAAAATCACATATTGGATGCACAAGATTGGTTAAAAACCCTAATTGGATTAGAATAAACCTAGGGAGGACAAAAAAGACCTAAATGTTCAACCAATGACACAAAATGACACAAAATCACATATTGGATGCACAAGATTGGTTAAAAACCCTAATTGGATTAGAATAAGCCTAGGGAGGACGAAAATGACCTAAATGTTCAACCAATGACACAAAATGACACAAAATCACATATTGGATGCACAAGATTGGTTAAAAACCCTAATTGGATTAGAATAAGCCTAGGGAGGACGAAAATGACTTAAATGTTCAACCAATGACACAAAATGACACAAAATCACATATTGCATGCACAAGATTGGTTAAAAACCCTAATTGGATTAGAATAAGCCTAGGGAGGACGAAAATGACCTAAATATTCAACCAATGACACAAAATGACACAAAATCACATATTGCATGCACAAGATTGGTTAAAAACCCTAATTGGATTAGAATAGGCCTAGGGAGGACGAAAATGACCTAAATGTTATACCAATGACACAAAATGACACAAAATCACATATTGGATGCACATGATCGGATAAAAACCCTAATTGGATTAGAATAAGCCTAGGGAGGACCAAAATGACCTAAATGTTCAACCAATGACACAAAAGGACACAAAATCACATATTGGATGCACAAGATTGGTTAAAAACCCTAATTGGATTAGAATAAGCCTAGGGAGGACGAAAATGACCTAAATGTTCAACCAATGACACAAAATGACACAAAATCACATATTGGATGCACAAGATTGGTTAAAAACCCTAATTGGATTAGAATAAGCCTAGGGAGGACGAAAATGACCTAAATGTTCAACCAATGAAACAAAGTGACACAAAATCACATATTGGATGCACTAGATTGGTCAAAAAACCCTAATTGGATTAGAATAAGCCTAGGGAGGACGAAAATGACCTATATGTTCAACCAATGACACGAAAGCACATATTGGATGCACAAGATTGGTTAAAAACCCTAATTGGATTAGAATAAGCCTAGGGAGGACGAAAATGACATAAATGTTTAACCAATGACACAAAATGACACAAAATCACATATTAGATGCACAAGATTGGTTAAAAACCCTAATTGGATTAGAATAAGCCTAGGGAGGACGAAAATGACCTAAATGTTCAACCAATGACACAAAATGACACAAAATCACATATTGGATGCACAAGATTGGTTAAAAACCCTAATTGGATTAGAATAAGCCTAGGGAGGACGAAAATGACCTAAATGTTCAACCAATGACACAAAATCACATATTGGATGCACAAGATTGGTTAAAAACCCTAATTGGATTATAATAAGCCTAGTGAGGACGAAAATGACGTAAATGTTCAACCATTGACATAAAATGACAGAAAATCACATATTGGATGCACAAGATTGGTTAGAAACCCTAATTGGATTAGAATAAGCCTAAGGAGGACGAAAATGACCTAAATGTTCAACCAATGACACAAAATCACATATTGGATGCACAAGATTGGTTAAAAATCCTAATTGGATTAGAATAAGCCTAGGGAGGACGAAAATGACCTAAATGTTCAACCAATGACACAAAATTACACAAAATCACATATTGGATGCACAAGATTGGTTAAAAACCCTAATTGGATTAGAATAAGCATAGGGAGGACGAAAATGACCTAAATGTTTAACCAATGGTACAAAATCATATACTGGATGCACAAGATTGGTTAAAACCCTAATTGGATTAAAAAGAGACTAGGGAGGACGAAAATGACCTAAATGTTCAACCAATGACACAAAATCACATATTGGATGCACAAGATTGGTTAAAAACCCTAATTGGATTAGAATAAGGCTAGGGAGGACGAAAATGACCTAAATGTTCAACCAATGGTACAAAATCATATATTGGATGCACAAGATTGGTTAAAACCCTAATTGGATTAGAATAAGCCTAAGGAGGACGAAAATGACCTAAATGTTCAACCAATGACACAAAATGACACGAAATCACATATTGGATGCACGAGATTGGTTAAAAACCCTATTTGGATTAGAATAAGCCTAGGGAGGACGAAAATGACCTAAATGTTCAACCAATGACACAAAATCACATACTGGATGCACAAGATTGGTTAAAAACCCTAATTGGATTAGAAAAAGCCTGAGGAGGACGAAAATGACCTAAATGTTCAACCAATGACACAAAATGACACAAAATCACATATTGGATGCACAAGATTGGTTAAAAACCCTAATTGGATTAGAATAAGCATAGGGAGGACGAAAATTACCTAAATGTTTAACCAATGACACAAAATCACATATTGGATGCACAAGATTGGTTAAAAACCCTAATTAGATTAAAAAGAGCATAGGGAGGACGAAAATGACCTAAATGTTTAACCAATGACACAAAATGACACAAAATCACACATTGGATGCACAAGATTGGTTAAAAACCTTAATTCGATTAGAATAAGCCTAGGGAGGACGAATATGACCTAAATGTTCAACCAATGACACAAAACGACACAAAATCACACATTGGATGCACAAGATTGGTTAAAAACCCTAATTGGATTAGAATAAGCATAGCGAGGACGAAAATGACCTAAATGTTCAACCAATGACAAAAAATCACATATTGGATGCACAAGATTGGTTAAAAACCCTAATTGGATTAAAATAAGCCTAGGGAGGACGAAAATGACCTATATGTTCAACCAATGACACAAAATCACACATTGGATGCACAAGATTGGTTAAAAACCTTAATTGGATTAGAATAAGGCTAGGGAGGACGAAAATGACCTAAATGTTCAACCAATGACAAAAAATGACACAAAATCACATATTGGATGCTAAACATTGGTTAAAAACCCTAACTGGATTAGAATAAGCCTAGGGAAGACGATAATGACCTAAATGTTCAACCAATGACATAAAATGACACAAAATCACATATTGGATGCAAAAGATTGGTTAAAAACCCTAATAGGATTAGAATAAGCCTAGGGAGGACGAAAATGACCTAAATGTTCAACCAATGACACAAAATGACATAAAATCACATATTGGATGCACAAGATTGGTTAAAACCCTAATTGGATTAGAATAAGCCGAGGGAGGACGAAAATTACCAAAATGTTCAACCAATGACACAAAATGACACAAAATCACATATTGGATACCCAAGATTAGTTAAAAACCCTAATTGGATTAGAATAAGCCTAGGGAGGACGAAAATGACCTAAATGTTCAACCA